>CALSBV010011748.1:7305558-7325937 GCA_943590825.1 Bovichtus diacanthus
ACACGTCTGTAATTTGAGCATTTTATTGTGTGTACGTCTGCACACGCACATGCCTGCTTATTCACATTTCTTTCTGCCTTTGGGAGTGTGCAGGGGTGGGGGGGGGTAGGAGGGGTGTTAGATTCTTTACTCAGAGGTGGGGAAATAGAGCAAGAAAAAGTCCTTTGAAGTAATAAAGTGTGTGTGTGTGTGTGTGTGTGTGTGTGTGTGTGTGTGTGTGTGTGTGTGTGTGTGTGTGTGTGTGTGTGTTCGTGTGTGTGTGTGTGTGTGTGTGTGTGTGTGTGTGTGTGTGTGTGTTCGTGTGTGTGTTCGTGTTCGTGTGTGTGTGTGTGTTCGTGTGAGGCAGACAGGGTGCTGGTCCGAGTCCAAAACCTTACTCCTGAAAAAGCTGAGCAGCTGATCTGGCTGCGTGCCCGAGTCCACACCAGCAGAGCCAAAGGTGAGATCACCCTCCCATCTTTGTTCGCCTTTTTTTCATCTTAGAGTTGCTTTCTTTGTGCGAAAGAGACAAACAGCCAAGATTAGATGACCCCCTGTGCTAATCCTTGGTGTACTAAAGTGAAATGTCTAAAACTTCTGCCCTTGGGCACCTTCACACCTTTCTCTTCAGGAATAAACCGCAGTACCTGTTGCCTTTGACTTGCTTTTAGATTTCCCATGACCAAGATGACTGATGTCTAGGGCTGCAACTAATGACTCATTTTCTATTGATAAATCTATTGACTTTCTCTTACCGATTAATCTAAACGATTGATTTTCCTCCAAAACAACTAACTGAACATTTCATTAAAGCTAATCTTATATTGACAAACTGTTATAGTACAATGCAACACAAAACAAAATGTAAGAAAAGGTTTACGGATTAAAGGACAAAACTACCGGTTTAAACCGGCAATTCCAACATGATAAAAAAAAAAGAGCTTATTATTTATGTTGGTAGTGCAACTCTAAAAGAAATCCAAGTTTCTATTAAAGCCCTTCACAAAGTAAAAAATGTAAGTTCTGCATATTAAACTAAGTGCAACATGAGAAAGAGAGGAGAAGAACAAATGCATCATAACTATTTAACATGCAATAATGAATGCATAGTAATATTCTATTCTATATCCTGTGTTCTTTTAACTTACACCTTTTTAATTGTATTGATCACGCAATTATTCAAACATTATCTATTGTTTTTATGGCATGCGCTACACAAAGAAATATGCTTAAAAATGATGGCAGAAATTAGAATAATGACCAACACTGTAGTTCAGAAACGGGCAGCTTTTATCGCGAAGCTCAAAACCAAACTGTACCCCTGTATGAGACGTTCCCCCTTTTGCTCCAGTATGTCCCTCTGTGGGATTGTGCAGACATTTACAGAGCAGGTTTTTTTTTTCTCCCATTTTAAGCAGAGTTTGACAACTTGAACCCATCATTGTCAGACTTGGCATGTCAGTGCCAACTGGAAGCTCATATAACCTCCATTTGTCAGGTTCCAGCTACTGGCAGCCATTAAATTGCTCTATTTGAATACAATGAACTTACTCAGCCTTGCCAGGTTATTAAATCTCAGTATCAATGCCAAACTTGTGATTACAAATAAATTTAGGTCTGAATGATTATCTTTGGCCCATTTCCTTTCAAGATAACTTCCAGAGTCAAGAGTCACTTCCCCTCTACTCCTGTCTTCATTCTCTCTGCTGTAAGGATGTCCGTGTGAGCAGAATAACATCCTGATTTGGTCTGGGATGAGGTGCATCTGTTGGTGGGATTTGACATTGCTATTATCCCCACCATCCACCCCCTTCCCACAGACAACAAACATCAAAGTACCTGGGGGGTCTGACTGTCTACTGCCCGGAGTTTTTGTTGGCTGACTTGTTTACACTCTTCCTAGGTGTGTGTGTGTGTGTGTGTGTGTGTTTGCTAGGAAGGTAACAATCACCCTTTCTCCACACAGTGCTCTTCAAAGAAGACTCTGTTCACAAATGTTTGACACCTTTACCTGTAGATGACGGGAAAGATCCTTCCAGCTGGGGGATACCTTCGTCATCCGGAGTCACACGTAGACCTTTGACTGAACGAAAGCACATTTCTTCAGAGAGGTCGCCCAGGCTTTTACTGTGACGCGCCTGTTCAGCTTGCATAAAAGAGATCTTACCAGCCCGGCTCTATTTGTTATTGTTTTGTTTTCAGGGAAGCAATGCTTCTTGGTCCTGCGTCAGCAGCAGTTCAACGTGCAGGCACTGGTCGCAGTGGGAGATCGTGCCAGCAAGCAGATGGTCAAGTTTGCCGCAAAGTGAGTACCGAGAGTGCCCTTCCTGTCAGAGAGGGTGCAAACAATGGTGGGAAAATCCTGCGCCCTAATCGTCCACCGATCCATTTTCACACATTCCGAGTGAGGTGGAAGGTGGGGAAATCAATCATTTTTCACTTGACAACAAAAGCTGGCTGTTAACATGGCGGGTTACAGCAGTTTTTTAATGGAGCAGTTCCTGTCTAGATGGCAAATACAGCAGCTTGGATCAGAGGAGGAGGAAATACTTAAGAGCCAAGCATCATTATTCATGTTCGCAGCCAAATTGTAGCCCATTACTGGTAGTCTGTGAATGAACGTGACTATAAGCGGATATGCACTTTATTAAAAGCACTGAAGGGGGAGAGCTGATATAGTGCCACTTTAGGCTGACATTTGATGTTCACAAGGGGGCACTTTTGTAAAAATTAGACGTTAAGTATGACTTAACGTAATTCATGTAATGTTCTTAAACATACAGCGTATTCATCAGCAACTGCTTTCCATTACTACCATTGCTTGATGAATTCATTGTATTTGTAAATGGGGAATACTATAATTATCATGTATTTCTTAAATGGCACGTCCTCAGATATTGCTAAATTAGGCGAAGAGCAACACCCACAGCTGTAATCTTCCAGACCAAAATGGCAGTTAAGACATTGGATAATAAAGAAGTTGGGCAAGGCAGTTTTATTTATAAACACGTTTCATACACAGAGGCAGGTTCAAGGTGCTTAAGCAATGCAGAGATTGCCGCTGTGTTTAAAATAAGCCTCCGATAAGTAGCAGCTATCATAGCCTTACAGCCTTGTGAAAAGCTTGTCTGCGGTGTCATACTCTCAGAGAATCTTAAAAAACGTTGAAAGAAATCGGTTTGATTAAAACTATTAACAGCACATCGCTGATGACAAAGCAGTCTCAGACGTTATTGGGAAGTGTGAGGCTCCCTTTCTGTTCCAGACAGTAACCTCAAACCCACGAGTGTCTCTCCTCAGCCTTTCACATTCCCTGGTCATTAGGACTAGCAAAATAGTATCTATAAAACGGTCTGTATTACAGAATTAAAAACGACGGCGTATTTGATGGCATCTACAAGAATATAGATAGTTCTGTAATTCATGTAATGCTAGAAACATACATTCCTTACAGCCTGCGTGAGTCATATGTAAACAAGTCAGAGCTGCTAAACGTTTGATGAATACTCAAATCTGCATAAATGACCATTTTACACACACTTATTATATTCCTGTTTCGGAAATGAGACTCGAGGAGCCTCTTGGCGATTTGTTGAGGTTTACTGGAAACTAAACCCAAACATCAGTACATTTTTCTAATGAGAGCGAGGTCACTGCTGCTCAGACCCGAGCTTTGACCTCTGCTGCCTGAACACACTGACCCCACTTAGTTAAAAGGTGTCAGAATCCCCTGACCGCCGTATTTCCCCTCAGTCACTCAGCTGACCTACTCCATGCACTGAACACAGGCATAGGAAGGACCACTGGTTTTAAGCTACATGTTGTTTAATATTGTTGAAAAAGTGTTATGTGTCTATATGTCACAAGATATTGTGTTAGGGACATCGTAACTACATTTCAATAGGTTTGTAACTGTCGGATGATTTATTTTCTCTCAATTTGGTTCTGCAAAGTTGTGGTCGGGCAGTTAGACTGTTGTGCAATGCATTGTGACCTAACCGAGCGGGCCAAAGTGACAGTCGCCTTGAAACTTCGAAAATAGCG
The DNA here is from genome assembly GCA_943590825.1 of Bovichtus diacanthus. Classification (NCBI taxonomy): domain Eukaryota; kingdom Metazoa; phylum Chordata; class Actinopteri; order Perciformes; family Bovichtidae; genus Bovichtus; species Bovichtus diacanthus. Next base: position 7,309,582 of record CALSBV010011748.1, read on the forward strand.
AAGTGAAAATTAGCGAAATACAGTGTAACAATTACAGCGCTTCTGAGCATTGCCGCTAGGATCTAAATGTCATGTACTTTTTATATTTCGCTCTTTAATAACAGGTGGCACTATCAGTTCCTGTGGCTTTCTGGCCCACGTCTCGTTTCACACACTTTGGTGTGATGATTGACAAGCTGGGTAAGACCCTGGATTACAAGTAAATCCTCTCATAATCATGCCGAGGGCAGTGATGACACTGCTCCGGAAGTCTCCTTTCACATATTGTATGTCCAAGTCCTCTTCCTCTCAGTCACACAATTTAATTAAGTGATCTTCAGGCTCCACAACCTTTACTCCATTCCTTAGGAGTGCCGAATGTAAAGCAGAAGGGAATTGCGGCTGATTTGGCTTCTTAAATTGGAATAATAAACCAGTCCGGTTCGTAGTGTACGTCAATCGAAGTTTGTAGGTTTGATTCAATCCTGAATAACCTGATGCAGTCAGAGCGTCTTAAAGAATCGCTGATTTAGATGACACATGTTTAAATAGAAGTGTTTCCATTCAGAAAATGCTTTGCAGCCTCTTTTAAATATGGAGATTTGAGGCTTCAAAAGCCGCTGCTCACTTTGTTTAAGAATTGCATTCAAAAGACCCAATAGCATAGCTTATCCCCTCGCACTGAAACAGTAGCAGGTGTCCTACATGAGGCTGGGTAGCAATAATGTTGACAAAAGGCCTGTTTTTGCAGCCTTGTTTCTTTTGCTGAATCTTTCATCTGCGTCTGTCTTTGTGTTTGCCTCTGCAAAAAGGAGTTTAAAAAGCCTTGCAGGATAATGAGAGTTTGAGTGAGATCTGTGGTTCATGGAGAGTAATGGCTGCCACCGGTACTCGTTTGTGGGCTTCTGAAAGCGTCGGGATTGGTGAAAACATCCACTATGCATAGGGTCTTCCACCTAATGAAATGGGAAAGTCAGTCTTGTGAGTTCTGCTTGCCTATTACGTTATTTAGTGATTCATTAGCAGCTGAAGTACCGGCCACATGTGTCATTCATGGCCTGTGTTGTCTTCCTGGGACATTGATTCAGTATGAAAGCAGTCTCTCTCCCTCTGTATCATGTTTCTCATCTCCATGTGATATTGTCAACTCTCAGTCTTGAGTTAATCAGTCCATTTCCCTCAGCATGTGCTGGATATGTTGTCGCCAGCCTCTTGGCCATGCAGCGGAGGTTATTAATGTTGGGATTTATTTATCCAACTGATCTCTCTACTAGAGGGGAAGGAATATGTCGGCAGCTGTCATGGGGCTGAAGGGACAGCAGTACCCCAGTGTTCAGTCCCTCATTACTGCTTTTTAATGAGGAGGAGTGAAGGATTACAGAGGGTTTCCCATCTGGCCTTGCACTGCATGACAGTCAGTCTTGTTCCTCTTATCTCTGATGATGCTCTGGATTTCAGTGAGAGACCTGTGTTGGAAGATGTAGGAGGCTATGGGGACACAATTAGAAATAGGCTCCCTCCACATGCTGTAGTTTACTGTATATCCTGTATAATGGGGGAATTCTTACCCCTGGGTTAATATCAAAGGGTTTTTAGTTGTTGAGCTAGGTGATTTCCACTTTTTAAAAGGATGTAAGCTACAACCCTTTTGCAACAAGTTTTCTCAAAGCTCAACAATCCCCTCCTAACTCGCCTGCTTCTATTCTTTTACTTCTCCTTCTTGACTGATCTACAATTAATGAGGGCATTTGAACTACGTGGGCACTTTACTATAATGCATCCTGTCATCAGCCTTGAAATTGGCTGGTGCTGGTTTAATAGTCCACGCCCCATTTGATAGACAGTTGGGTCAAGTAGGGCCTTTATTCCTCTCAAAATCACAACGTGATGGCACTGGAGATTTTTCTAAAAGCAACAAATGAAATGGCTCCTTTTTTTTTTTTTTTGAGGGGAAAAAATAATACGGTGACAAGTAACATTTTAGGGTTGCAGAGTTTATTTCGAAGTGTTTAAAATTGGGGTGTAATGGTCTATTTTTTTTTGGAGCTATTCCATATCAGACCGCCACATCTGTCTAAATTGAGATGTGTGATAACAGTGACAACATTTTCTACCCTGCTGCAACCTGTTTGTTTGAGCCTAACGTAAGAGACGCATGTTTGTGTCGAGCAGAGAAAGGAGGGTAGCGGTTTTATTGTGAAAGACACAAGCTTGTGGTATCTCAACTTGCCCCTTTCCCCCTGTCGGCTAATGTCACAGCGGAAGGTGTATTTTTAGAATTTCTTGTCGTCACCCCACCACCCAACTCAAAGTCACTCAACCATATCCCACACCACCCCTTGCACATCACGCTGTGAAAATAAATCATCAGTCAGTTTAATGGAAATATTGTTCTCAGGCAGTTAGCCTCCCACACAGATGGGTTTTGTTTTCTAAGTGCGATCTGTTGTTTACACTCCACCCTCCCAACTGTCTCCACCAGCATCACCAAGGAAAGCATAGTAGACGTGGAGGCGTCGGTGAGGAAAGTGGAGCAGAAGATCGAGAGCTGTTCCCAGCAGGACGTGGAGCTGCACATCGAGAGGGTGGGCAAACTTTTCCCTGCAATCATCAAACACACCCAGAGTTCTTAACACACACACGTACACAGTGTACTGTGTGTACACGTCAACACAGTTCAGGATCATCACTCACTCCAAAATATCACATGTGTTTATGTTGTAATTGGTACACTATACTAGTTGCACTTAAGGTAGCGCATGCGTAAAATTTGAGGAAGGAAAAAGAAAAAAACAACATATGTGATGCATCATGTACAGCATTGCAGGGCTCAGTGTATTTGTTTTGTTGTTATGGTTGTCTCCACCAACTGTACATAATAGTTAGCAGCACGGAAAACTACTAGATTTAACACATAGTTGGTCTCAAAAATGAGGTTTTAACAGATGAAGTCTTTCACTTTTACTCATTATGTCTGTATGTGGACTCCTGGGACTTTCCATTGTCAGAACATCGAAAATGGAAACGTTGGTGGTTTGTCACCCTCTGAATTTGAATGCTCTTTGTTTCTTCCCCTCTCAGATTTTTGTCATCAGCCAGGCAGAGCCTCGTCTCCCCCTGCAGTTGGAGGATGCCGTCAGGCCTGATGGAGAGGGGGACGAGGTGAGGATGCATGTAGTGATGGATGAGAGTGCATAGAAAGCGTACTTTACCCCAAATTCTCACTACTGACACTCCAATGCTATTTTCTCCCCTGTGCCTGCTAATGTGAAGTATTGGCGGACACCCAAGGCTGATCTTATTGGTTCAATGAAGCAATACACTGCAGCTCACACGGATCGTAGACATTAAGTATGTGATTAATGCACTCTTCAGGATCGACTATGTGATGTAGTTTGGCTGAAAAAGAAAATCCAAACATCAACAATTTAGGAGACGTGGAATGGTATATCAAGTGTACAAACTCAAGGGGAAACGTTGTACTGTCAGGTGAAAAGAATCGGCAGGTAATGCTAATGAGACAGCCCAGTCTCAGCCAGACAAAATAAAACATTGGCTCCAGACTTTGACTTTTGAGTGTGAGAAACAGGAACTGAGAGTCTGATACTTGTGATGTACATGGATAGGGTCAGTCAGACTACACAATGACAACATAGTTAACAATTAAGCCATGATATACTTGTATACTTTATATTGAAAGCAAAATTGCAGCATATCCATGCGTGAACTAACTTTGTCCTTCACAGAGAGAAGACTTCAGTAAGGAGAATAGATATCCGTGTTTTTGGCAGACTCAAGGATTGTGTAATTAAACCTGGTTAAATTAAACAAGATCAAGAGCAGAATGGCTCGCACTGATTAACATCACATTCAGTGAGTAACATCAACACCATGCAAACTGTGATTTCATCACGCAGTGTTTATAATAGCCGGCAGCCAGGGCTTCTGAATTCCAATTATGGAGATTTGTGCATTGATAATGAATCATTTGGGAGAATCGTGATGCATTTAAGAAGTCGTTATATTTCCCACCCACAGTTTAGGTACTTATTAAAGCTTGTTAAAATTGGAGAAGCCAGCAAAAATAAACTAGATTTTTATTTATTTTTTTAATGATCCATGCAAAAAAGCCAGCCCTATTTCGCCAACTCTTTTCCAATAAAAGTAGCTAGCAGCACTAGCTGCTAAAGTCGCTAAATCAAGCATGGAAGTTGCCAAGTTGTCAACACTGACTGACTGTCCCTTCAGGCCTCCCTCCAAAGCCACTTCCCCAAAATGATCATTATGAACGTAAACAACGAACATGGCTATTGTTAGTACTCACAGCTGTCGAGCTAGTAGCTTGTGGAAGACTCCGGTGACGCACATTGAGTGCAGGCAGAGGTAGGCAGAGAGGCAGGTCGGACCATTGCAGTCCTGCCACAGCCACACATACCAGATGTTTGTTTTCAGAGCATTTGATTTAGTGATTGCTGTCGGGATGTAGACTATTTCAATAAATATAACTAAATTCATTCTAAAATGCATTTCTCAGCCTAGATGTAATGGCCATTAAACTTTCAGGCTGCTGTTTTGGAGTGTGAATTCAAGAAACTTGTTTGTTTCTTTTTTAACTCAGTTTTGTAAATTTAGAATCAGTATGTATTATTGGCAATTGTATAACCATTGAATAACTATAGATCTGTGCATATAACTACTGCAGTAGGCTTTTTGTCTTGTCAAACAAGTTGACAACATTAACACTTGGCAGATATGGAGAACTAGCTGCAGCCTCCGCAGTTGACAGTGGAAACGTGGCGTCCCTGCAGTGTTTTGAGTGCAGCTATATGAAGTTTACATACCGCAGACATTTCCTGAAACTGTCCATCTTGCTTTGGGGAAATGGAAATGTTATAATCCTGCCTCGTGGTCGAAGAAACGTGACAAATGTGTGGTCGTCCTCTTTGGTTGACATGCTTGTTTGCAGCATCTCTAATGTAAAATGTTGGTATAGTGACCGTGAGAACAAAAAGACCTGATGAGCAAGATATTGAGCTGCACTTTGGGGAAAATACAAATTTGTTCTAAAGAATCTTCATTTTCTCAATTCAAAGTGGAACAATAAAGTTGCAGCCGCAGCTGTTTGATGAAAACAGATTGAAGCTGTCAAATCAAGATCATTTGTAATGGATGCAGTGAGAGAATTACCACGACCCAAAAGCTATTGTTTTTTCTACAGCTGTGGATCCATCTTCTCCCATATCAAATGTTATATTATTGTATTACTTTAGTTATGCATCATGAGCAAATCAATATATGGGTCTCAGCATACCAGAGAGACAGCTGAGAGCCGCTCCGTGTTTATCCAGTAAGCCAATCTCTGCAGCTGCAGCAGCATCCCAGGTGCTTTCTGATCTGCTAGGATTCAGCATGTCAGTCACACACTTGTAGCAGTACCTGCCTTCCCGAGAGACACGAGCCTTAACAGCCCTGCCTATCCGACTGTACGCCCGTCTAACCTTTTGTCCCTCTGCATGGGGCTATTTGGTGCAGGATGTGGCTACACAGGCTATTAGCTCAAACCCCAGTAGGTCCTGAGGAAGCCTGACATCCATGACCCTGGAAGCACTGGTTCCTCCTGTGATGAAACATTTATTCTTTCATTTGTTTTTTATTCTTTTCTTTTTTTTTTTATTGCCCTGTTGTCCCATATTGCAGATGTATTTTGCCTTAACCCTGTGATAGTTGCTGAAAGAAACAAAGCCACTGTATATGTTTAGTTGTTGGTTTAAGATGAATGAGCATGGTCTCATTTCATTAGCAAAAATAGCATGTGGATTATTGTTTATGATGCACCTTGTGATATTTGAAACACCCTCTAAAAAGTATTCACGCATTAACTGGCCACAAACAAAAAAAAATAAATAAAAAAGTTACACTGTTAAATATTTCATAGGCTCAGGGTTTTTGGTTATTTGATCATGTTTTTTGTTTGTTCCCTCAGGAAGGCAGAGCCACAGTCAACCAGGACACCAAGCTGGACAACAGGGTGATTGATCTCAGGGTAAGTGAAAAAACATTGAGCTTGTGACACAGCCTGCAGAGCATCTGCCTCGATGTATCTAATCCCGCAAGTGACATGTTCACATTTGAGGCTTGTGTGCTTGTCTGATGAGATGGAAATAGCTCATAGTTCAGATGTTTGCGATCACGTCTGTTTGAGTTAGTCTTTAAGTTAATGTAAACTCTCATTTTATCTAATGATATAGGAAACTTAAATGGTTAAAACAATTATAGGAGAAATGTAAAGCATTTTTACATTAAAGGGAATGCTGACAACTTTTGCGCTGCTTTGAGCATTTTAGAATGCAAAGCAAACCACTTCACCTCTAAAGTGAAAATGAGAGTCTGTGATTTAGAGGGCTGATGCTATAAATCTTTTACAATGTCGGAGATGTGCAAACCCTATGCCAGCAGCAGTAGATACCAAACCGCAAAGCGTCTCATTGTTTTGATCTGTGCCTCCCACGTGTATGATGCAGCAGGCAGCAAGGCACTAACACCACAGCACAGGGCCACGTAGTTCACAAGCCTCACAACAACACCTGTTTCTGTAACCCTGAGCACTTTGAGCTCGTGGACTCGGGTCTGTCATCAGTTTTGCACTTTAGAGCCCAGTGAAGCTGTAAAGTGGTTCCCACACTGGCAGACAAATACTGCAAAAGGGAACCATACTCCTCCCCCAATAATAATTTAGTTCCTACAGAACTCCCCTTGTAACTTGATCATCCTTAAACATTAAGCACTGCACAATACAGCACAGTGGAAACGCTAACTTAACTATTCATTGGAATTTAGTTTTCATAGACATAGATATGTCATAGTTTGTCATAGACAAGTTTTTGGGCATTCACCCTGTCTGGTTAATTTATGTTGAATAGAATCTAGGCAAATCCCCTAACAGCAGTACTGTCATTCCCCCTGCATCATAGACGCGTAAGAAATACTGTATACGAGCATCAGCCGAGCCTACAGGGATAGTTTGAAGTTGGGTTGCATGAGGTATTAATCCATAGTCAGCGTATTATACCTATAGTAGCTGGCGGTCGGCAAGCCCCCAGTTTGGAGTACTAGCAATGTACTGCTGTGGACGGGGGCAGCAGCAAAACGTATTGTAGGCACCTAAAAAAAAAAATCAATATTAGTTTAAGTGTAAGCTATATTTATTTAGAATTGTGAAAAAAGATAAATGAATTCAAGCCCAAGTTGATGTCAAGTTGGTAGTTTTCTTTGTGCAAGTCAAAAATCTAAAGATGTTCAGTTTTCCATCACATAAGACAAAGAAAAGCAACAAATCGTCATATTTGAGAAGCTGGAACAAGTGAATACTTGGCATTTTGCCGTAAAGTCCTTCATTATTCAAATAGTGGATACATTTTCTGTCAATCAACTAATCGATTTAATTGTTTCAGCTTTAATTTATTTTGTTGTTCTTGACTTATTCTTGTCACGCAAGAAGAATTTTGCTACTGGTGTAAAGTATTTCCATAACACTGCCATATTACAGGTGATACTGACTGATAACGCATTAGACAAACGGAGAAGCTTGACGCGTGACCCTCATATTTCATTATACCTCAATTCAAGGACCGAGAATCCAATTGTTCAACTGTTGCTTAAAGAAATATCAACTGGCCGTATTACTAAAAATCCGAAAAAGGTGAACCCAGGAGGGAACCACGGCAAACATTTGAACGTTCTGTGCATTGAAACCTGCCTGTGGTGGATCATCACTGCAGTCAGGTTTCAAGCCAGCACTATTGATATGCCACCGCGAGGTACATCAGGTTGAGGTATAGCATGGTAAGGACACCATCAGATGATATGCCAGTTTGAGAGTACGCTAACCGCTACCCAGTTTCGCCCACTGCAGACATGCTGTGAACAGGAAGTGATTTCTAATTTCTAAGCTCCTGCGCTAACTGGTTTTACGTTGGGTTTCCGTGGTCTTACCATTAAGGCCACGGCCCAATGTGTAATACATGACGCAAATGAGCCATATGAGTTCTTCCACGTGGTTATTTTGGTTCACTGTTTTTTCAAATGCTATGGTAAAAGGTTTTTTAAGCAGGAAAGTGTTACGTCTTTCTCCTCTTCTCTTTGTAAAGTATTTAGATTGACACTGAAAGAAAAGTTACTGCCAGACAGCCCTAAAGCAATGTCTGCAGATTAATGAGCCTGCCAGTATTTGGGCATTATCACCTTTCCATTCTGCAAACTGTTAGTCAGACGAGGCCTATTCAGGACAGGCAGCCACTAGTAATGGAAGAAAGGGAGAAATGAAAACTTTTAATTAGCACAGACCTGTGCATCTTGAAATGGCCAGGGGTCCGTCTTCATGGAGATGTATAATAAATGGAGGTGAAAGCCAGTAAAGCTCAATTGTAGAACTCTTGTGGTCATTTGAGATGAGTCAGTCGAAGTTTTTTTTGACATGCTCTGTGGCCTAACTGTTGCCGTTTTGGGGGAATTTAGAGCATCGTTTTTTACAGTAATCTTTTGGTTTAGGTTGAGCTGTTTATCTCTCCGCCCTGGTTTCATTTATAATGGTAGGTGTGAAGTACCTGGGGTTCTCGCTGGCTTTGAATGCATGTCTTGCCCCTTGCCAGCAAATAAATGTTTCGCCCTTCATGTCAAGAGCCGTTGCATGAACAGAAATTGGCAGTCTCGTTTTCACACATCTGTTATGATTGTGTAATAAATCCAATAACTCACGCCATGTGTGGTAATGCCTCTCTGTGTGTGTCTGCGTGCTTGTTTGTTTATCCTCACAAAGACGACCACCAGCCAGGCCATCTTTCGCCTGCAGTCGGGAGTGTGCCAGCTCTTCAGAGACACCCTTACCGAAAAGGGCTTTGTGGAGATCCAGACCCCTAAAATCATATCAGGTACAAACACACTCTCTGTCACGTTGATCCTGGCCCACGGAAAACTAAGACTAAACAAGCATTGAATCATTTTTTTTATTAGATGCTTTAGTAGAGGCACACTCCGTATCACCACCCACAGGTGTCCCGTGAGTGTGTGACAGTTGTAATGTTGACTTCCTGTATGCGCTGTCCGTTTTTTTTTTTCCAAGTCATATCAAACTTGAAGTTCAGTTGAAGCACATGTTTCAGTGAGTAACGGAGAATTTCTGAACCCAAACACAGTCATGCACATCTGTGTTCAAGCAAACAATAGACAAGGAAGTATACAATATACTTTCATTGTTTCAGACTTATCAGGATTTTAATGCAACCTACTGGGAATTTTGATGCATCGACCAACCCTCGTATCAGCTCCTCTACTCTCACATTTCCACACAATGCCCTTCTAATTTGAAAGGGGAGGCGTTTCTAAGCTTACTCCCAAAAGACCTTATCACACTTCACTGAAAGAACGAAAGACTGGATAAAAAACAACTTTAAGATTCAAACAGAAATCTTCCCACTGATATTCAGAAGAGTTATTTTGAGCTTTTCCTTACACAGTGTCTCTCTTATCCTGGTAACTTTTCCTCAACATCAGGTGTGAGAGATGACTTGATATTCTACATGTATACAAATACCTTTTGAAAAAACTTTCCACTCTTCAGCTGAAAATAATTCATTTTACTCAGCCTGGAGAAAATGCTCAATATGGTGTATATAATTTGTAATGAATATTGTACATAAGTGAAAAGAAACAGGATTTGTCTAAAATCCTTTCAGATTGAGAATACTTTATTTAGATGAAATTTACAGTAACTTTGAGTTAAAATAGATTGTATTTCTTACAACAAAGTACACAGTCTTGTACACTCATCTCCAGTCCTCAGTCTCCCACGTGCCTGTGACATTTGAAATGAACTGTTGTGCAACCTATGACACTTTCACTTCCTCTTTTCTTAAAGAGCCAATGATATATTGACTTAGCCTGGCCCTGCTAAATTCAAAACTGCCGCTCTTTTATTTTGGCGGCATCTGTTAACCAACACTGTGTTTTTTGTAAAAACCGCATCTTCCTGCCTGCCCACACCCATGGTACATACAGTTTGTACTATGTGAACCCCCACCCTGCTACTGGCATGAGAATATCAGATGTCACCCCTCTGACGCAGATGCGTTACACAAGTCTTGTTTGAGGGAGGTCCATATTTGTTTGTTTTGAAAAAACATGCTAGTCTGCAGTTTTCTTATCAGATGAATGTTTAAAAAATAATAATAATAATACTTTATTGACTTTCGTCAGCATCCAATAATTTGAAGTCAAAAAGTCTGTGGCATAGTTTTTGTTGGCCTGAAGTAGTCATAGGAATATTCTTGTTTTCAAAAAAAGAGGGGGAAAAATGGCCGCAAGCTGGCTAATTAGAGCTTCAACTGAATCGTCTACTGACTAGGCAATATGTATGTATCATCATTAGGTTGGGGGTGTCTGAATTTGTGAAGTGAGAAATCTCAGTTTATTGCAAAGTGTGTGCTGGTCGAAACAGCCCTTGCAGTTAATGGCCATTTTGTGCCGTGGGACAGTAAAAACCTCATTTCATATCTGAAAGTTGTCTTTGTCCACTTCTAGCTGCCAGCGAAGGTGGAGCAAATGTCTTCACTGTGTCTTACTTTAAAACCAGCGCCTACCTGGCCCAGTCTCCCCAGCTCTACAAGCAGATGTGCATCTGTGGTGACTTTGACAAGGTCTTCTGCGTGGGTCCAGGTAAGAATGCCTCCCGACTGTCCACTCAAACACATTTCCATTCGCTGATGGCAAACAGCGAAACGAGCAGCAAGAGTGTCGTGAAAAAGCGTAGACCCTATTAAGCGAAATGACTGTTTGAAAATGGCTTCAAATGCATTTAAATTGTTAAACTTTAACAGACCTCCCTCTGTTGCTTTCACTGTGGTCAGAGCTGCAGCAGAGTGTTAGTGTGTTAGTGACACAATGGGACTTATAAAAGACTTTATGGTGCTGTACTGAGTTTAGGAGACCCCCCCCCCCCCCCGCCAGTTCTTAAGGTAAGCAAACACTGCCACCATCTGATTGAATACACGCAGTATGCAACAAAACAACATGCATAAATACAAAACACCCTATACGCAGCCTTTCTTTTTCATTTGCTACTTGCATGTGATTTTTAAAGTGAAACTATTCTCCACCGAGATGAATGAAACTTTTGAGAGAAGGGTGCTCATTTAGTATTCTCCAGACTCGACTGAGGTCTTTGTTTGCTTCTCTAAACCTCCACCAGAGAAATCAAAGGCCTTAAGGTCATCACTGCTTCTAAGGCAACTGTTTACTTACCACTGTTGCCTTAGTTACGGTCGCACCAATTCAGCAAGTAAGGAGAATTGGGATCAACTCTCCTCGAAATTCCAGTGTTCAGAAGTTCTGGGTTTTAAAATGTTCCTCCCACAGCTGCGCGGTGCCACTATCTGAAAATCCGCTAAAGAGGTCCATGTGGGAACAAACGGATGTAAACAAAAAGCTGGTCTTAAGCATAGAGGAGCAGATGTCATGTTGGTTATGTTTAGAGTTGTTTCAGTAAATATATGCCGGGGAAAGATGTATTAAACTATGTAGATTCTAGACTAAAACTCATACGAAAGCATACATTTGCATGTACAGATTGCTAAAGCCTTACATATGTATGGTTGTGTTTTATAAATCTCATTGTGAAATTGAGTGCATGTGCACAGACCTGATTACCACACCATTCAGTCATGTGGGATGCAGACGCACCTTTAATCAACTGCTTGCATGCATGTGGAAAGACTGCTCCACCCGTCTGAAGACCCGGCAATTTAACAGAACAGAAAGAAACACGTTCATATTAGTAAGGCAGACATTCTTCTGTTCAACCATAATGCACAGCTCTGGTTAATTATATATAGCACTCATAATGTTATTTATTCATCATACAAGCATCTGCCATCAGTGATCATTTAGTTTCTAGCACTCCTCTCAGTTAACAGTGCTTCACAATAAAGGATGTAATAAAACGGACAATAAAATATAAGTACCTAATTATTTGGATTAGGATTAGCATTAAAACGGCATCACTAGTAAAAATGCTACAGATTTTAGTTTTTGCCTTTTTTCTTATCTTCTACCTATCAGCCTTTCCTTGTGACAAAATGATATTCAATGAAGCACAAAGTTGCCTAGTAACACATTGTCCTAATGTTTAAGACATTTCATGTCTTAAACATTAGGACAATGTGTTCATTTCATTTGAACCTTGGTGACCCTGTAATGTACTTCTGTCTTGTGACCTGGTCTGGTGCACATTTAGGGATTCAGTGCACCCTGAACAAGACTGAATAAAATGCTGTTTCACTAGATGTGTTGCAAACTGCCACATTAACTCCACTTCCATTTACTGATGATATCCTTGAAATCTGCATCATTTCAGTTTTCAGAGCGGAGGACTCCAACACCCACCGTCACTTGACTGAGTTTGTGGGTCTGGATATTGAGATGGCCTTCAGCTACCACTACCACGAAGTGATTGACTCCATCACTGAAACCATGGTGCAGATCTTCAAGGGCCTGAGGGACAAGTAAGATTAGGATTCATACAGTAAAGCTCAAACTAATAGGTTTTATTTTTGATTTAACAAGTTCTCATGGTTTTTGTTCGACTGAAACTGAGATGAGGCGACGATTGCGTCAGAAAGGGATCGCAAATGACATCCCATAGAGGCTCAAGTTTTTTCTTTTCTTTGACAGGATCAATTCCTGGGGTGAAAATTCAGTGGATGGCATGAAGTCAAAATATTGTGTCTTTTTTTTAAAAATTTTTAGAAAAACAATTTGAGCTGTTGAATCCATATTAAGTGTCGTCACCCACTGCTGTCGGCTCTGTTGAAAGTCTGTTGATGTGGCTATATTGCCTCCTAGTGGTGTGACTCAGTGCAGCTTGTGTAGAGAGCTGGTGAAGCAGAATGAGTGAGTAAATAGAAACAGTGGGTAAAGCTCTTTTGGCATGCCCGTAGTGTTTTGGTTTATTTTCACCCCTCCATCATGGCAGCACTGCTGAAGAACAGGCTGGAAATGAAACCAAGCAAGGAGAGCCTTCTTAGCTGCCGTACAGGCTGCCTAAATGATGGATTTTAAAACGTATGCAGGGTTTTAGTGTCAGTTTGTTCTTACCAAGTTAATTTTCTTTTTTTTGCTCACATGCTGAAGATTCTGTAGTCATTCTTGTATTGTTGTATTTCTGTCATTGGTATGAATGGAAGATAAACGTTGAGGGAGATTTGGCAGATTTGTACATTGGACAAACAGGGATTTTTCTTTACCACTTCTGTTTTGTACAATGAATTAAGTATATATTAAGGGAAAACACTGTTCCAGAGATGGGTCATATTAGGTTTCATGCAGTAGGCCGCCCCCCTTTATAATTTATGTTAGTCACTGTTTGTTACTTTCAACCACAGCAGCTGTTCCTCTTTTTATCAGGGCAGTTTGACTGTTTAGCTTTTGTTCTCATGACTTCCAGACTGTTCCTCCCTGACGTAATACATCATTTTACATGTGCGTTTGACTGATGTTCCAGCCCTCCAGGAGATGTTAGTTGTCCGTCTCATGTTGCTTTGAAAACATGACGATACTTGTTGTTGGATGCCTTTTAAAAAAAATAATAATTAAATAAATAAAAAAGTTTAATTATGCTATTTGGTGTTCAGCCCTATATTTCCCCCTTTTTATTGTAGTGTTTTTTTAATAGTGATTTAGTAAGCATTGTCCCTTTGACATATACGTTTTGTTTGTTTGTTGTTTTTCTACCTCCACAAGCTCTGCTTAGCTCTGTTTATTGTAAGAGAGCACGTACAGCATGGCGCCCAGCAGGGACAACGTAACTCAAACACTGTACAAACCTTTAAGAGGCCTATCTATCTTATATTATCTTACAAAGTTACTGACCAGTGTGGGCTGTGACCTTGTTAGGTTAACTACCACTAGCAGATATCTCTGGCATGTGACTGTGTGGGCAGTAATTCTGAACCCTGGTTAATAGATTTTATTGTGTGTGTGTGCGCGTGTCTGTCTGCATCAGCTTCCAGACAGAGATCCAGACTGTGAACAAGCAGTTCCCCAGTGAGCCTTTCAAATTCCTGGAGCCCACTCTGAGGCTGGAGTACACCGAGGCCTTGGCAATGCTGCATGAGGCCGGGGTGGAGATGGGTGACGAGGAAGACCTCAGGTCAGAACACACCACACACCCTGGCTCCCACATCCCACTCATTCTGTCAGATGATTTCATTTGACAAAAGCAGAAAAACATTTAGACACGAGTTTAAAGAGAGGAAGTGAGACATCAGACCAATAACTCAGCAATATTTGAACACGCAAGCCATTTTTGTGACGAATGCTGTTTTATTTTACACACAGTTGAGAAAATGAGAAATGCATAGAAATAGTTTCTTTGTTGTGCCGCAGGTGTAACACCACCATGAGAGAATGAAATCATTTAAGTGTTTCACTTGCAGGCAAATTACAGGTAAACAATACAGCACAATAAGATAAAGTTGTCGGTTTTTAAAGTGAATGTCTTTTTGGTTGTTCTGCAGTACGCCCAATGAAAAGCTGCTTGGCCGTCTTGTCAAGGAAAAGGTTTGTTCAAATGTGTTTCATTAATAGATGTCACATTAGTGGTTGGACACTGACTGTAGAAAAATTGTGTCTGCAGGTTAGACAAAAACAGATTTGCATCTGCGTGGCTGGATTTTAAGTATTAAAAAGTCATCATTTGATGGGTAGCAGCATTAAATTCAGAACATATCAGCTGCTTTCTTCCGAGTGCTCCAAATGCTGTGGTGATGTATTTATCACGTCATAGCACCTGAGCCACAGTGAGCCTTTCCAGAACTTCCCACTTGGAGTTTCTCTAAGTGGAGAATACAAGAAAGTTTTTAACAAATACGGTTTATTTACAACTTCACATCGTCTTAATAATAATAATAAAATAATAAAAATGACTAGAATGAGTAGTTTTGGCAGATTTTGAAGAACTTTCACAAGTGACAGAAACATCATAAAAACATGTGTCCTGTAGTGTGGAGGAAGATGTTGCTATAATAAAGAACTTACAACCATAACGGGAAGGTTTATTTCAAATGGCCTATTATGCAATGTTACATTATATAAAGTAAGGGGGAGATATCGTCTTGATTCGTTCACAGGTTTTCCAGAAAGTCTTTTATTAAAAACCAATATTGATTGTTTTCACGCCTTCTTTATTTTTCTTCCTCAGTATGATACTGACTTCTATGTGCTGGATAAGTACCCACTGGCTGTTAGACCCTTCTACACGATGCCTGATCCAAACAACCCTGTAAGTCTCTCACTTACGCACACACACATACAGCATACACAGTTATTGGCTGCATAGTAAGACATGTGCAGTGAGAAATGTTATGTACATTTTTGCAAAAGAGTTCTGTGGTTTACCTGTAGTTAAACTTGCATTGTGGCCAGAGAGCATCTTTTGACATGCCAAAGATTCTTCAGCTGTCTGTCCTCTGCGGGATGTACTGGCTGATAAATACCACAGTGGATTTAGTTGCACAAGTAAAGCTCCCTGCAGTGTGGTCACGACAAATTTAATATACATTTTTTATAGCTTCATGAGAAACCTGCTAGCAGTGTCACAGAGAAGCCACTGCACTGCTAAGTTGTGTTTTTTTTCTCATCTTTGTGGAACCTATATGTAACAGAAATGTGGCTTCTTGTACACATTTTTAATTTAAGCTGGACAGATTCAACTGTTTGTCTTTAACATGTTTTCTGCTGTTTGTGGAGTTTTGTACCACTGTAGTCCTGTGTTGATCCAGACTGCAGCAGTCCTACTTTTAACTTTCCAAATCTTCATGTTTTGTCCATTTCTGTCTTTTTCCCTCCTTTCATTTAACAAATCATTGACCTCATAGGGGACGTTTGTTTTTGTTTTTGTTCAGAAATATTCCAACTCATATGACATGTTCATGAGGGGAGAGGAGATACTGTCTGGGGCTCAGAGAGTCCACGACGCTCAGCTGCTGACTGACAGGGCCATCCATCACCAGATTGGTAAGAGTAGAGTGTGTAGAGATGGCTCTGATAAAGGGGCGTTAGGTGACTTGCATATCCTTTCTGTCTCCCTCTTTTGGTGACCAGTTTGAATTACAACGCCATGAAATGTGTTGGATCAATCAGTTGTAAAAAACTAAATAAATAAAAAAGTTCATTGCAAGTTGTTTAGCAGCCTCTTTCTTTTCATGATACTACAGATCTGGAGAAGATAAAGGCATACATCGACTCCTTCCGGTATGGAGCTCCCCCACATGGTGGTGGAGGCATTGGTAAGGAATACCTGTTTTTTTGATCCTCTGGCTTGCATTT
>CALSBV010011748.1:7326337-7376337 GCA_943590825.1 Bovichtus diacanthus
GAGAATAGGAGCTTTGTGCCACCCTATGGCTCTAACGTGCCTCTATGATTAACCATTAAGATGTGAGAATTAAGCATTTGCAACAGTAGGGTGTACTTTATTGATTGGTGTAGGTCGTTGTCTAACAACAACAAATAAAATAGAAAACAGAGAAAAGGGAGTTGGCTAGTGATTTAAGGAAAGTTCCTGTAAAGCTGCACACACTTAATCCATCTTTTAATCAAGTGTTTATCTTAAAGTTCTTTTTTATGGAGATGTTTAAAAAATACTACCTTAGTACAGATGATTCCCTCCAACTACCAGCAGAGACAAAGGACTAACGATTGTGATCTCCAGCAGTAGACCTGTAACTACGGGTGTTTTGTATGGTCTAAACACACACAATAAAAAAAACTTCTAACACCATCAAATACTTGGTTCCCATTTTTTTAATATATTTTGTGTGTGAACTGCTTCTGAATGTATTACTTAATAACTTACATAATGTTTGATACAAGTAACAGTTCACAGATTAATGCATTGCTAAAATATGCACATTGTACGTCCCTTCCAGAATAGGCTCAATGTAATCGATCATGGCTACATGACACATGCAGGATCTACTAAAATATCACTTGCTCAATCAAAAAGGCAAGACAAAATATTAGATAGCAACAATATATGCTTAAGTTTCTCTCCTCATTCACAGTTGGGTGAATGAAAGACCTAACTCGCTGCCTTGCTTCTTCATACAGTGCAAGAATAAATCAAAGTGCTCAAGTGTTACAGACGTAAAAAAATAAACGTCTATATAGTTGAATTATTAGTTTGGAATTTAAACATTGATAGCTGGTAATAAAACATCCTAACTGACACACTTGTGTACATGTAGCATTATGTTAAAAGTCAAATACAATATCCTGTAAGTGTAAACTTGTAGACAACAGGATGTGCTCTAACCACATGCTCATTCAGTGGCAGCTCCACCGACTTGAAGGATAAAGAGGAAGATGTGAACAATGTCAATGTAGAGAGAGAGAGCTCCGTAGATGTACTCCTCTGGGCTGATGGCCAACTCCCGATTTCCAATAAGAAGCTGGGTGTTGTATACTAAAAACTAACAGAGGAAAAGAAGTCAAAAAAAAAAATTAATATGGGTTTATCTGCTGTTCTCTTTGTTGAGTGCAGGATGGAGATACAAACTATCAGAGATTTTCACAAACAGCTGGCAAGACTCTAGCATACCTTTTCCTGTTAACCTCAGACATAGTCACAAGTATTAAGTCTCATTCAAACATCCTAATGTGTAGATAAAGATATTGTTCCTGTTTTAAGCACTGTTGCTCAGTCGCTCTGTGGTCTGTTCCAACACTTTGGTCCAAGACAAGATATCTCAACATTGCTGCCTAGATTGCCATAACAATTTTGACATTGATTTTCTTTTTCCCTATCTGAATGAATGCTAATGTTTTTGTGACACTGCTATTTCCTTAAGTACAGAACAAGGATCCAACTTGTACACAAAGAAGACTAAAGTCTATAGCCACACTAGTGGCTCTGTGAAGCTGCACAGCAGGACTTTAAGCTAAGTGCTAACATGCTCATCTTTACTATTGAAAGGCGTTTGGTCATAAACCAAGTATTGGATAAATAGAAATGTTGACATCAGGATCACCAAAGTTATTAGAAATCCTCCTGGAGGGTAACGTGAATGTCATGGCAACACATCCAATATCCTACTTGTTGAGACGTTTCACTCAAACTCATCACTTCTGTGAACCTCTTAGCGGTGCTTAAAAACAAGTCGAAGGACCACTAAGGTCATTTAGATACATCCTCCTCCTTTTAATGTCTTTTTGGGCTAACCCATCAACTGAATGTTGAGATATTTTACTGGACAAGTGAAAATGTTGACCTGCTGGTGGTGCTAGAGGAACAATCAGAGAATAACCAAAGTCATTTGGCATACACTGCCCGGAAGCTATGAACGTATGTACAACATTTTGACGGCCAATAGTCGTTGGGATATTTAATTCTAGACCAAAGTGGTGGCAGCAGAGTGACTTACAGGCCGACAGTGCCCCCCCCCCCCCCCCGCCCTAGAGCCGTGCCATATCAAAATCTAGTAGGAAAATTGTCATGAAATGTATTGATCATGTTCAATATCTCCAGAGAATGAACCCCTTCCATTTTGCACCACTCTACAACCAAAACAGCAATTTACCACAGATGATAATGATGATGATGATGATGATATAACATTAATGTATAGGCAGATTGCTGTGAAATTTCCTAAGCAGCTTTATGGTCCTATGGTGATTAAAATGTGGAGAGCAAAAGAGGCTGAACTAATTGGCCAAAATGCAATCTTGGAATCCATATGGCACAGTCTGATGACAATTTAGCTTTTTATTAGCTAAAAAATTAACTGTTCACCAAGCGTAAACTTGCTACGAGTGAAACAATTTGGTTGTAGACATCGTCTCAACTCCAACTCCATTCTCGGGTCTCAAGTTGCCTATCGGACTGTAAACAATGATATGCCTACTGGCTACACCAGAAGCCCGTAAATATTGGCCCTTGCAACCCAGAGCCTGAAAGACAAACCTGATGAATCTAAGGCTCTAGAAATAGCATATTTTCAGCATGTTGGTAGGTCTTGCAAACAATTATTTGTTAGGGGGTGTAAAGACTATAATGCCTCTTGTGTTATTCAACAATAACCTTGTAATAAATACCAGGCTCAGAAATGCTCTCCTTCAAATTCATGTGAGAGTAGACTCACCAGGGTGTAAATGACGGCTCCAATTGCAGCATAGAGCATATGCAGCCAAGGGACCTGTTGAGTGATACAAGGAAGGCCCCTGAATGTGAAATCAGTCACAGAGATACACCCTACTGAGCTGCTATTCCTCTCACTGAGAAACACGAGTAGAGAGAATAAATTAAAGAATTTGACCAAAGAATCCTCACATATTGGAAAGACAGGACGACGGCAGTAACAATCCCAATGATCATGAGCATAACGGAAGCGATGCAGAGAAGTCCCCCGCAGGAGGTGAAGTCCACCTGTGAAGAGAAACAAGTCATTAACGAGATGAAAGTGAAGTTAATATGCTTCATGCCACATGAAAGAGCAGTCAAGATCATTTGAAATAGGATCATATTATAAAAATAAATATTAGGTGGATGTGTCATGTTCCAGCCCAAAATTCTTTTACTTATTCATCTTGAGTTACATCAGACAGAGAAGTTGAATTCACATCTTATCCCAAAATGTTATAAATATTTAAAGAAACCCAGTGCCTCATTGTAATGCGAGACAAAGGCATTCTTTTACACTGACAACAAAGACATCCTCTGACAAGCCACGGGCTACTGAGCTACAGAGAGACACAGTTAACATCTCCATCTACCTTGGTTTGGAAGCAGAAGATTGTGACAGCTATACAAACTAATGCTGTTATTCCCATGGCGAGAAACACTGCCTTTGTTTCATAATAGCTGTAAAAGACACATATAGTAATTAAAACAGACACACAAAATATCACAGGGTGTAATACATCATGATCAAAATGTACTGCATTGGTGTATTGCGGTGTATTGCCTGAGTGGGAGACGAAAACAAACCTCGAAATTGTTCCAGACATGTAAGACAAGGCGAGAGTCTGCGAGATAAAACATGAAAACAATGAGCGGGTTTGAACCTTTTCTGGGTTGTTTTCTTTCTTACTGGCTGTCTTTGTTTTCTTTTAGAATTCCAGTCACTCCTCGCAATATGATCTTAGTTTGGCCACATGGATTTAGTGGATCATTCCCAATTTTGGTTTCGGATCCATACTCAACACAAAGATTACTTACAAATATTCCCAGGAGCACAACATTCCATGGGAAACGCCTCCTGAGCACAGATAGTAATGAATAGTTTAAAATGTATGCAAATATCATTACTGTTTATGAATATTTCAATAAGACTTAACATTATTAATAGTAAAACAATTTTTCTAAGTTATTTAGAAAGGACAGGCCATGCTTACCTCGGCTCTTTGCAGCAGACGAGAATGCAGTACACCACAAAATAAACCACACTATGGAGAGATAAATCACTATGGCTGTTACTGCATATACCAGCATGTCACAAGAATAATAGCACTGAGAATATTGTTGATTCTGGGTAGTCGCTCTATTTTGTTTTTCATCTAATTGCACTGATGGTATGTTTTTGTTTTGTTCCTAGAGTGTAACTCACAAAGATGCCCAGTAGATGGCAGGATATCTGATGACAAACAGCCTCACTGGTTCCCTATGAAAGCACAGACATAAGGGATCACATGGAGTAAACTGGTCCTCGCCCTCCATCAGATACATTAAGCTGTGGAATATTAGACTGTAGACTGCATGGCATGAATAGGGACACTTACACAAATGTAAAGACAGCAACAACTGAAAAGGTGACGGCAAGCTGTGCTGTTAATATTATGTAAACCTGCCCACAAACACAAAACCAAGCAGTTCTGTTGAGCACACAAGAAAACATTTCAGTGGCTGTACAGGATTGTCATTGGCACTTTAAACAACAGAAAGAAAAACAGGAAACGTCTGTGTGTGACTGATTGATGATCAATGACGAAAACCCTTACCTTTCTAATGAAGGCATGTCGAATAGATGTGCTCTCCCACTGGGTGCTCAGAAAATCATCCATGTCTCCTGCAGAATTGGGAATAGTGAAGTAGTAATTTATTCTTATTACACTTGGAAGCTGATCTAAATGCAGGATGTGATAGACTGAAGTCCTGTATCAATTCCTCAGAACCTTGGTTGGATGCATGCACTCCAGCAGACAGAGTCGGTATTGTAGTGGGCATCCGAGATGGAGAGAAGCCAGGGGCTGCCCACGTCCCAGCTTGCGGGTAGCTGCCCTCCTGACCCCAGTAGCCAGGCGGGCCGGGGCACATGTCCGGACTGGGGCTGTAAGATGGAGGTGGTGGAAGAGGGGAGCCATGTTGTGGCTGGTGGGGGTAGTTTCCATACTTCGGATGGTGCAGTGCATCCTCGTAGGGTGGAGGATCATCAGTTTTTGACGTCATGATCTTACCTTGTGAAGATAAGTGGTGATGAACGACATCAGACTTGTACTATACATGTTATATAATGGTGACATATTGACAAGAGAATATGATACAAATAAAAAGTAAGCATATCCATAACCTCCAACTCACTACTCATGTCTGGTCAGTATGTTATACACAGATATTCAATTAGTTATTATGTAGCTATACTTCATTGTCATAATTACTTAATAAAATCTGGTTATTATATGATTGTGCAAAAACTACAACACAATTATCCACTTTACTGTTTTAGTTATCTGCAGGACAAACTCTGTTTGTGCACAAATAAATATAATACAATATAAAATAACCTAATCATACAAGAAAAGTCTAGGAGAACAATGACACAAATGAGAACATAAACAACAACAAAAGGATGAAAGAAATACATTTTACTCACCTGGTGGCTTTAGCCTGAGATGGGATCACTGTTCCCTTCTGTCCTTTCTCTCCTTGGGGTTTGCAGACTTAAGCTACACCACAGGAGGATGTCATCTTTGTAATAGGATATGTTCACTGAAACTTACACTGTTCCTGATGTGTTTTAGAAAGCATGGAAACTCCGGTTGCTCAGGCTCCTATTTGAAATAATAAAAATACAATTGAACAACAAACCCCACAGACTACAAACATTTAGATGTTAGGTAACACAACTCCCAACGTCAAGCTGAATCTTTTATCCTTTTTAGGCAGTGATCCTGAGAATATATTTTTAAAAAAAAATACATATTCAAGTTCACCCAAATGTTAACTGTATTGTCTCACCTTGAGCTTTAGCCTACAATGTTAACAACTGCCCCAACGTTAGGTGTCCCTAAATTATTTAGAAGTCGACCGAAACTTGGATTGATTCCATATTGACGTCATATACAATTGATTCATTATAATCATAATAAAGTGGAATTAAGTCGTACATGTAACATACTCTGTAGAGTAGTCAATTCTGGGCTAAAGCCTTAAAATTTTAACTTGTGTTTTTTCGACTATAGAATTAACTTTGAATGGGAATAATTTAAACTTTAAATAATGTCTTAACCTAAAAGTTATCATAGAACATCTATTTTATTGACTCAACGTCACAAAATCTATTTAAGTTTGATTTACTTAAAATTTACTTGTAGGCCTATTTAAGATTCTGGGGAGAAAAAAACTAAGTTTTTGGTAATGACGTAATTTCTTAACGCGTTAGACGTTTAATGAAGCACAATCACAGTAGAATTGGATGTGATAGAGAAAAAATAAATGTAATGTTTTACAATAAACGCTATGTTTTTTTAATTGTACTTGTTGTTTTTATCTCCTCGCTTCCGGGGTTGGCGTGTCCCTTCACACGTCATTACGTTCCGCTCAGCGGCTATGGCGCTTCCTGACTGGATGGTAACGCTGGTTGCCACCACATTCTTCTTCTGTTTCTTCTGTTTATGTGTTCGCTACAGACGCAAAGGACAAGTGCTCTGGAGAAAATTGTTGAGCAAAATAATGGCCCGCACGGAGAAGCCGTTGTTCCGAATCGCGTGAGTATAATATGACCTTCCTTAATAAAACAAGATTTAGTTGACATAGCAGTGATTCTTGTTAGCGTAGCTGAGCAACATCTAGCCATTCTCATTCAGAGGCCGTCCCACCAAACTGTATTCAAATATGTTCCAATTTTAAGTTACATTGCTCGTCGACAGAAGTACTACCCCTGACATTTTGGTCGAAAGCCTTTCCTAAAACGACAAATAGTCCCTGTTTTATTCGGCATACATACGAGCCATAATGGCATATTTTGAAGAGCAGTTTATTTTAAGAGACGTTGTTGTTTAAAATAGCATGCTAACCAACTTATTATGTTGAAAGTATCTCATAATTAGTGTTGTCTGGTGGAACACACTTTGTTTCTCTCAGAATCAAAAATGATGAGGCTAATTATCACTTTGGTCACGTTAAATGTGTAGATGTTTCACCTGAGCAGGCGTGACCCACTTGTACTTTTGAAAGATGCAGTTAGCATCAGGTAAGCATTATTAACCCCTGCTACCACACGCAATGTTTCCTAGTCTTGTGAACTGTTTCCCAGGTACACACTCTACACTAGGACCAGACTTGGCTACATGTACTACAAGAGACAAATGAGGAAAGCCCGAGAACAGTACCCTGCTGGACACTCCACAGCTCAGCCAATGGAGTTCAATGGTAAGCAGCAGTTTGGATTTTACAGTTTACTTTTTTCATATAATGTTGCTCATACTTCTTGGTTATTGTGAGGAGATGCTGAAAGCCCATCCACAAAAATAGAGAGGTTGGGTCAAACATGGTGCATATGTTGTAAAATAGAAAAGTAATATATGTTACCATCAGTGCAAAGGGTATATCATCTCATTATTTCATTACATTACATTACACTACAGGTCAATTAGCAGACACTCTTATCCAGAGCGACTTACAGTGAACTAACTACAGGGACAGTCCTCTGGAGCAACTCGGGGTTAAAAGCCTTGCTCAGGGGCTCAATGGTGGCAGCCTGGTATTGAACTCACAAACTTCCAGGGGTTCTATTTGAAAGCCTAACCACTAGACTACCACCACCCACAATATACATTATATGTATACCCTTTTAATACTACAAGTCTACTTCTATCGTTCTAAATGAAAAAGTTTAACATTGTCCAGAATACTTAATTTGTAATTCTCTGTCTGCCCTCAGGTATCAAAATAATCCCCATCCCGGTACTCTCTGACAATTACAGCTACCTTGTAATTGACACAGCCTCCAGTGTTGCAGTTGTTGTAGACCCTGCAGACCCTCAAACAGTTCAGGTGAATTTCTCCCTTTGTTAGTTGTGTGCATTGTGTCTATATATCACTTTAAAACCTTTTTTGTCTGTAAGAGGCTTTCAAATCTACAACTCTCTCTTCCTCTGCAATTAGCCCTCTGTTGCAAGAGGACAACTTGACTTGGCTTGCTGAAAAACACTTTGCAGCAGAAAAAGTGGAGACACGCCTAATATTTGCCAGATATCATAGCAACACCATCTGGATTGAAAAATAAATGGTTGCTTTGGCTCAATTTCAGTAACATCTTGTGGGTGTACCACACCTCTGAAGGGTTGGATATCAATTTTACCTGAAAGAGGCCGAATAAAAATCAAAATCAATATGAGGATTATATAGGACAATATAAGATGAGATATAGCATGGTCCGATGGATGCTGAACAATTTGGTTGTATTACAAAAAATGGCTTGTTGACTCATAACACAGTGCAAGCACATTGTAGATGGGTATAATGGGAATTGAAAATTAGCGATATGTGTGTGGTTGTAATTCTTGACCACAAACTACTTTTATCAAGCTCACAGTGTCACAATTATGCCTTTTTCTTATTTAGTCATGTAAAACGACTCGATTTTTCAACATCACTTATAGTACACTTCCATTTTTTTGTTGCCTTATCATAATATGTATTTCACTACAGCTATTGATATTAATAGCTGTGGTTGTAGTGAATGAGCACGTTGTGCATACTCAGCAGCATCCATTACAAGCAAAATTGCTCATGCCATACTGTGTCTATAGTCTGAATTGCAGCTCAATCGGCTTTTGAATAAAGTGCTGCTGAAATTATGTTTTCTATGGTGATTGAAGGTTGTGACAGCACTTGTAATCTTTCAGGCAGTTCTTGAGGAAGAGGGAGTGACTTTAGAAGCAATACTCTGTACACACAAGCATTGGTGAGTTTAATCGTTTTTATACATGCGTATAATTTCAATGTGTGATATGTTATTACATTTCTATGTATAAAACCATTAGGAGAATTAAAATACCAAGTATCACAGACTATAAAAACGTTATACTGTGTCAAGTGAATATAGGGAAACATGGTGCTCTTATACACACAATTGCTGCTGTTCATAATTTAACACTTGTTATACCTGTTCTAAAGGAAACACCCACACTAATGTGAATACTTTTACATATAAATCACATTTATACCTTAGATATTCATTCATTATAAAATGAAGAGTATGTGGTTGAAAATGCTTCGTGTGTAGATGGAAGGTCAAAAGAAATGTGCCAATTTCTAATGTGTCCAAAATGCTGGCAAACCTCTGCTTTCTGTTCTATTCACAGGGATCACAGTGGGGGAAACAAAGGGTTGAAAAGGATTCACAGCTCATGCAGAGTTTATGGAAACGCAGCTGATAACATTCCTGGCCTCACGCAGTAAGTCACTGCTCGCACTGCTTTCCACAGAATCAGTGTGACTATGAGTCCGGTCTTGTTCCTTTTGTCAGCACTAGTAGCAGCTGACTGCACGGTACATTATCATGGTATGATAAACTGTTCCGTTATGCCTTGGGGGTTTATGGCCGGAGAATGGGGCCAGCCTAAGCTAGATATTATCTAAACCGCTGGACTAAAGTGTGTTTTCCAAAATGATGTCCAATTTCACGACATAAACCAGAGAAGTAGTTGTTGCCCCATTAGTTAAGATTGTATTGTTGATTTTAACATCAACAGTATTTCAAAGAAGGGCTTTGTTTTATGTTTTAGAGATCCAAGTTTTATTATTTGTTTAGAATAAATCGGTTGGCTTTAAGTTTAGCAACTTACTTCCAAATGCCCCTTTCTAACCGGCTATTATTTAAAAAATTCATTATGTTTTCGGGTTATACGTCCGTACGTACGCATGTCCGTCCCATTCTTGTGAATGCTGTGAATTTCTTAAAATGTGGCACAAATGCCACTTAGACTCAAAGATAAATTGGTTATATTTTGGGGGTCAAATGTCAAAGTCACAGTCACAGAATGGAGTGTGGACTGGTACTTTGAGAGCTACCTGTTCACTTCCTGGGTACTGCCGAGGTGTCCTTGAGCAAGACACCGGACACTGCTCCCCTAAAGCTGATAATACAATAGCTGCCCACTGCTCCTATTACTAGGGTGGTTTTAATGGTTTCACATGTGTGTGACTATTAAAAAAGGATTACATTTAAAATTTTTCCAATTTGGCACAAAAGTCCCCTTGGACTCAAGGATGAACTGAATAGATTTTGGGGGTCACTGATCTCACAAAACACTTTTTTCTTTTTTTTTTTTTTTTTTTTGGCCATAACTCAAGAATTG
This sequence comes from Bovichtus diacanthus, assembly GCA_943590825.1. Taxonomy (NCBI): domain Eukaryota; kingdom Metazoa; phylum Chordata; class Actinopteri; order Perciformes; family Bovichtidae; genus Bovichtus; species Bovichtus diacanthus. The sequence continues at coordinate 7,336,540 of CALSBV010011748.1, forward strand.
ATATGCTAATTATGACAATTTCACAGAAATGTCTAATGGGATAACATTATGACATTTTGGACAGACATGGATGTAAACTGCAACTTGACTGGTTGGCAGAGGCATACAACCGTGAGGCAGTAATTCTAGTGTTTGTCTGTGTTCCCAGCCCTCTCTCCCATAAGGACTCGGTAGCGGTTGGCCGTATGCACTTTAAGGCCCTCTTCACTCCTGGTCACACAGTGGGCCACATGATCTACCTCCTGGATGGCCGAGCGGTGGACGCCCCCTCTAGCCTCTTCTCTGGTGACCTCGTATTCCTCTCAGGATGTGGTGAGTTACAACAGAACAGGATCCATAACAATAATAATAATCATATGGAACTGACATTGTGCTTCACAGAAACCTGTGTTTTTATGTAACACACAGAAGAGACACAGAATATATAACAACAGACAACAGAGGCCTCTATGACGTGTCTGTTCGACGTGAAGTCATGCTACACATAATGTGGGCCTTTGTACTACCTAGTGGGCCACTGAATGACTGTAAGGGGATAATGAATTGGCTGTTTGCTAATGCTAAGCTAAATCTAGCAAGCTAAAGCTGAGGTGTCATGTTCTCGATACAGTCGGTGGAAAGAGATGCATTAAATTGTCCTCATGCCAAAATCTACCCGCAGACACGTAGTAACTTGAATATGAAATGAACTGTTAAAATAGTTATTTATGTAGAATGACATTCAAAGCAACATGCATCAAATGAGTTTTTGCTTTTCCAATCCCAATGTAACATAATGTTTGTTCTTATAAATGCAAGGCCCTGTACATTTTTTATAGCATGGCTAATATCGAATACTTGCCATGTTTTTTTTGGTTGTGTTTTCACCTCGTTATTACTGTTAAAACATCATAAAAAGTCCAAAATGTACTGAAATTAAAAGTCTCATGTAATATGTCTTAAATATAGTCATGAGAGGACTTGTTTTGTTCATTATACAATACCAGCATCCTTTGTGCTCTTTAGTGTACTGCAGAGCAGAGTTAGTAGTACACCATGCAACCAGCTTTATTAAACACAGCTCATTGTCCCTTTTTAAAAAATACATTTCCGAATGTGCCATTTCTTTTACATCCCATTTACAGTACGGATTAATAACCTCTGAATCAGGAAAATAAATAAATAAAAATGTTCTTGGTCATTGACCAATTTGAATTATTTAAATTTGAACGTCTGGTCTTCTAAATGCAGATACAATACCTTCTAAAACGTGCAGATACCCTGTTTACCTGACTTGAGTAAAACTTGTTTTTGTTGTTTTTCAGGGAGGATGTTTGAAGGCAGTGCCACAACAATGCTGTCATCTCTGGACACAGTCGCCTCCTTAAGTGATGATACTCTATTATGGCCTGGTAGGAGACTCTGAGTCTAACAAGTGTGTCAGTGTTTGTGTGATGTAGATGTGGTTTAAATGTGCTCTGTCTTGATTCCTGTACTTTGATGGACATACTGTCATTCAAAGTCTTATAAGAGGCTGTGCAGGGACTATTATAGAGTGTAAGATTTTAAGTGTAGTTATGCAGATAGGCATGATTTTATTTTTTTTGTGTGTGTCCATCGGCTATCCCCTCAGGTCATGAATATGCAGAGGACAACCTACTGTTTGCTGCTGAGGTTGAGCCTCGCAACACTGCCCGGGAAAACAAATCTCAGTGGGTGCTGCTGCAGCGAGCCCAGAAGCTGTGCACGGTGAGAATGATGTATCGCCTTTGTTATGCCTCTGTTGCACGCCTTTCCAGAGAGGATTCATGTTGTCCAGCACCTGGGAAGAAAGGTTTATCACCTGCCTTCAGTGCGTGTGTGTCGTCAGTGCCCGAGCGCTCCTTTTCCGGGCTCTCACAGTCGAGTTTCATCTGTGATGCTGTCTGCAGCAGAGCAAAGGTTCACTGTTTAGTGAAGTGCTTATCCAGAATTTAGATGAGTTTTTAATCTGCCATCTCTACAGCATGGCACTAGAGGCAGTTTCACACATTGGTAATAATAGGCTTTTTTCACAGCAGACATTTTGACTTGTCATAGCAGGAAAAGCACAGGTGTCACTAATAACATTAACGATGGCTCTTCAAGTGTGCTAATAAGCTGTGACAGTGAGCCAGCATGCACAATACCAGGACCCTGAAACTGAAGCAGCGTGTCAGCCATCATTAATTTTAATATTTACAGCTGTGCTTTCCCCCCACAGTGACATGTTAACAAATTAGCAACTATAGCTCAGCTTGCTTTTTGACTGTTCTTCTTTTCCTGGAGGGGAAGGAGAGCTTTGCATTAAACAATATGACAGCAGAAGTCCCCAGTAACACTTGAACTCCTTGTTTTAGCTGCTTTTAATTGCGGTGACCCAGGGTTTTATCATCTGGATAGGCAATAACTGTGGATTATGCTCAATTAAATGCACAAAATAGAAAGCTAAAAGGTGATTTTATTGTTGATGAGGAGACATTTTGCAGCATTTGAATAGGGGCAGAAATGCTAAGCCCTGGCGGTTTAAGTTGGCAGGAGACTTGTTACCCACAATTCTGTTCTGCGAATGAATGAATGGTGAAAGTGATGAAAGTGAATCACTGTGTCTGCTCGAGTGAGACTATGCACATCAATTTTGAGGAGGGCTGCTTTTAGACATACTGTTCATTTTCAGAGTCCCTCCACTATTGGAGAAGAAAGGCAGTACAATCCTTTCCTGCGCAGCCACTCTCCAGAGCTCCATCTGGCCCTGGGTGTCCAGCAGTGCCAGGATGAAGACTGGACCTTGTTCAGGGCTCGGGTGCTGGAGGAGCTGCGAAAACGCAAAGACCTCTTCAACAGGAGATAGTACTGGAAACACTAAGGCCAGCTCAACACCGGCAAGCTGAGAACCAGCACCCCTCTACTGGACAGTTTATCAGCTGAATAAAAAGTTTAAGTCTGTTCAAAGAAACTAGTTTTGTAAATTCAAAGGGGCATTAAATAATGTTTGACCTTTCATCAACCTGTATCAGAGACCACTAGGAACATAGTCACAACTGCATTATTACATGATACTAATCAATGAGCCTTTTACCTCTCAACATACTGTATATTATGTTAATGTTGTGTTTATAGACAGAACAGTGCTCAACTATTGCTTCTTTAACATAGAGACATAAACAATAATGTAGATTTGCATGGGTAGCTTTTTGTTGTATTAGGTACAAGCAGATTCCTGATTCTGGTGTGTGAAGTAAAACAGGTCTGCTTACTACATGGATTCATTTAGCATGTTCGGTACTGTATTTTTTACTGTCATTTTTTTTCAACAATGTTACAGTTCATTTAACAAATTTACAAACACTCTTTGCGGTCGGTACTTTGTGTTAGCAGAGTGTATAGAAAAAAGTCTTCATCTGTATCTGCTGAATCTAGGAGCCAATTTTGACATTAGTTCTTTACAATGCATGCCATTGGGCTACTAGCCCTGTTTGATTTCTTTCTTTTTCCCAACAAAGTTCATTTTATGATTCACTTTATCATTTTTCGATTCCCTGGGGCCCGCAGGTATTAGAGGTGGAACACATGTTTTCTACTTCAGTCCTTTCTCCGTTCCTCTTAGCAAATCATTTTTGCTGAACCACTTGTTCCACATTTAGAATCGTATTTTTCAAGTGTTAGTAGTTGCACAGCATGAACGTGAGCAGCAATATATGTGAAGGATTTGAGTGGTAGTGTAATGCATGAAACATGACTGAATGGCTGTTGAAGGGAGGATTTCTTTTGTTATGTTAGAGATAAATAAACGTACAGGGTGATGTTGAATCAAGCACTCTGTTGGCATACAATACGTTTTGCAATCGCTTTCCAATTTTGTTTAAAATGTGTAATATTTAAAAGTAAGATGCTGATGGAAAGATCTTTAATTTGTTTTTTTCTATATATGAGAATACAATGTGACATTGACTGTGGTACTCACTTTAAAATTTCAGAAGGAATGTTTTATAGCCAATTTGAAAACTAAAATTGTACATATTATTTTAATATATTGAAGGTTTTATTATACTGTGACACTACAATGGATACATTATTTCAGTATAATAAACAATCTTCTTTCAACGATCAATTGAGTATGTTTTTTTTTTTGTATGTCTTTTTGTGAAGGTAATGTAATGCAGCTTCTGTTTAGGTGGAGATGGGCCACAATGCAAAGGAATAAACCTTTAAACTTTTGAGAAGCTATGAATGCTGTTCAGATTCCTCCGTTGCTCCTGCAGTAGGGCGCGTATCAAAGCACCTTGTCCCCTGGTGATAGTTGACTAAAATGTTATTCTGTTTGTTTGATGCAGATTCCTATCTTATTTGCATATGTTTGAGTTATGAATACCACCGCATGGGAGACTGTTTTACTTCAGGTTACGTTTTAATGAGGAAATATGAAAGTAAACTCCTTCATTAGAGCTGTGTATGTGTTATTTGTTGTCTTTATGAGTGTTCAAAACTGACAGCTGAGTTATTTTTCCCCACTGCTTTAACTTTCCTAAACTCAAATAAGAAAATAACCTACTTTATGCACAGGCAAAAGATACTCTATAGAAAGAAAAAAAAAAAAAGGGTTGAACTGAACTTTCTGTCGACAAAGCGGTGTAATAAAACAGAACACCTTAGAGGTCCAAGACACAACACGTTTAAATGAAACAATACGATGGCAGCATATTACTGACTAACACTTGAGTTTTTTCCTTTCGACCTTACAATGCCCTTGACAGGTCTAAACCTGTGATGCACGATTTCAGAAGCAGACTTGAATTAGCTCCTGAAACTCTCAATAGTTTCAGAAATACATTAATAAAAACATTATTTGAAACAACCACATCCAGAAACTACTGCCCTAACTAACACAAACGTAGTCTGTCATAAAGTAATGTACATCCATAGTACAACACTATGTCTTATTGGTCAATGGATATAATTGTTATTCCCAGTTTATTTTATTACTCTTCCTACATTTAGGTCTTTTTCCCAAGAGACATTTTGATGTGTCACAGCTGTAAAATAATAGGTGTAAATTATCAAATTAATGATGGCTGAATTCCATTTAGCTGCTTCGGTTAGGAGCAATCGTTAATGTTAGTTGTAACACCTGTGCTTTTCCTGCCATAACAGTCAACATGTCCTCTGTGAAAAAGGCTGATTACAGATGCCATTTTTGTAAATCAAATAACATCGTGATCATGAATAATTATACACAGGATAGGACAAACAAATTAGTTGACAAGATAACTCAAAACTTGTCGTGGTAATTTCAGTAACACTAGGGATTGTTTCATGTTTTGTTGTAATCTTAGATTTAAAAAAATAGATAATATGCATTTAAGATATAATTGCTTCATATTTCAGGAAGTTATCACAAATACAATACACTTTCAGAGCATTTTTTACAGGACCACATTCAGTAGCTATTGCATATATTACACATATATTAACAAGACCCTTTTTTTCTTTAAAAAAATATTGATCTTGTTAGATGTTAAGCAAAATAGCATCTGTACGAAATGTTTTTGAACATCTCCATTCGTAGAATCAACAGGCAGTCACCATTTCAAATATGTATACTGTTTTCTGATTGGTTGTTCTATTCAATTAATTCAATCATTTTTTTGGAATTGATATTTTAATTCGTGATGCCTTTGCTGCCTCTTTTATTGATAATTAAATAGGCTACAGATAGATATTGCCTATCACTTAAATAACACCTAGTGTAATGCGTGATCTTGTAACATGTGCGTGCCTCTAACCGTCCCCCAAACAAATAAACTGTCAGTCACGTCTTTGTAATCTCCTCCACTCCGTTTCCCTCGAACACAACTCCACTCCGTGCTTTTATTCTGGTCACGTCAACGTCACAACCAGGAAGTGGATACGGACATATCCATAAACAGCTACAGGTGTAGTCTTCAGGACTTGTCTGCCACAAATAACAGCTTCTCGCTCAAGATGTTGAAGGCAGTTATTTTAATTGGAGGCCCCCAGAAAGGTGAGAAGAACAACTCTCGTCCTTGTTGTGTTTTCATGTTCGGCTGGGCTTTGTTAAAGCGAAGCTAGGCTGCTAAAGCTAACAAGACCTCTACCGACCCGCTGAGCTGGTTCCTATCACTGACGTGGCATAATGAGGACACCACACAAACAAAGGAAAACAACAACATTTAAGACTTAAAGCCTAATGTTTTTATGACCACAACATGAACTGACGACTTGTAAAAGAACAACACTGTCTGTGCAGATGGCGTTAACTGTTCTCTAACTGTGTTTACCCTGCTTAATATTATGGGCTCATTTAATGACCTATTAGACCCATTATGTCGTATCGAGTGACCGTACTCTAATTTAAAAATGATGTGTTTTAAGATGATATAGTACATTTACTACAGGAATAACTTAAGTAGCCTAATGCGTTTAATCGTGGCGTTAGGACACACTATTTAATTCGGCATGAATTCAGTTCATAAATATTAAATTGAGAGTAGTGTAAAGCAAGTGGAGATTTTACAGGGATTATGTGGTTATCTCCTATATTTACATTTCAAGTCCCACATTTCTGAAAGGTGTCTTCTTTTTATATGAGAGGACATGGCATCACCTATAATGTAGTTGAGGAAGGTTCTGTTTAGTATGGTGCATACTAGAAACATGGGGTAAAAAGTAATCTGATTTGTAAGTAATCCCCGGCATTGCTTTGCAGGCACAAGGTTCAGGCCACTGTCATTTGAAGTGCCCAAACCCTTGTTTCCAGTAGCTGGTGTGCCTATGCTGCAGCATCATATTGAAGCATGTGCCAAGGTGAGTGTCACTTCAATACTATATTCATTGTGCAGCGGAATATTAGCATTATTAATGTAGTATACAAGTTTTTTTTTTTTAAAGGAAAAAACATAAATATGTTACATATTCAGATTGTTTCTAGATAGTAAACAGTTATTACTGTTATACTTGAATTTAACCCAATAGAAATTAGTCAATTCCAATAATTAAAAATGTTTGCGTTACAAGGTACCGAATATGAAGGAGATTTTGCTGATCGGCTTTTATCAGCCAAATGAAGAACTGACCAGATTCCTGTTTAATGCACAGCAGGAGTTCAAAATTTCCATCAGGTAAACAACAAAGCTCAAAGCATGTAAAAACAGATGTCTTAGCTACCTCACTCAACAAGTACAGACATACAGTACTACTTGCATAAGGAGTATTCATAGCAATATATATGTTTTTCTTATATAAGGGAGGGGGTGGGAGTTATAAGAATGTACTGCTGAGGTGTCAAGTTTCATAAAGACATTTTCACAGTACAAAAAAAATTATCATTCAAGAAAAGAATAAACAGTTTTAAAATGATTTCTATTTCTTACTTATAAGGTCGAGTATCATAATAATTCATAATTGATGGTCACTGACATTTTTTTGGAAGGATCATAGTTTATTATGATTCTTATAGTTGTAATACATTACAATCTTTTTATAATGCATTATAATCACTGTTTATAATGCATTACAAGCTGGTTATAAGTCACTAAAAGTGTTCATTATTATCTTTTAAATTAAATACAAAATGTCAGTGAGTGACCAGCAGTTATGAAGTATTATGATATTTGACATTATAAGTCATTATAAAATGTTTTATACTGTTATGATTATTCTAATTATAAAGCATTATGAATTTGTTAGGAGTGCCTACATATTATAATGCATTAGTGTAAAATGTAAGTTCATATTTCTATTAACTATACTATATTATTTTCTGTACAAGTGGTGGTTCCTTTCCTGCTGTGGTGCCTGCCACCGCTGAATGACTGCAGGTATGCTTTTCTTCTTGACCCTGCACCACAGGTATTTGCAGGAGTATGCAGCCCTGGGGACCGGAGGGGGCATCTATCACTTCAGAGATCAGATTGTCTCCGGGAGTCCAGAGGCTTTCTTTGTTCTGAATGCTGACGTTTGCTCAGCGTTTCCTCTCACAGAGATGCTCAGCTTCCAGAAGGAACATGGAGAACCTAACAGCTGTGTTATCCTGGGGACAACGGTGAGATCATTGACAGGTGTTACTTTCTTTAATAGAACTTCATGTAGTTTATTTGCATTTAGCTTTGGGCATGCTGAATATAATGATATCATGCTTCTTGTACGTACACATGTGATGTATCCTAAATTGTACTGCCATTCTTCTCTTATCAGGCAAACAGAAAGCAATCCATGAATTACGGCTGTATTGTTGAAAACGAGAAAACAAAGGAGGTAATTAACCATTATTATCTTATTTCCCTAAATACTTGTTTATTACTACTTCACTTTGAAATAACAACTACTACTTTCTTTTTACATTTTTTATTCAGGTCTTGCATTATGTGGAAAAGCCGAGCACATTCGTGAGCGATATCATAAACTGCGGCATATACCTCTTTAACCCAGACATCTTCCAGCATATCGGCGCCGTCTTTCAGAAGAACCAACAGGACATGTTGTTGTGAGTTGAAGCTCTCCCTCATGAGGATCTGTGTGTGGGAATGCATGTGAATTTCATTTATTCCATTTCTTTGCTTTCTCTTCATTTGTCCTTTTTCCTCCCCTTCTCCTCCCTGCCATGATTTCTGTTTGCTCACACAATCATCAGATATCCATACGATGGGTAAGTCGGTACATTTAGGCTGCACGGTGTAGTTATAGAGCACTTAGTGTATGGTGTGAGCTGTAGAAGGATAACCCATGATAAGGCTGAGATTGCACAGGCTGCTCTGTGAATGTTGGCGTGCCCTTCTTCTGTGCACTTTTGTCGCCAAATGATGCCTCTCCCGTTTTTCAAGCAGTGTTTTTATTTATTTTTATTTTATTGTGTCTTTTGGCAAATGTTCTTCTTGAAATGGACATTACAGGATATTTGCCTGTCATAGAGGAGGAGTAGTTGTTCGACATTTTGGTAAACATGCTTATTTAATTTGTATCGGCGAGTTAGATGATTGATGCTCCTCTCATATCTGTTTTGTAAATAAGAAGCTGCAGCCAGCAGGCGGTTATAGCTTAGTTTAGCACAGAGACTGGAAATGGGGAAATAGCCTCTGTCAACCAGGACATCTATAGCTTACTAATTAAGATTTGTTTGTTTAATTTGTACAAAAACCAAAGTGGACTATTTCTTGGTTGTCTGGCAACTGCTCAGAGCTAAGAAACAGTCACATAGCCATAGTTTTAAAAGAATAATTTGTCTGGTATTGGGTCAAATTTTTGTCCAGAAAAATGGACCCTATCGTAGGGTTCTCCTGAGTGTCAAACACTGCATCCTGCATTTTGTAATTTTCTGTTCATCTGCTTAAGGGCAAGCACTTCACTGAACTGACTTCCTCACATCTAGTTTTATTTACTTTTAAATTGTCCCCGAGGGTTGTTTCTTTAGGTTAGCTAGTAAAGCATAATTGGATACATTGCAGTTTGTAACTTTATGTTACACAGTTGTCAGTGAGAATTATGTAATGGTTTTGTATCTTCTATGTTCTTGCGCTTTTTGTTATTTGCTACACTCCCAGCTGTGCTTTTCTTCTGAACATTAGAACAAGCTTCCTGTCTGATCACAGCCTAAATGTGCATGTGGCTGCACCCTGGTCACTCACAAGGCCATAATAACTCACGGGATATATATATATCATATATATATATATCAGGATTTTTATTTAAGTAAATATTTAGAGACTCGAAATGGTTTCACTTTTTTTGTTTTCAAATGCTAACTGTGGTGTAGCAGACCTAACATTTGGCACCCCTAGGACACTTGAAATATATTTCAAAAGGTCAAGCCACGCTGTGCATAATTCACCTGCTAACATCAATAGCACTTAAATCAAGCTGGGCACTGAATCAGCAAAATTGTTGAACTCATCAGAGAGGCTTGATAGAAATGAGATGGGTTATACTGCAAAATCTCTAGGGGTGCACTTTGCCTCTAACCACATCCCCTCCTTTTTGGTGAAACTTCGATTATGGGCGCACTCCTTTTTAAAATATTCTTTTCATCAATATTTAACACTCTGTTTCATCTTGGGGCTCTCACAATACACTATGCCAGAGACCCTGATTAATATGGAACACATAGACTCTTCTACTTAAGTTTTGGATCACAACTAGGTAATCAGCTTTGGTTTCAACCCAGCACTGACACCATCAAAGTTAGCATCATTGATGCATTTTAACTCACTGCTCTCAATTTATTCTAAGGGATGGATTGTAGGGCAATAAATTCCTGTTTTTCTTTGGCTTTAACACAACTTTGGAAGTAATTGAGCCACTGGGTTGGTTCTGCACATAACTGGATATTTTAGAAATATCAAAGACTATTTAAGTACAAGTGGGGTAGGGCTAGAGAATAATTCAATATGATCATCTCTAAATAGAATCATGTAATGAGAAAATCAAATGTAGAGATAAAGTGGTACACAATTACATCATCTAAATTGATAATAAAAAGCACGTACAAATGAAAATGTATCAAAAACTCTGATGCACTAAGGTTCTTAATTAAATGAGAAAGTACTTTCAATTTGATAAGTATTTAATTCATACAGGACTATACAGAAATGGGCTTTACCATGTGGTTATTTCATATAGACTTCATTTATTTATTGAATAACCAGAAAACATACTATATCATGATATACATCGTTATCGAGATATGAAATTACCTACAGTATATCGGGACAGAAGATTCTGGACTTATCGCCTGGCTCAGAAAGTCAACACACAATTTCTGATCCAAAAGAATATAATACAATACATTCTGTATATTTAAATTGTTATTTAGGTAGTCAGGGAGAACGGTGAAGTTGGTCAAACAATACCTAAAATGGCTATGATTGTGCTGCCAGTGTTCTGGCTGTAGAGAGACGACCCTCACCTGCAGTGTCCCACCATCTGCTTAATATTTAGTATGCACATAGAGTACATCCACTTTAGGGCCATGACTTTTGGGAAATCAGGTGCCTAATTTAAAAAATAATGTTTCACTTGTTTCTTTAAAAAGCTATGGAGAGTAAAAAAAAATCGATATTAGGACCATACCCGCATAGTTTAGTGTTGATGTTGCAGTGAAAATTGAACCAAATGAATGCCATTTTCAGTAAGTATTAGATTTTTCTGTTTACATCGCATCTTTCTTTTGGATTTCATTTGAACCCATAGCTCTGTGCACAAGACTGTGTTATAATAAATGAGGCCCCAGGCCCTGGTTTGTAACTCAGTGCCATAAACTGATGATCTGTCTCTTGCAGAGAGGAGCCAACCAACGGCTGGCACCGAGCAGAGGCCATCAGGCTGGAGCAGGACATTTTCACTGCCCTGGCAGGACAGGGCAAGCTCTACGTGTATAAAACCCTCAGCTTCTGGAGCCAGATTAAATCAGCAGGGTGAGTGCTCGTGTCATTAATGCTGTCAGATTCAACAGCACATAAATGTGTCTTTGTCACAACTCTGTCGCCTGGAAAAAGATTAAAAGAGAAGAGAGACATTGTAGTGACATACCTACATAGCTTTTAGAAAATGTTCAGATTGAACATAGTTGGACTATGGATTATATTATATTATTTTTGAAGCAAACCTTAATTAACATTTCAAATGTTTTGCTTTGAAAACGACAATCCATACATTCTCTAATCAAAAATAAACGATGTGATATTGATGGCATAAACTGTATATTAATGCTATAAAACAATTTTTTGTTTTTAAAAATATTTTCCCAGCTCTGCAATTTATGCCAGTCGGTTGTACCTCAACCAGTATCACACCACTCATCCTGAAAGACTGGCCTCAAATAAGGAGGGGGGGCCCAAAATAAGTGGTAATAATTATTAATCTCCTGTAGCTTTGTTCCTTTCTTGTATTGGAGACAAATCTATTCATACTTTTCTCTCATTTCCCTAGGTAATGTCTACATTCATCCTACAGCCAACATTGACCCCACTGCTATGGTAAGCATGCTTCCTTATTGTGTTTCACTTTACACCATAAATACATGCAAATGAACAGGTGCATTTACTTGCATTAGAACACTCTTTTGTCAAAAGAATGTGCAGCTTTTATTGGGGGTCAAAGTAAAATACAGGTGTATCTTACTTTTCTCTTTCCTTTATTGATCCAGCTAGGCCCCAATGTCTCGATTGGCACTGGAGTGACTATTGGTGCTGGGGTCAGAGTTCGAGAATCCGTCATCCTTCATGGTGCAACTCTACAGGTGAGTCCCTGGGAAACAGTTTCCTATCACTGCCCAAAAAGGACCAGCCAGCGCTCGTTGCAACACAGGGCTCCGATTTTCTGTGCATGCTAGAGCTTTTTCCTCACCTGCACTGGCTTGGTATATTTGTGTCCTGCCATGCAACGCAGTGCTATGCACAGTAGGTTATGTCCGACATGAATTGATAATACCATTTTCATCTTTTTGCCACATAAATAGGTAAACTAACTGTTACGTTAAAGGTAGGTTGAAGGTTTTGTTTAATAAGCAGCAAAGCAGCCTTTGCTGAAAATATTCACCTAAACCACAGTATAACTGCATTTTAAAAACAGTACAGCTAAACTAACAAATTGTCCTTGTAGACAGTATGCAATGAAAGCTAATAAGTCAGCCGCAGTCGAAATTCATTTTGGAGGCACCCGGTCATCACTGGAGACGTGGGATTAAATTATGCCCGCCTCTAAATCGTTAAAAATGACATCTTTGTGAGAGGCACGGGCAACAATATTTCCTGTGTGACAGAAGAGCTTGAAGATAAATTTGAGGCAAGTCACGGTTGAAGTGTGGATAATGTTTCTAATAAAATGTTGAGATGTCACCAGAAGTGAATGGCCAGATAAATTTGCCTTCAGCTCACTCCGTTTGAGTTCCAGTTTAATTCCAAAGTACTCTGATCTGACTGTTTTTCGCATGTAGGAACGGTATCTAACACAGCACATATGGATACCTGAAACCCTTTGATTATTCAGTCGTTCTACAGTTATCTGTTGAAAAATGCTTGGGTATTTAAAAACTTTTAACCACAGTGTTTTTTTTCCTGTAGGATCACTGCTGTGTTTTGAACAGCATTGTGGGATGGGACAGCACCATTGGCAAGTGGGCAAGAGTAGAAGGAACCCCCAGTGACCCAAACCCCAATGATCCCTTCGCAAGGATTGACAGCGAGACCCTCTTCAGAGAGGGAAAACTTACACCCTCAATTACTATTCTCGGTACGCATGCTCTGTCCTTAAGTGAAACTCGCAGTAATCACTACATTCAGTAACGTAACTGTGTTTTTCTCTACAGCATTTTTTAAAAGTTCTTGACAGAAGTGAAAAGATATAAGGAATTGTGGTTGCGCTTCTCAGAGAAAGAGGATCTTTGTCTATTATTGTCCATTAATATTTTTATTTTATTTGAGTTTTTAATCACAGTTCTACCTTTTTTGGGGGATTTTTTTCTTCTCTCCAAACAAACCTGATATGTAAAATACATCACATTATATGCGAAATATAATGTCTTATGTCCTCCGTACTGTACTACACTGCATAGACTAAATACAGCCTTGCTCTTTCTCCTCAGGTTGTAACGTGACCATACCTTCCGAGGTCATTATACTCAACTCGATCGTCCTCCCCCACAAAGACCTCAACCGCAGCTTCAAAAACCAAATTATTCTCTAGTTAATCTTTCTCGCGCTTCTGTCCACTTACTGTCACTGATGAAGGATGCAGCTGGACGCACGCCGGCACTGCCTCTGAGTTACTGTATATAAGATGTCAAAAATGAAGATATGGGGCATTCATTAAATAGTTTTGAAAAATAGATTTTTTTATATTTGTCCTTGAGCCTTTATGCATCATTGGGTGTCAGCAACATTAGAGAGAAGCTAATCACGCATGTTGATTCACCTTGAAAAGTGCTGTCATGCCAGAGTTTTATATTGTTTTTTATTAACTTAACCTAACTGTAAAATTACCGCAGACACTTGTGTAATATATTTAGTTGGATGTAATATGATGTAAAAAAAAAAAAAAAAAAGTTTATAGACGACCACGCTCTTTTCTTTTTTTTTTTTTTTTTTTTTTCTTCTCAAGGGCATCCTTGACAAACTTGAGACTTGTTACTTCAGCGTGAGAAGAGGAATTATTAGGAAATAAAAATCCCTGGCTACTGACTGTGGTTAATTTTTAGAGGTGATTATTTGTGTGGAGCTCTTGATTAAAACCGTTTACCATCTTCATTGTTTGTCTCAAACATTGACTACCACCAAAATAAATCAGCGGGCTCGAGATTTACGTTGCAATCAAGTGATGTTGCCTTTTTAAAATGTGAACTTAGCAGGGGGCTTGGAGACTCTGCCATATAAGCAGCAACAGCAGATGCTTTAATTGTGCATCCGCAATCACTGGAGGAACTGTTCCAATTTATGGATATAGCACATTAACATTTACTTATTAAACCCTCGAGCACTCATGATCACTTCAGCACTTTTGTTCCAATTATTGCAAAGAGAGTGTCTATTAAGGAGCGATGTAAATTGTGATACAGGAACTGCAGCATAATGTATTTTAATCAAGTCTCTTCACAAACTACCCTCGAGTGAAAGGGAAAAAAACAAGTTAATGTACTTTTTTTTTTTTTTTATATAGTTTTTTTCAGGTTTTATATGTAGGTGCCTGTGCTTCCCATTGTTGATTCAGGTGTCTTACTGCTTCAAAGTAAACTGCCTCATGCCAGTCTAGGGCCTCTCATTACATTATTTGTATCCTCTTGGTGGGATGTTAATCAATTGGGCTAAACCCCCCTATTCTCTTCACATGAAAGGCAATCCTAAAATTCATTAGATCCAATAGGCTTTAGTTTTTGTGGTAGCTTTTCTTGATTTGTGTTTTTCTGCAAAGGTTATCTATTTCCTCATTTGTAAGTTGCCTCTGTTACATTCATTGTTATCACCTCACAACATTTAGAGGTTCACTGATCGCATTGTTAATTAATATCTTATTTTGAAATGTGCATTGTTATTTGTCTTTACACTGACACAAGGCACAGGGGTGCAAGGCTGTCTTGACAAGCTTGCACTAGAGGTCTGACAGATAACAAGGAAGTAAAAAGGTCACTCGTGTAGAATAAAAGTACATGTGACACCTTTCTTATAGTGAGTATTAATACAAATACTTGTCTTTGTATTCTGAAGTCACCAGCTGAGGGAAAATAAGGATAATATCATACCTGTCTAGTACGCAGTGTTTATTTTAATAGCGTTATACGTGGTGTTAGGTGAATTGTTTTTTTTGAGGATATCAAAAAAAGTGTACCACATAATAAAATGTCAAATGCCCATTTGTGTTACATCTTGATCCTTATTTCCTCTACACTACATTGTTTGTGTAATGTGTTCGGCAAGCATCTGCACGGGAAACTGTGCCAGTTATTTCTGTAAAGATAACATGTCAAACTGAGACAATTAACTCAGTGAAATGATTCTGAGACTTTGCAGTTAAGCAAAATTAAAAAAACAAATGCAAATTGTAGGGCCTTCTGTGGTGCTTGTACAACGACTCAATCATATCTTGCCCCTGATTTACAAAACGGGGTCACTAACACACACTGTACTCTCAGAGGTAAAACTGTACAGAACTAGTCAACATCAAACTACGCAGCAGCAAGTGAAAGACCGGGTACTTCATTGACGCCGATGCATTTCTGCAAAAAATTCCAGGCGACATTCAAGGGCCATTGGATTAAATATCTTCGCTCATTGATAGTTCAAAGATTAACTGTTTGTCTCTAACAAAGAAAATCAGAGAGGACTCCTTTAGTTGAGTATCCAATGTGTAACTAAAGCAGGCAAACACACGAGGAAGCAGTCTGGTCTATTTGACACAGTGGATTCTTCATGAAAACAATAACTCAATAGAAGTATTTCTTGAAGGGCAGCTGGATCAGACTGAATCATATGGAAGGTGTTGTATTCCCATGACATATTAGCTACTCATTTCAAGCTTTTACACTAACAGCTTCCCTAGTTTGACAAGCCATTGTTGTGCCAGGGGTTGTGTTTAACACAATTCAGTCAGTACAATATAACAGGTCTTCTGTAAATGAAGCGTGAGGAAAGCCAAAGTGTCCCTATTAGCCTCTAGAAAGTCTCCAGTGGCTGGATGCTTCCTGTTTTTAAAAGGAATCTCTGGTGAGGACACAGATTACGAGTTATGAGTTGATCAGAGGTCAAAAAGAAGTGACAGTACAGGCATTGTTTAACTAGAAAGGGAAATGAGGGCACGAAAACTAGCCAAGGTGCTTGTACATTCTCACATCAGTGCCAAATTTAGTAAACTAGAGCTGCTGGTGATGTCAGGGTGTAGTACTACAATGATAGAGAAACATACACGTGTACATGGGAAAGGTCAAAGCATGCACACACACACACACCAGGTGAAATGCAGTCGACGTCACTACATAGATGCTACATTTCCAAACTATCATTTGGGCACAATTATCTAAAACTAATCATGCTATGTGTGTTAAAAAATGCAAGGCTGAGAGGCTGAAGTTCCTCTGAAGGCTGAAACATACTGTATCCAAAAAAGGATCGTGTGCATGACTTTTATGTCTTGTTAGGATGCTACGGCCGAGATAAGGTTGTGTTTCTCTTGATAGACAGGTCTTCAGAGCTGCAGCATTCAGCTCTTCTGGTTGCCACTTGCTCGCTCCACTTCAGCTCCACCCCACTTCTATTTGGCATCTGCCTAAAATGTTTTTTTGTTTTTTTTGTAGCTCTGACCACTGGAAATATTGAGGTTACAGGTCAACTTGAATTCAAAAAGTCTAATCATAAACATGCAGACGAGACATGAGTCACTGTCGTTGTTGTAGTTGCTCTTAAAGATTGTTTAAAATGGGCTGTGAGGCAGTTCCAGTGCCACTCATTCTCCACCATCGAGAGTGAGGTGCTTTTAGAAAGCTTTAAAGCTTTTTTAAATCACGTTATAGAAATCTGTTCTTTTTTTCTGTGCGCTTAGACATCTTAAGACTGTGATGAGAGGCACCTTCAGTTTTTCTAAAGCAATCCTTGACAAGGCGACAAAAAAACAAAAGTCCACTTTGCTGAGCACAAACAATACACACCTCCTTCATCAAATGCTCGATTTGAGGTTCTCTCTGGAGTCTTTCCTCAAATGTGAATGAAAGTGATTGTAATTTATCTACATTTTGCTGTAGCTTGCTGGTAGTTCAACTACATTTATATTTGCAGAATATTTTATAATAAACTCAATTGAGTGGCAATTTTTGGTGGCATGTGACTTCATTTTGTTATAATTTCATATCTGAAGTCAATTATTATTATTATTATTTTTTTTTTTTACAAAGTAGTTAGAACTACCTCTTCTCAGTAGCCTTAGTGAACCACACTATATTTCTCCCTAGGGCAGCTTTGCTGTAGTTCAACTTCTTCCAGTGTGAAGTAATTGGTAGCTTGCAAAGCTATGCTTTGAAAATAGCTTCTCCAACACTGGAAAGGAGACATGGCAGAGGAGAAGGAGATCAAACACTGCACTAGTTCTCATACAAGGTAGGGATACACACTTTCTTTGGATCCAACCTCTTCTTGATTTTATTCACACATTCGCCTATAAAGAGAGGTCTTTGGTATATCTCCTCAAATCTGCCAATGTAAAGATTTCAAAAGAAAAACTGGAGATGATGAGATAATCATTACTGTCATTATTATTACAGTGTTTGATTATACTCAAATCTGGATTTAAGATTCTTTCTTATCCCAGTAAATTGCTGGTCACACTCCAGTTCACGATGGGACGTTGAACTAATTTTCCGTGTTCAACAGTAAACAAATGCTGCTACTAAATAACAAGAGTTCAAAGGTAGACCCAAATCAAGCAGTTCTACATTATGTGAAAACATTTGTATGAAGCCTTTTGTGGCTTCAGAGGGAGCGGCGTGAAGTCTGACTGTTTTCGGATGTGGCTGAAGACTGCACATTAGGTAATGTAGGTTCAGGTTTTGACAAGAAAGAAGGATGCACGGAATAAAAAAGATGATATCTTTATCCAGTAATATTATAAGAATGCAAAACAGTGGAATACTCTTTTAGATTTCTGGTGTTGTAAACAACCAAACAAACAGACACTACCACAGGCGTCCATATTTTTCTTGCCTGGGTAGCTTGAATGCAAAGATGTTGACAATGTCTGCTAATATTAACGAAATAAACAAAGTAAATACAGCTGTAGTGGTCATTGTTTCCTCCAAACTCCTGTGTGTGTGTGTGTGTGTGTGTGTGTGTGTGTGTGTGTGTGTCCCGCAGCAAAGGCCAGACTGACGGGCGATGGTCCAGGGATGTTTCCACCTGAGAGGACAGGTGGAGGGTTTGCGTGTCTGTACACTGAAAGGATGATGCCTACTAGAAGCCTAAAGGACTGACAAATGAGCTGTCAAATAGAAACTGACATCTCACACTGCACAAATTCATACGGTAAAGAAAAATAGCATTTGGCTGTCATGTCATGCATCACCGCTGAATACTAATGTTGTGCTAAACTGTGCTCTGAAATATCAAAGAGCGCCAGTTCCCTAGTTCCCGTTAGAGGTGTAAAGCTGGCGTTTTTGCTCCTCACTCAGCAGATGTGCTGTGTTCCAGAAATGTTAAGTCAGACTTTTTGACTTCTGACTTTGATAAATGCGGGGTAATTCCCCCTGAAATGCCAACTAGGCGACAAACTTGTCTCAACACGAAGGATTTTAAGTTGCATTTATGGCACAAACATGGCAGAACATTCTGTCAACACTGTGCAGAAAGATGTATTTTAGCTTGTTTATAATCCTTAAAATACAAGGTAGCTTTTACTATTGACCTGAGGTGTCAGTTTTATGTTTTGTCGTATGTTTTTTTTCTCTCTACTTTACATGTATAACTTGCCATTATCTTTCAATGAAATGCAGTATATTATTAAAATTAGAAAAATGGGAGGTTGGGAATTAGAAAACATTATTATTTTATCATAAATGTGAAGTTGCAAACAAAGTGCAACACAGTAAGCAACTTACTGTGCTTATTGTGACACTTAAATAAGTGTGAAGGAATCATCTCATCATTTCTATTTACAAGATGTAGATTAGGAAAACTGTCCTTGAACAAATCTGCATGAACAACTAAACACCATCTGTTAATTTCAGCCACTGCAGACCACACTGACTCAAGGTTTAACAAGATAAATACAGCACTAACATATGTTTGCTCAAATGTTGATAGTCTGACTAATATCGCTGTGAATAATAACTTCATGGCACTAAATAGCGGCTTTTAGAAAAAGGAGTCTGTGCGGTGTTGTAGTGATTACACTCTACCAGCTAGCAATTTTCATCTGACTTTGAATGCAGCATTAGTTACAGCTCTTGAAATATAAAGTCATGAAGTTGCCATGCAGTTTGATTAAAACCCAATTTCTGTGTTGTGTGTCTTCATTTGTGTTTTTGTGCCTTTCACTGTATGCTTTGGCAAGTTTAATACCGAGGAGCTAAGCCAAGTCAGAATCCCCACATTGAAAACAGTCTTAGTTCCACTTCTCAGCAGACTGAACTTTTATGAACTCAGCTGCTCTCTCTC
The DNA here is from genome assembly GCA_943590825.1 of Bovichtus diacanthus. Lineage (NCBI taxonomy): Eukaryota > Metazoa > Chordata > Actinopteri > Perciformes > Bovichtidae > Bovichtus > Bovichtus diacanthus. The sequence continues at coordinate 7,356,177 of CALSBV010011748.1, forward strand.
TCTGTGGTCAAATGCCTCTTAGCACAGGATTTAACACAAACAATGAGAGAAATCACTAAATGTGGAGCGGTACGACAACATGAAAATCAAATTGTGCAGACTTTTTTTTAATTGAAAGGCACAATGCTGTGATTAACTTGTACTGTAAGGCCCGACACACTGTAGTTTGTCAGCTCTGCTCCTTTTGAAACTGCTGTTGACGGCTCTTAGAAATCTGGTACTGGGATTCATAAACGTACAAACTAATTTAAGGTTTGATATCTTTTTCCACCAAAAGACTGTACGGCAAATCAGTCAATAAAATGATGTAAATCAATTGAGAGTTTTAGTCACAACACTTGCAATGGCAGTGGTTTAGGTTTTACTTGAGCATGTGCTGTAATTGCTGTGATTATGTAATACATTCTATACATCTCTCATAAGAGTATTTGCTTTAAAGTCCAGAGTGAATTTATATCTGTATTTTCGTCTTCACGTAATATCAATCACATGTCAATACATACAATAATCATTTTAAACTCCGCTAAGCTTATTTTTTTGTATTGAAATTAAATCAAATGTAGTATTGGAAATCAACACATGAGTTTGCAGATTTCTGCAGGTCATAGTTGCCGTTTAATGCCTATGTAGTTGTGTTCCACCCTTCCCTAATATAAACATATAGCTGCACCTGGAAACATGTTTGGGCAAGCAAAGTGAACTACCTGTCCAGTTTCAAACAGTGGAGAATCAGAGTAAACCAGTGGCTGATGAAGAGAGTCAAACATTTAGGAGGCCGTGATATTTTTTCCACAGGAGGTGTTGGATCAGAGAGCCAAAGCAGTAGTTACCCTTGGACTAATGTTCAACAGGAACTACACTCAATGGGGATGTTGTTTTGTTTCTGGAAGTAAGTAAATCCAAAAGCACTCAAGAAGTCACTATTGAATACAAACTCTGTCACTGTGTGTTTGATATTAACTGTTTGTGTCCAATGGGCAGTCAAAAAGCACATTATGCAACTTAAAGAAGGTATTCTCATTCGTTCCTGTACTTTTCATTCCTCATCGGTTTGGACGGCGTCTCCAGTGCTTCACAATATAATATATGTGTTTTTTTCCATTCCCCCCTAATTGGATACATGTTTACTTGGCCAGCAAAGCCCACTGAGACACTGTACAGTATATGATATTGTGGCTGGATTCAAGACATCTCAGATAGTATATATCTCTATTATTTAATATAGTTGAGTTAATGAAATTGCAATTAAGTCTAGTCATCAGACTAGTGATAATGAGCTAGGGTGTTGTGCTACTTCAACTACAGTTTGTGTGGCATCATGCTGCTTATCTTCGGTTCCCAGGCTCAGAATCAGTGTCCAGGTCCAAGTCAGAAGTGATGTGAAGTGATGCATCATCATCTCGCTGTCTTACTATATGTCTCAGTGTCTATGCTACAATTATTATGTCTGTTCTATCATAGCTAATGTCAGAGTGTAAAAAAACAAACTCAAGTGACTGACAACCAGTGGAAAAATAAACATTTCAGTAATTAATCACAAAGGACATTTCATATTTGTTTTCTAGCAAGAGGGCAATGCATCTACTACAGTTTACTGCTCGTGGGCATAGTGACATCAGCTCCCTTGTGATCCAAATTAGCCAGTGGAGACTTCTGCCCGTCATTCAGACATGCAATGTATTTTTCATGGACCAGAAATTACACATCAGCAGCATCTTCAATTATTGGTAAACCGGTTGCCAAAGTCTGAGCCTGCCCTCAGGTTAAAAATACTCAAAGCGCACACTCGTATTTGAATGGTGCAAGTCTTTAACTATAAAGTAGCACACACATCAAGCAGCGACGCAGTGCAACAATGATAAAGCACGACAACCAGCAGATAACAGCTACGTTTTGGTTTACTGCAATATTACCTTTGTCCATATTATGTGTCAGCTGACTTTTTACATCATAGAATTGTTTTACTTCATATCCTTCTCTCATAAATAAATAATGATAATAAATCCAATATTCTACGTATGTTACTGTAGAAAACCACACATTTCCAACTTTGCTACCTGACAACCTCACCATGATAGCCTGGCTGACTCAGTTTTGAAGTAGTCCTTAATATTCACATCCACGAGGTTGTGTGCACGTTTCAGTTTCAATTCTAGAACGGCTTTGGTCATGACTGATTTCATCAGCAGCTCTTTGTATTTCATGAGCACCAGCTCAGCATGAAACTTTTGAGTTGCCTCAAAGTCTTCAACCACTTCAGGTAACTCTGAGATTCAGAACAAAATCATAGTAAAAATCCATTATCAATCTTAGCTTAAAACCTGAAGGACATCAGAGATCATCCACCCACACATACCAACTGTGTCCTGAGGATTCACCTTCTTTATCCCCCTAACCCCATCCAGGTTACCCTCTCCCCCTACTGAGCTGGGACCAAACTCACTACTCGTCCCTTTCTCCACCAAACTCCCATTTTCTAAATCATTGATGACTTTGCTGAACGGCTGTATATCATCTGAATTGACTTTGACTGTGTCGTTATTGTTGGTGATTTTAACGTTCATGTTGACAACCCCAGGGCAGCGGCACTAAATAACTGTATTGTATTCTGGATCACTAGGGACACACTTTGGACAAAGGTGATGAAAAAACAAATCTCCAGATGCATTATGACATCTTTAAAGAGAGACTTTGCACTTTTTAAACAATAATAATGCAGGAGCCTTCATTGGTTTACATGGTGTCAGTAGCCCCCGAACTTCTATCCATTAAGTCATTTTTAAGAATTTGCCTCTGTCTTTATCAAAAAAAATTCATGAAAGAAGACAAACTGTCAGTGCCTTCATATCAGGTATTGGTTCTGTATTGCATCCACTTAAAATCAGTTCAATTAGCATGACACCATTTGATCCTATGGTCCAATGATGAAACCTTGGAAGACATTGAGCAACATCTGAAATCCTCCTCCTACTCCCTTGATATCCTACCTATACAGTCTTTTTTTAAAGTGTTTTTAACTGCATGACAAGGATCCTCTGTCAATAATCAACACTTCTCTAATGCCAGGCTATATTCTACAAGCCCTAAAGACTACCGTTATTAAATCAGCAAAAAAGTGGAGGCGTATTTGACTTACTTTCTGAAACATTTTTTTTAATAAAATACATTTTATTTCATGTATTTTGAAAAACTTTCACAACAACTAGTGTCGTGTTCTTATATTTAGAAATAGAGACGCAACTATTTGTGGGTTTGTTTATCAGAGTTAAGCGTTGAAAAAGTCTTTGTGACTGCATGTGATAATCAGTGGAAACATTCCCAACTTAAAAAACGACTATTTTGATGTTAGCATCTGGGAGAGAGGTGTTTTTAGCTAATTCTTGAGCGCTAGCTAGCGAACACACGCAAATATATGATCTACCTATTACAATCACAGGTGTATTTAATGAACTGCACACTGTCTCTTCAAGTTAAAATGGGACTTCTAAAAACATGTGTCTGCAACAGTGGTGATTTATGTAGTAAGCTGTGTCGAACAGTTCTTTAAAGACTATTTCTCTAGCCCAATTAGCTTACTGCAATTCAGTGTTGTTAAACAGGCAACTCATAGCAGTAAAAGCACAGGTGTAATTAATTAATCTCATCACTGATTGACTAGGGTCACGGTACTGGTTAACTTGAACACTTGAGGAAAACCATAATATTAGTGACACCTCTGCTTTTCATGCTGTCATGAAAAAGGCTGATAAATACATTTGAAATGTATTCTATATAATGTACCTGTTTATGTGTGCCTTTCTAAATAAGTATAGCCTTTAGCCAGCTCATTATTGTTTAAGTAAGAATAATTTTTTTAATTAATAAAAGTGAAGTTTTATAGAGCATATAGCTTACTAGCTAGCTTAAAGTATATTTGTGTCCTGCATCCTTGAGCCTACATGTAATAAACAAAACAAAAGAATTGACAGTCTAGCAGATGTGCCTCATTTGCTGCTGTTCATTTTTGTCTGGTATGTCATTCCCTAACTGGGAGACTGGAATGGTAAATGGACTGCATTTATATAGCGCTTTTCCAATCTTAGTAATCACTCAGAGCGCTTTACAACACATGTCAGCATTCACCCATTCATAGAGTCACAGGCTGTCATACAATGTGCCACATGCTCATCAGTAGGGATAAACATTCACACACACACTGTTGACCATCGGGAGCAATTTGGGGTTCAGTATCTTGCCCAAGGACAATTTGACATGCTGACTGCAATGGCCGGGGATTGAACCACTGACCCTCCGAGCGGTGGATGACCTGGCTCCAGTTACAGGATTTGTTGCGGATTTTTTCATTATGTTGAATAAACCAAACTGTAGTCATTATAAAATATATAACGTAATAGGTTAAAGGGCCAGTAGGAATTATTAAGGGGGATCTATTAGCAGAAATGGAATATAATGTATAGCTATGTTTTCATTGGTGTATAATCACTTTAAACTAAGAATTGCGTTTTGTTTTCGTTAGAATGAGCCCTTCAGCGGCTCCTTACCGCAGTCTTGGAAAGGGAGGGGTGAGCGTAGCGGTATTCTCATTTGGTTGCAATCTGCAACCACACTGCTAAGTAAGTAATTATTTTTGAAAAATACAAACATCCTAAACCCTATACCCACAGCCATTCTACTCAGTCTTTAACTTACTCTTATGTACTTGATTTGAAGCGAATCAAAATGACATATTGAACTTTATGTAGTAATGTAGACCCCAATCCATAGAAAGAGTAGACAAACATTGAGGTATAGTTACACAGATGCTTATGAGTAACCACTGACAGTTTCTGGAGAGCAGAAGGGCCGTGCAGCTAAGTGAAGCCTTGATAATGTGGGGCTGGAAAGCTTCTTGATTTATGCAGTGGGGTAGATGGTCCAAATGTATCCTCCTGCAATATTTATTAGACATACACATCATCACTCAGCATTCTGAATGCAATAGTGGTAGGTGGACAGCGCACTATGCATTGCATTGCATAATGCTGTCGCATACACATAATGGAAGATGGTAGTGTGATTATTTGCATAATTTCCATAAGATCATAATTTTTCATATTCTGTACATTTAAGATTAAAGCGTCTGAGAAACACCCTGTCCTGGGGGGTATTTGCTTCTGCTGTGCTGGCAGTATTTGTCAGACAGCTCCTGCATTAAAATAGACTTATGTATATTGATGTCTTGTCAAAGTATAGTTATGTTCTCTAACACATCGGCTTCCCTTCCTCTGAGTGAGCTGGTTACTCAACTAGAATGGACCACACACTGTGCAGTCAGAATAAAATGTTCTGTGCCATTGCCTACCAGTAGCAGTGTTACTTTTTTTGTAGGATATTCCATTATGTTCAAAGTAAGTTCACAATAAGCACAGACGTGTATAGTGTTTGCCATAGTTGCTATTGAATAAAACTAAAACTATACCGTGACTAGGGCTGCAACTACAGTTATTTTTATTATGGATTACTCTGCCAATTATTTTCTAGTGAAATCTTTTTTTGTCAATCAACTAATTGTTTCAGCTCTGTTGTTTCACCAGTCAAACAAGAAACTTTTGGAGATGATGTTTGATTTGCTCCAAACTAGAGCATGCAAGTGTAACCACACTATCTAAAACTTGCCAACATTTAGCTCAGGCTGAAGTTCATTTCCCGACATTGTTTGCTATAATGGAATTACACAATAATTAGTTAGTAATGGGGGTTGGCTTTGTGTATAGTACTAAAGTCCAACCATGGAACCTTTTATGTAATTGCACTAAGCTTTGCTGATACTAAGAAAATATTAACATTAAACAATATTTTCTACTGATATAAACTATGAAAAAAATGCTATTTTAAAAATATATACAGTAAAGTAGATTCCCATGTTTATTTGCTTATTTCCTGGACTCTTCTTTTCACAGATCCCCAGAGGTTCACCATCCAGTCAAGTTCTACACCATTTCCTCTGTGGCTGAGGCACAGGGCAGTGCAATTACTGGTAGGAACAACATTTCATTTTCTACTGATGTGAACACCTGTTTCCTAAACTGGGACTCTTGTTCAGCTCTTGTCAAATATAAAGTTTAAAGGTGCATTTATCTGTCCCCAGTAGAGGGCACTGTGGGCATTCATTAAGGCCAGACATGTCTTGTGTGTCTGTGTGTGACCCCCCAGTGATTACAGTGTTTGAGCAAAGCTCTTGTGTTTGGTTGACTTTGTGGCACTGGTAAATAAGATGCAGGGTAGCATTAGAGGCTTTTTCCCCCTTTACTTACTTCAAGCATTCCCTGTGCACCTGTAAGGACAGCAAAACACACACAATTAAAATGCATCACATTTCTTATTGATCTAACAAATCTTTGCAGCAGATTAGAAGGTTGGGATCCCACTGCTAGATGCAGATGCATGCCCAAGCCTAAAAGCAGGTGTTTGTTTAGTCTTTGATATATTCATGAGGACAGTTATATCACTCGGATGTTGATTCAGACATGGAAACTTAAATATCTCATGACTCATGCTACTGCTTTTTCTGAGGACATGCAGTGTTGTGCCATGCAAGCACAGAAACAAACATTAATTCTGTCCAGATGTGCAAAAATGTGTTTGAACATTTCTTTACAATTTTAAATGAATATTATAACTACCTACTGTGATGCAAATGAGAATTGATACATCAGACGAGAATAATGATTTGAAATCTTGCATGTGAGTCTCCACTCCACTAGCACTTTAATCATTCAGTCTCTATAATGTGCCGTCTGTTGGACTGAGAAACAGTCACAATTATATGAATGGATCCTTTTGTGTAGAGTCATTTCTGATTTTATCTTTCTCTTTCACCCACCTTTTTCCTTTCAATCCACAACCTACCACCCCTTACTCCTCTACTATTTTACACACACACACACACACACACACACACGCACACACACGCACGTACACGCACTCTCTCTCTACACTTTATTCTATCCCCGGGTACCTGGCTTTCCCTCCTCCACTGCTGCACTCGTCTCTCTCTCTCTCTCTCTCTCTCTCTTTCTCTTTCTCTTTCTCTCTCTTTCTCTTTCTCTCTCTTTTTTGGTGTCCTCTCCAGTCCCCTAATTTTTCCTTTCCTATGTATATAATCCTACTGTGATTATAGAAAAATAGTTTTGCTTTCTAAATTAAATGCCAAGCCTTATTGATAAAAATTCTGATGGGGATAGTTGTGCAGAGTCTGTTATGCTCCTGTCTGTACAAAACATTGTTTATAAAACACTCAAAATTATCAGCAGGCAGCAATAAGACATTGGATTTACTTGGCTCATTCATTTAAATGAAATGGGGTTTATCTATACGAGACCTAAACTGACATTGCTGTTAATTGTCTTTTTTACTAAAGTTAAGTCTTGAAAGAAAAATATTTCTGTATCTATAAGAGAGAGACTGTAAACTGGTTATCAGATAATTGACATCATGTTGGATGTATTATCTTGCCTCATATTACAAAGATAACATTAATCATTAGTTGATATTACATTAGGGCTGCCCCACACACAGGTTCCTTCATTGTGATGAGATGTCTTCACTTTGTTTGTTTGTACTCTCAAAGGAAAATCACAATGTCAAATTTACAAGAATATCTAAGATCTGTGTGCTGACTTTTGTGTGCGGAAAGTATAATTTAGGCTTATAGCAGCCCTTGCCAACTTCCCAACTGTAAACTAGGGGTATCCCAGACTAAGAATTGTCATATCTGATTGGTCAAGTCGTGCCTATCGTCAACTTTTTTTGGCTCATTGATTGTCACCGTTTGTTTTGTGTAGGTGCTGAACAGTCAACTATTCAGGGACAGACCTAATGTGAACACACCCAGTTGTGTTTGTTGGAACTTACAACAAAGCCACAGCTACCACAACCAGTATTTTAACCCTTGATGGAGGGTCCAAGTTTACCAAGTCTACCAAGTTTCTTTTCTCACTTTTGAAAGATCACAGTGCCTTGTAATTACCCCTATTCTTGGTATCTTCTTTTTCTTTTAATTGAACAGTACATAGAGTAATTGTCATCAAGTGTAAAGACAGGACTTGGCAACATTCAGTACTGGTAGTGATCATGAAAAAACGATTACGGCCACAGTGATTGTTAGAAAATGCTGTTCAGCGTTAAAGCCAGTTAACCCTTAACCTGGAAAATTCAGCGGTAGTGGAACGGCACAACTAAATGAATGTAGCAAAAATAAAATAAAAATTCTGCGCACATTTCACTTTGAGAATTGCCCCTTCGTGAAGTCCTGCCCCCCTTGAATTCAGACTGGTCTATCAAAGTGAGCAGCCAGCTCTGACCAGGGTCCAACAACGATATGGCTCTGCTCCATAGCTTCTCATGCAACATCTCATATTTTCTTCCTTTTTAGGCTGGTTCATGGTTGAACGTTGTGCCTGGTGCATGTCTAATGGTGATATTTGTTACTGGGAGAGGTTGGAAGGAGATATACGTTTCTACCTAAAAATCTGTGGAGCTAACATTAGCACGTCGTTAACTAGCGTTAGCACTTCTATGCTACGGTAGCTACTGAAGGTGTACTGAATGTATACACATGCTGCTTTTGTTATTTAATGATTTTAACAGTGAATAAAGATCTACCATGCTTTACAGGGACAGTGTTGATCCTTAGTTTCATTATCTGTCTCAAACGCCAGGTGTTTTACACTGATCTCTAAGCTTAAATGTTAGCTACCATCTTCATCTTTTTAACTTGTTTTCGCTGCTGAATCAGTTTAAAATCCTGGATTTATCTTTCAAATGCATATTATTGTTTTTCCAGAAATTATAGGATATTTCTTCAGGGAGTGCAGTTAGTGGCGGTGTGGGCTCCATGGTAGCTTCGACAACTTGACCATGCTTTGACCGGGCTTTGTTTAGCGAAGGTTTAATTTAGGGGCATCCTTGTAGGTTGTCTGCACCCAATGCAATTTTTCGATTGGGCAATTATTCCACGAGGCATCCAATAGTTTTTTCACAGAACAAAATCTCTATTGGATAAAAGTGGTCTTTGCTGAGCTGTGTTTCTTGACAGTAAAAATCAAAGTTATCAAGTTTTAGTTCTCTACCTTAAATGTTTCTCAGCTGCCCTCTGTCTGTCCATTGCTATTTACACTAGGCTGTTGATTTTCTACTGTACCGATAGTAACGGGGGCTAGAGACTTACTGCGTCCCGTTGTCCTGAGGATGATAGAGAAAGTGTTTGGGACGAACAGAAATATTCCCCGGGCATACAGGGGAAAAAAATAGGGTGCATACGCTATTTTTTTTTTTCCCTGATAATGCTACATTGTGAAGAATAATGTTGAAATCAGTAGAGCTAGTCTTTGTTAACTGCTAGCAGCCAGTGGGAAGCACAGTCCTGCTTGGCTAAATAACAGAGCTAATGGCTAACGTTAACAGAGTGAGGTGGAGTTACATTATGATGTGTTCAAGCTCTATTCAGTAAAAATTAGTATTGGGCGAAAGTGACCATGATGTCTTTATATGTAATTTTGTAAAATTTTAGTTTTTGGCGATAAACTTCAGTAAATACAGATGGTTGAAGGAGCTGTTTTCACAGCAATATAAAATAGATATTGGAGATTTATAAAAAACTTGTTTACTTTACTAACAAAAAACAGTATGCAAACGATAATAAAGGAGTCTATGTTGAAGTACATGGGATTTTATTGTTTTGTTCTTGACCATGGTATCGAATTAAGTATCAAGAATTGTGGAATTTCACTAGCATTGGTATCGACTTCTGAATTTCTGGTATCATAACATTTCTAATTTACATTATATATCAATGATTTGCCATCTATATGTCTAAATGTATGTGGATGACGCAATGTAATGTATTGTCCTCACAATTGGAGCATGTGCGAGAAGCACATTGCAAAATACTGCCTGAAACATGATGATGAATGTTTTATATACACGTGTCATGCATTAACGTACTGCATGTGAATATTTGAGCTATCAGTTGGTGCCTTGGATACATGGGCAATGTATATACACCTTTTGGCCAGTCACATGAAGCCCCAGCTAGCCGTCAGCTAACCTTTTGATTAATTGTCGTCACTTCAGTAGTGACTGCGAGCCGGTTAGCTAGCAGGATGGCTGAAGAAGGAGAGAAGAGTGAGGAAAATGTGGATGATGCATCTGTGACTCCTTATGAAAAAAAATATGCAAATGCCACAAAGAGAAAATAGAGGCCATAACTTGTTTTCAGCTAAGCTCATGATGCCTATAAACAAAGGGACCAAATATGGTTTTGTGAGTCTCATAAACAAATTGGAGCGAAGATACCAGATTCCATTAAATAATTATTTTTCCCAAATTGTCAATCCAAAAATGTACGACACATGCAGGAAAACAGTGGAATCAGAACTGGGTGAAATTGAACACTACACCTGTACCACAGATTTTTGGTCCAGTTGTACGACAAAGCCCTACATAAGCCTCATTGTACACATTCTGGATTAAGAATTTGAACTGAAAACTCGATGTCTACAGACATCCTTCTGTCCTGGAAAACACACCGTAGATAATGTCGTGTTTGGACTACGTGAGGTTTCGGCCAGCTGTCATTTGTCATTTCTTTTGCTGGTTTGCATCACCACCGACAACGGGTCAAACGTTGTTAAGGCCTCCGAACTCAACTACAAGTTCAGACTTCCTTGCTTTGGCCACACGCTGTATCCTGCCATTGGTAAGTATAAATACAATACAATGCAATACAATTGCTGTACGTGGCATTATTGTAAACTATTGCAGTCTTATTTTATAACCTGAACAGACCGCATTATTCATAGAGATGATTCAAGCATACCTGTTATTGTCGATTGCATTGTATAGCCACAGGCTTTATTTTACCTGAGTCTGACCTTGCTCAAGAGGAGGAAAAGTATATGATGGCATTAAGGCATCTGTCTGAATATTATTGCGAATGCAATTTGCACATGTTAAAATGAGATTTATAATCGTAGTCTGAAAGCTAGCTCTGAAACTAGCCTTTTTGGCTAAATGTGAGTGACACAGAGTAAGACACTATCCCTTTCTAAAGAACGAATAAACTAAACTAAACTCACAGCAAACAGTTTTGGAAACACTTGACATCTAGCTAATGTTTTTGCATTATCCTTGCGGCTCCTCTAGGAGTTGATAGAGTTTCAGGGAGGCTTGCCTCATACTGTGCATTAAAAACCTCTGTGTCTATTGTTTTGTATGCAACAGATTGATTTGAGTTCATGCCTACAAATTAAACTGCTACTACTACACTAAATGTCACATAATAGTCTGTTGAATAGTCCCTGGATCATTACTTTTCTAATTACTGTAGTTAAGTAGTATGCAGTTCCTGAATTATAACTTTGTAATAATTGTAGTTAATTATGCAATCTCTAAATTATTACTTTGTAATTTTATTACAAAACTGTTATATTTTGCAGTTAGATGATTACAGGTAGGTTTTGATGTTTTTTCATGTCTCCTTTCCAGAAAATACTGTTAAAGATGCCGGTGCTGCTGGGCTTTGCAAAAAAAAAATTGGTGGGACATTTCTCCCATAGCTAGAAGCAGATGATGGCACTGAAAGAAGTACAACAGGAGCACAACCTCCCAGAGCACACACTCATCAGAATTCCCAACTAGGTGGGCCTCGAGGCAAAAGATGATGGAGACGGTCTTATAGCAGCAGCTGAATATATCTGATGTCCTCTCGGCAGACGAAAAACACGACATCTGCTTTCCTCCTGGCAGGACCTGGAAGTACTTGAGTCTGTAAACCCAACATTACACCCTTTGCAATAATTTACTGATGCTCTTTTCAGGGAAAGCTAGACATCGGTTCTTGCAGATGACACTGATTTAACCGAGACCATTAAAGTGAAAAACCTGGAAATGCATGAATAAAAAGTATGATGACCCAGCAACACAAGAGCATCTGGATACAGCATCCTTAATTGACCCCAGGTTCAAGGTCGGGTTCATCAGCAGCGAAAAAGTCCAAAACATCAAGACCTGGGTGATGTCAGCAATGAAAGAAACGGCCCGGAAGGGAATTGGTTCAAGTGCTTTTGTTAGCATTGGCACAACAATTACATAGAAGCAGTCATTGGCAATAAAAATGTTAGGTCTCAAGCTCCAACCAACAATACTAATTAAATATGTATACAAAAGAAAAAGAATCACCCAAGTAAAAACAAAATGAGAGTCTAAACAAAAAGTAGTGCAAGTTAAAATAAGGGATACAATATAACATAAATAAAATATAGTTGTATAGTGTCATCAGAAATGTTCCCTCCTAAATCAAAGCATGGATCCACCCAGCGACAAGAAGGCAGACTCTTTAGCTTAGTGGAAACTCCACCAGGTACGCAAAGCTGAGCAAACCAGCTCTGAGGCATCTTTGTTTAGCAGCCACTAGAAGAGGCTCTTCAGCATATCAGGGAATGTGGTAACATGTCGTCGTGCATGTTTGAAACCTAACAAAGTTATCATGCTGGCGAAGAACTTGCCCTAAGGGAATATCTAAGGTAATAACTTGCTCTAAGTGGTAGATCATTTTTCCTGATGTTTCATTTTCTTTTGATTTAGTGGCCTGCTCTACTTCATTTTCCCCCTCATACTATAGATCTCTTAACCTTGTTGGGCGGATTCGAGAACCTCGATGACTGTAATAGGAGACATTATAGTTATTTTAAATTGCCATGGTTAATATTTATTTAAGTTGTTCCCCTAGATTTTTTTTCTTTTCAGGAAAAGTTTTTGTTGAGTTTAGATGTAAATATTTTAAGGAGAGAAGTGGAAATTAAATAAAATATATAGTTATAATGTCTTATTTATATTAATGTTCTGTTTAATTGGTTTGGTATTCATGTGCAATTTTTTCAATAAAAGCATGTTCTAAAAATAATAAATTAAATTCCTCTATTCAGTGGGCATAGGCTATTCAATGTTTAGGGGTCTATGTTAGCAATGACCTATTAAAGCAGAGAGACATACCTGTAGGAACTGTACAGCTAATATGCACACTTCAATATTTGTTTATTCATTGCAAGTCATATCTTCATCGCAATATGGAACAATGTTATCCCACATAGCAGATATTTCTCATTCTGCAGGCCTAATGTAAATAGTAGCAGTCTGACACAAATTGCAGTGTAGAGCCAGATGCCTTTTGTATCAGGGGAGAGGCTACAGGTTGTATCAAAAGGCAAGTACCTTGGAGTTCTGATTGATTCTAACCTTTCTTTAAGGCCCAGATGGAAAAGGTTTGTAACCGGGTCAAAATCAATCTTTCAAATTTTTGATTCATTTTAAATTAGATGTCAGAAGAGAAGCATGTGCTTTCTATGGTCATTTCCCATATCACTTGCTGCTAAACAACCTGGTTGCAGGCTAGCACACAAATCACAAAAAATCAAAAGTAAGTTTGTTCCTTGTAGGTACAAAACATTTTCCTTTGTTTGTGACTAAGTAATATAGCTCCAGAGTTACTGTAAAAACTAAAACAACATCCCCGCTGAGTACCACATTTTCTAAACAGCAGTGTTCTCTACACCTTTTATTTTATTTGCAAATATAGAAACCGTGATTGTGTCATGTCATCTACCCTGATAATTCAGATTTAATTTAGAGGGATTCTCAGCCATCCACTACCGGTTATATCTTGTAGTCTAGATCCTGGATGTTAAAATCTGTCATTGTGTGAAATATCAGACATCAGTCTCAATGGGATAAAATATCCCTTGTACTTTACAGTCAAAACATTGTTGGCATCATACTTTCCTTGAAAGAGAGACTGAAACAAGCTGGGACAAAATTCCCAGGATCCAGAGCTAAAATAGAGGAATGTAACTCTGTGAGCATTTGAGACTGGTTCTGCAAAAGCATGATGAGTCTCATAAAACTCCATTTAGGACCAATTTATTGAATTTTTTTTTAAACAACCATATACTGTTCCACAGCACTCTGGCCTATCCACATCACATCTTTAAAACACCTTCAGCTGGACAGAAAACACTGTCAAAAACCCTGCACTTTGCCAAGATGTGAAATTCACTTAGTAGAGTACTTTGCTTAACGCTGCAAGCCCTTGAAACATTGATTTGTGTGTGTGTGCATGCATGTTGAATTTGTTTGCAGCACTATTATGAAGGCAGTGTGTTATAAGCAGTGGAGGTGAAAGCGTGGCACTCCAGAATCCTCTGGGAGCCATTACTGGCATCGGTGATGCAGGAAATAGATTCAATGTAGAAAATAATACCCTTGAATAATTTATTAGATGAGTTTTAAATCAACAGCAAACACACCGACTACACAAAGGGAGCAGGTGAAATTCCAAGAGTTCTTTAAGAATGATGTTAGATGCTGGTGAAACTTGGAGAACAATAATCAATAAAAAGCTGAGGCTATGTGGTTAAACTTAAACATACACTTTTAAAGTCTATAATTCATGTTTCTACTGCAATTGTTTCACCGTAAAGGCCATAGCCATCGACCAAAATAAGCTCCATGTGCATTTACAGGTTCAACAAAGTGAGTTTTGAGTTATAGGTAAATAAGCTAGTTAAACATGCTTAAAAAATTAACTCTTTCTAAAAACTCAACAACAGGAAACGTTCAACTGTTCCACTGATGATGAACATATAGTTTGAATGAGGAAAGAAACCCTCTTTTACAGGGTCATAAAATAATATTGGTGTTTAAACATTGCCTCTCTTTGATCACTTCCCTCTTCCTCCCTTGACTTTTTCCATTCAGGGAAAAAACTTGGCATGTTATACCAATATTTTGAATCTTGACAAAATGGATTCAATGCAACTGCTATCTTTGCTAAGTATAATAATTTGAACAATGTCTTTGCCATCACTTGCTCTGTCTTAAAAACTTCAACATAACATGAATCTTTAAAGGTTCTCAATACGGACTTCAGAGCATAGGGATTGCCTCCACATGGCTCTCAACATATCCGTTGCTGAGCCGATGGCTAGTAGCTAACGGTGCTAACAGGGTCAACAGTGCTGACATAGCAAACAGTGTTAACCTTAGATGACTTCATTTAGATCACTCACAGACAAGAGGAGTGCATTTAAGAAGAATTAAACTTTGATTTAAGCAGGGGACTTATGTTGTTGCTGCAGCAAAAATAATGAAATGCCCTAGTGGGATAAAGAATAAGCACAACACTTGAGGCAAGAATGTTGGTTCAGTTCTTTTTAGGATTTTAGTAAGACCACAATGGCAATATCGTTACAGCTTGCACTTTGTATTTCGTAGTATTTATTGACTCGAAGTCTTGAGACACACCTTGACTCAGAATCACAGAAGACATTTTGACTTGTCAAAGTAGGAAAAGCACAGGTGTTACCAACACAATTAATGATGGCACTGTTCCATTCAAGTGTCCCAGTAAGCCATGACAGTGTGACAGATAGCCAGCATTCACAATACCACTCTGAAACCAAAGCAACTAAATAGAATCAAGCCATCATTCATTTTTATTATTTACACCTTTGCTTTTCCTACTGTTACTTGTCAAAATGTTTTCCATATGAAAGGTCTATACAATGTCAAATTAAGGTTTTCTATGGTGGCCAAGAGAGTTCTATGGGCTGTAGAAACACAATCAAGTAAGCAAAAAACAAGCAGATAAAGAAGACGTTCAACAATTTGACCACACATACGTGACATAAAGGAACACTGCCAGCTGCACCAGCATTCTTTAAAAAGTCTGAGAAGCTCTGTGGGGTAGTGAGGAAAACACAATACTTTATAAAGCCTTTGGGATTAGTGGTTATCTTAAACTCATTATTATACACCTATTGAGTTAATAGATAGCCTCTTTTAGATTGAACGACCCAGATAAATAAAATAAATCTAGACAGACGATCACTATGTTTGATAGAACGCTGAAAGACAGTAAGACTGTCATTGACTTTCAAGGTCAAACCGAATTGGTCAAACCCCTTTGACACATTTGGGGCTTTATTACTTTCCTCTGTTCAGCTGAGATGTCGCTCTTGAGAATAACTGTTTTTTTTCTTTAAAAAAAACAAGTCATCTTTACAAAACCAGGTCCCAGTGATTGGCCACAGGAAGTTCCAGTGAGGTTGGGTAATGAATGAAGAAAACAACTAGACTGAATGACTTTCCAACCAGCATCTTGAGAAACCATTGTAATCTTTGTTAAACGTCTTTGTTGAATATTGAATGGTGAGTAAGTGATGGTACGTATATTAATGACTTATGAGAATAGTCAGTTTGACAATATTCTGTGAGGCAGACGCATCTACTCACACAGTATGTTCACGCAGTGCTTGATACTGTATGACTGTGGTTAGCAATATGCTGACTAAGAGTGAAATGCAGTTACAGCGCTACAGTGGCTGTCTTGTGGTCTGCGGACACCTCTCCATATACTCGGTCATGGAATGTGTAAATGGAGTTGTTGTTGTGTTTTGATCGTTATTACTTTTTTTCTTTCTTTTATTGCGCACTACCATGAGGGAAACAAATAAAACATTTTTTAATGAAATGAAACCATAATGAACTCTCAAGACTATATGCTGGCAGCTGCCTTTTTAGAGGAGCTCAAAACTGCTTGGGTTAGACTGTATAAGTTATGATCCTGATTTGCCAAGGAGTAGGTAGACTCACAAGTCAGTCTCTAAACGCTTTGCGCAATTAGAGACTGAAGACAATCTCCCTGGTTTCGTCTGTAGTCTATAGGGTGTTCATCTCGTTTATTTTATTTTCATTTATCTAGGTGGCTGAAAGGGCTACAGTTCACTCGCATTTCAAAGTCTGAAGGTCTGTGTTTATTGGTGTATTTGTCAATAATATATCAAATGGAAAAAAGGTTTGTTATTTCTTAAAAACAACATTAAAAACAAATGGATAATGCTGTTCTTCCAGCCTCTAGGGCATTTTGGATCATTGGTGTTACTACTGTGCCAGAGGTCCAGAGAAGATTTCAATGTAAAAGCATTTTTTGAAGCCCTTTGTAGTTTTGTAAAGTTAGGGGCAAAATAGGGGTAAAGTTAGGGGCAAATTCACAAAAGGATTGCACAAAAAGAAACCGTGTTATTCTGTGAAATGCACCCCTAACTGCGCTGCCAAGCAAATAGCATCTAGGTGCTCCTGTGCTATTTGCACATATTCAAATGAGATATTATGTACACATTTGCCACACAATTGGCCCCTTTTGGAGCCTCATTGCAAAAACAAATTCACAAAGATCAGCGCTAATAGCTGAACGTAGTTACAGTGAAATTATTAGCATCTTCAGAGAATTGGTGGCAACTGATCTAACTAATCTGTTTGAAAACACCAACAGCACTGACAGACTGGGATATTAAATCCCAAATATGATCTCTCTTTGTCATGTTTAAAGTGAAGTCAGGACCTGTAGCTCACGGTCTGAAAGTGTATTTAATTGTATTTCTCTGCCATTGTCTTGCCTACTGTGTTCTCAACATTTCTACTTTGCTACATGGATAATTGCAGTAAAACGCAAAAAAGGGCAAATTTCACTCAGCTGCAATATCATTAGGGTGGTGGTAGTCCAGTGGTCTCGTAATCTATCTTTCAAATAGAACAGCAGAAGGTCTTGAGCTCAATACCAGGCTGCCACCATTGTGTTCCTGAGCAAGGCACTTAACCCTGAGTTGCTCCAGGACAACTGTCCCTGTAGTCTCAACGTAAGTCACTCTGGATAAGACTGTCCACTAAATGACATGTAATGTAATCTAATCATTAGCACAATATAGTTTGTGGATCAGACCTTGAGACAGGGCAGATAGCGGGCAATCCATTCATTTGGAATTTGCCCTAAAAAATATTTATGTAATTAAAGAGGGTAATATAGCTGTATAGAATCTTGATCTGTGCTGCATTTGTAGGGCCTGCCACCTAAAACCTCCTCCCTACTCGCTACTGATTTGGTGATGATTCCTCTCTCTTACAGCAATCATGGCATTTATTCTAAATAAATGTGTTGCATGAAACTGGCAGAGCTTTACATATCATTTCCATTTTGGATTGGAAACAAGAGTCATTAGTGTGGGAAAGGATGTTACCCAAAGGCAAGGTAAAAAATGATAGCCTTACAATGCTGGATTTTTTAGGCCAATACCAATAATCGACATGTAAAAGTAAAACGACAACAAAACAACAAAATATCGACCAGTATTCATTTCTTGCATCCAACATATCAATGCATCAGTTTAGTCATAGTGGAGGTTGTCCAGCTTTCCAGACAGTAAGTCAGTGAGGCTGCATACAGATGGTGATGCAGTGTAATGAGTGAGGGACCTCATATCATACAAATATGTGTGCCCCTCTCACAAAGCACAAGAAATGACAAAAAGCCGACAGATTTAAATGAAAAGACACTTAATAATAAATCTAGCGGTATCATAGTATATGTAAAAAGACTGAGGAAAGAGGACAGTCATTTGCATCTATAATTTGGTACACATGAAGTACATCTATGCCAATTACACCCCAGTTTTGCCCTCTAAGATAAATCATAGATGTGGGATGTAGGATACACTGTTGTATTTGACACATTCCCCTAATATACAGAAAACATTTTAGCATCCTATAATGGACCTTGCATTGTTTTGTATTTCCAGTAATTTATAGGTTTCAGCAGTCTCTTTCCCAGGAAAGTACATTGAAGGCAAATTCATGAATATATTTTCAAATAATTTCTACTCCTTAAATGGTCTCAAAATGTGCCTCTCTTTGCATATATTTATAGTAATTTAAGCTGAGTCTTGCAGGGGGGCATTATAACTCATCAAATCCATCATTTTATTACTGTGGATAGACATGAAAATATTAATTAGCTGGGTATTATAATTTTGTGAAACTAATTATATAGACAGAACACTGTTTTTCAGTCTATTTGGGATGATGAGAGGTAAAACCATGGCTCCTACTGCTCAGCTACTTCAGGGTAATTTTAGAGCATTGTGGAGAAATTCAAATCCAGTGAGATAAAAAAATCATTATCACTGTTTAATGAACATCCTTTGTCATGCTGTGATTTTAATATTTATACATTGCAGCAGTAATAAACAAAAATGAAGATTATAGATTGTTCATTTTTCTCTATTTTGCACCCGTGTCTAATTCACTATGTCATAGTGTATGCTCATGACTACTGATGGCTTAATATTATTAAATACATTTTACAATGGAATGTAAAAATTAATATGCACATCCTGTCTATACACAAATACGCTGTGACTAACTTGCATCCGATAACAAAATAAAAAGTGAGAATCATGTCGGTGAATGAGCTGATATCAGTAATGGTGTGGCAATGATGCAGCAGTCAAGCGACAAATAATCTGAAGGAATGAGTGAAATGATTTATCATAGACTTTTAACATGTTTTAAAATGCACTTGTTTGGTCTAAGAGAGAGCCTATCCCTGAAGCAGAATGGACCTGACATGTCATGTCATCTAGATGTAAGGCTGTTCAATTGGTGTTTGTAGGCAAGAGAGTTAAATCCCTAATCTGTGATGACACTGAGAGATAGCCTGGGGCTTTATCAGGAACAATTAAAGGGAGACTGAAAGTTCTTTACTCAATTAACAACTACGAAATGAGTACAGCAGAAAGTGTATTTTCACAAATCCACAGTTAACGTACAAAGATAAATTGTTTGAACTGCATGTGAATTATTTAGGGAGGATTTCGTAAGGAAACTGTAAAAGGTCATTATGGAGGGCCTTCTGACAATTTCAAAATAGTTTTAATAAAACGACGTGCTCTGGACAACATTCTGCATTCATTTTACTTTGTACCCTGTTGCCAAGTTCAAGTTAATTCAAGTTAAAATGTATGCTTTGTGCAAAGCTTCATGGTAATAAAATAATAAGAAACCCTGCTGTGCACCCACTGCAAAGACAAAAGACTTACGGACGCCTGGAAATTAAATTCTAGGCATGAGTTAAACTTTAAATGTGTTTAAGTAACCTAGGCCTGTGATTAACATGTCTATATAAACACTATATGAAGGTAACCAGTACAAACATTGGTAAGAAGCCTTTTAAGTTGAAGAGGTTGACTATATATTTGTGTTCTGCTATGTTTGGGATATGAGTCATGTGGAG
>CALSBV010011748.1:7377906-7484992 GCA_943590825.1 Bovichtus diacanthus
TATATATATATATATATATATGCATATATATGTATCTATATATATATGTACGTATATATGTGTATATATATGTATGTATATATATATATATGTACGTATATATGTGTATATATATATATATATATATATATATATGTATATATATGTATGTATATATGTGTATGTATATATGTGTATATATATATGTGTATATATATATATGCATATATATATATGCATATATATTTGTATATATATATGAGTATATATATGTGTATATATAGATATATATATATATATATATATGTGTATATATAGATATATATATATATATATATATGTGTATAAACCCCTTATCTGATTAATAATCGGTTCATTGGAGTAATAATCAACAGATTAATCGATTATCAAAACAGTCGTTAGTTGCAGCCTCAGGCTCAACATCTTGCGAGTGCAGTTTGCTTGTTATCTGTGGTGCAACCTGCATCAAATCACTGAAATGACCCTCTATTCCAAATGCATTTACATTTTAGTGAGGGCTGTGCTTGTAGAGAGGGACATGATAAATATGGTGGGTATTGTTCTTATTCTGTTGGATTTACCAAGGTTCATGCACTTTGCTAGGGACAGTTCAGCATGGAAAATGATCAATGTGCAAAGTCAGTTGCAGATGCGTCCTGAAGGAAAAGTGTTGTGGGGAGGATACATTTTTATTTATCTGTATCCCACAGAAATCTCAGCCCCAGAAAAAGTGTGAATACACGACACAAAAACATTGCAGGGGACTTGCACTGGATTAGCTAAAAATAACAGCAGTGTGACATCTGAGAGCTAGAATGTATTGCCTGAGAAGCTGTAAACAAGGTAGAGGGATAAGCTGGTCAATGGGATTTGAACCCCAGACCTTCTTTCTCTGTGTCAACAGTCTTTACCACCAAACCACTTGTGTAGGTGGTGGGAGTTTGGTTGTAGTCAGTCGGAGCTGAAAAAGTAAAACTATTATCACTTTGAGTTTTACACTGTGAATTGCTGCATGAGGGATTAAACATGAAGATAAGTCAGTGAGAGACTAATGCTGAACTCTCATTTAAACCAATGAATCATGATTGGCTGACATGGGTTTGCACTATGTCACAGTCACATTTTAATTTAATATCGACATTTTATATCACTTTGTATTCTGGTGTGTAGTATAATGAATATGTATTAAACACATATTCTCATTTGTGATTTGTTTTGTGGATGGCTTTGTTTATATGTCTTTCAGCAGAGCATAGGACATTTAATAAACAAGAATAGCATATTACCATCAGACAGAATGAGCAAATTGCACAGTCAGACTCATTGGAAGCTGTAGTTGCATTTTGCGCTGCACTTGAGTGTAAGATTTGACCTTCGGTTGCTTTTTGTCCATCAGGACGAGGACTTAATATTCCTGTGAGTAGCTTGACACACCACTCATAGTGGAACATAAAGCCTACTGTATGTTCAATTCATCCCTCTTTTGTAAAAAAAAAACAAAAATTTTTTTTTTCTGTTTATAAACTCTGGAAGTCATCTGACTGAGTTGGGTGGATTATTATGTGGTATTTACAATCTCTTTCTATTTGATTAGAGATCTAAGAGCATCAAGGCAGATTAACTCTGCCCCTATGGTGTAAATAACCCCACCAATCTCTTCACATCCATGGCAGCAACTCACAAGGCATTAAGTTGTGAAGACTTTATCGATAGCTCTTGTGTTTGGGGGTTTAATTAAAACCCTGCTCACTCCGAAGGCAGTGTCACTGCACTGAGATATCTTCCACAAAAAAGAAGCTTTTATCATCGTGTCTGTCACAACCTCATGTAAATATCTGTTGAATTACAATGTTGGCAAATCATACTGATGACAGCCATATCTTAGAAATATTGTTCTTAGAAGAAATGTAACATCCAATATTCTGCTAGTGAGGAAACACTGAAGCTTAACTAAAAAAAAAAGATGAAAAAAAATCTTATGGCTTACTTTCCCAAATCTAGTATGAAAAGGTGGCGGATTTCTATTTAATGTTTGACTTTTTACAAATTTGAACAACAAAGTACCATCATCAGCAGATGGACAAGACCAGATTTTAAATTGATGTGCTGAGGTTTCTCCCTTTAGGCTGCCTAGTACAAGGTGTAACACTTGAAGTGATTGGTTTCCTCTAGAATTCACACCTATCTGTGGCCCTGGGGTTAAAGCAAGCATGCTGCTAGACACTTCCCATGTTCCCATACATATGCGAGATTTCCTCTCTGACCTTGTGGTCCGTGGAAGTGCAATTGGGTTGTTAATGTAAAATTATACACACTTGTCATTTAGCTGATAATGCATTAAAGTACTAGTGTTAACTCATTTAAATGCTGAAGTTCTGCTGACATTCTTATTCTTATTTCTTATTTTTTACATAAGGGTATACTAAAACTACAAAAAGTTAGTGAGCTAGGTAACTTTTCCATTAGTTACCAAGTAGCGGACCAGTTCTAAGTGAAGGTAATTGCTATTGCAATGCTAAATTAGCTCAAGGTTATATTTAGTAGTGTTAACGTTATAAGGAAGTTATTAATATTAATATCGAATCAACTTTTGATCGTCACACATGTACACAGCACAGCACACACAGTTAAATTTAGACTCTGCATTTAACCCATCCTAGTATTAGGAGCAGTGGGCAGCTGATAAACAGTGCCCAGGGAGCAGTGTGGGCGTCCGGTGCCCAGGATGCAAACTGGCACTTCTTCAAGTACCAGTCCACACTGGGTACTTGGTCCGTTTGTAGACCAGCAACCTTGAACAACCTTCCTAAACCAATCCCTACGGACTGAGCTACTGCCGCCTCAAGCAGCAAACATTCTGTCATCAAGTGTTAAGTGGATTTACATTTTGTTTGTGCTTTACATTATGTTTGTATCCTACCTGAAGAGCTAGGCTTTAAGAAGTGCATGACTTCCGTGTAATCATATAGCACATAATATACTGTAAGTGTAATATGCTGCAATCCAACTGGTTTCTCTGACTGAACATTTAGGATAAACTCATGTGTCCAACTTTACCCACAGGAAAACAGAGATGTAATGAATACATTTAAGATGTTGTCATGTAGGGAAAGCATCTCCATTTCCTGCTCAGCAAGTATCCATGGCAACTCCAATTGTGCAGGTGGGGCCAGATCACTGGTAGTAATTGCTTCGAACCGATGCATACTTTTACCAAATTGACCTTTATCAAAACCTTGAGCCATATTAATCATTTGTTTAGTCTCCATTTAGGCTGTGTTCTAAATTTGTGGAGTCGTATTGATTTATAAAACCGTCTGCATGGAGGCACCAGACAACAGCTTTTCAAATAGGGCTGAATGGCGCCATTTCATCCTGTGTGTCAGGAGGAATAGATAAATAAATAAATTGGTAGCATCATAACAGACTTTACTATAAAGACTTTGCTGTGTTGCTTTAAGTTATTCAGGATCGATGGACTTCACTTGGTGGCCATTTGGCTTCACTTAATATCTTTTTTTTTTTTTTGAGACATTGTCAGCTCAGACAAAAGTTGAGTCATCAGGGATCTTGGAAGAAAGTGACAAACATAATGTGTTTAGCCAGCTATATTTTGGTAGACATACACACTAATATCACAAAATTATACAGGTTGTACAGAATTAAATTATTGATCTTGTTTTGGAAATGCAGAGAGTAGAACGACAGTGAATAATGACATTTTTGTTTTAAAGACGTATATCATACCAGCTATATTTTAAACTCACAGACATTTTGGGTCTATGCATTATCTTTTCATTCAAGGTGCATGGCCATGAAGATCTTTATTCATTTGCACACAACTATGCCCTGCTCTGTAACTATATTGTTAAATTGCTTAACACAAATCACTGTTTTGTGTTGCACAGCTCATTGGATGTTCTAATTTAGTCATTTGTTTATTTTTGTAACCCAAGAGATGCACAAACCAGAGTATCCAACGTCCACTGCTCTTTCCAGTGTATAATCAGATTCAAATCCTGTTCTGTGATCGTTGACAACACATTATCCTCTACGTCATTCCCACAAGCACCATTAGGGTGAGTGGCCTTGCTTCATTTGCCTGTCTTTTTTTCTTCATATTTAGTTGTGACCCCAAAGCTGTTTGCTAAGCAGAGGAATCGAGAAAAGGATTCACTTAGATGAAATGACAGCCTAATAGCATTTAATGAGCCGTTTCGGCATGATGTCGTCCTCCCTAGCTTGTTTGCGGAGCAAGGCTATCTGACACTGCCCATCTGCAACATCCAACTCTGTGTATATGTATCTCTTGCATGCATCAGTGGCTTTGTGTGTGTGTATCTATTTTTTTGTGTATTTGTGGGGCTGTGATCAGAGGGACAGGCTGACACAACTAATGGAGAGAGATGTACAGTAGGCAGACCTGGCAGTGCACAAGAGGCTTTCAGCTCCTTACCCTTGATTCAGAAACTCAGCAAGAGTGATGGTCTGAGAAGAGCCCAGCTATACTAAAATCACTGGCAGGATAAGAGCTCTAAATGTGTTTCCAAGAGGAAAAACGTGATTTGAGTGGGATAGTTATTAACCAAGAGAAGCAAACCTCCCACACATATCCCAGCAAAAGCCCAGCAAGAGCCTAGAGGTCTCTAAACTTGGATATGCATATGTACACTACTGAAAGATCCATTTCTTAACTTAAAGCGATGATCAGTCATTTTTCACAAAGGCACAGCTACTGTACAGGTTTGTGTGCAATTTAAAGAGTTTGTCATTTAAATGACAAATCATCAACTGGTCAACTGTCTTTTATAATTAGGGCTGCACAGTATATTATTTCAGCATTGACATCGCATAGTCACATCGCAGGACGTGGACACAGTTTTTAGATCTGTCAGATTTCGGAAATTGATAGCCATTCATGGAATTCCATCGCAGGTCTTAGATGTATGCTAAAATCAGCTGTTCTAGCTGTTTAGAGAGGACTTCATTCATACACAATTATCCTAAAACAGATGTACCGCAGGGATTTTGCCTTAGACCTTTACTTTATAGTATGTTCACTCATGATTGTGTCACTAAAAATCATAAAAGCCAAATTTCGCAGATGATAGTTCTGAGCCATGATGACAATATATAGACCTATAGGACAGAGATGAGGGAATTTGGTACTGTGGTTATTGATTTTTTGAGCACAATGTGTACCACTAACCAGGAGCCATTGAGTGCACAGATGTTGAGACTGTGACTTGTTTTAAATTCTGTCTTACTTGGTCTGAAAACTCAGTTTACACTCTAAGCAAAGCTCAGCAAAGGCTTTACTTGCCTTGATGCCTTAAAAAGTCTGGTAAATCTGGAGACTGTAGTTTGGGTTTGTTTACTTCCCAAATTACTTGGTAAAACTGCTGTAATTTCTAAGGACTATGATGACAGGCTCTCTTACCTTATCCTATACTGATTGCTTTCATGAAACACAAAACTACGTAAAGCACTGTGTAATAATTGTTGATTATAGGTAGCCCCAGGCAGACTGCACAGACGACCACCCGTTTAGAGGTGTAAAAATATCCATGGTTCATTAGGAAACGGTGTTGTAACTACCGAGACTGTTGGTAATTCATGGGAAACACTGGATTAGTCATAGAAAATGAGTTTTCCATTTGTATGATGCAGCGAAAAGGTTGTAGCATGACGTGTTTGAGTTAATTTGCTGACATCGCACGTCCTGCAACGTCAATGCTGAAGTAATATACTGTGCAGCCCTAATTATAATGTTTACAAAAGAAATGTTGTTGGAGAATGTTAGGTCCAAGGGTAAAGATGGGCAGAAGACTCTAAGAGCTAATATGGTACCTATAAACAGTATGTGGTGAGCCACAGTGAGCCGAAGTAAATAGAGAAGGAGTGGTTACACATTGGTACACGTTTCAGCCTTTAAGAAACCATTTCAGTAACAATTTTATGCTTTTTAAAGTACATAGAAGTCAGGCTAATTTGACTTTCCTGTCAATAAATAACCATTCACTGATTAAACTTGAGGTGCTGTGGATCTCACTGAGTAGGCAGCACTCAACAGCCACCCTCAGTGATACAGTTAAAAGAAAAAAAAAGATAATAATGCCGTGTTGGTGTTTTATATTAGCTTATTTGCTGGGGTAATTCTGTTCGTCATGCAATTAAGGAAGTCTTGCATACCTAAATGTTACAGAAAGGTATGCTCAATGCTTGAAATTAATTCCCATAACCACAGTGAACTTTGAATTTAATAAGCTATTATCACATAATCTGTATTGTAGTTAAATGCAATAACTACTGCAGACGCACACTCACAAAAAGAAAGCCTAATGAGGTTTGCATGACTTATTGTCTGTCTTGCAGTCAGCTTCATTTATGGCCATGCTAAATTGATTTGGAAAATATTATTAAACCTACTGAACCGTCCTTTCTCTAATTATTACAGAGCAACCTCAAAATGTATATTACTATATACGTATACACACAGGGGAGCTGTTTCATTCTGCAACCCAAACTAAACCTTTTGAGCCCCTCTCTCATCTCTGTGCTGCTGCATGCCTAGAATGTTAAACTGCTAAAGAATACAGTCTATTTCTAAGGCTTCCTCCCTCTTCCCTTGTGTTTAAACTGGAAAATCACCATACACCCACCTTTGGTTGATGTCTATGTGTGTGTTGAGAAGCTAAAGGGATAAAGTCCTAACAGCTTAAGCATTCAAAACCATTATATTTTTCTAGGCCTTTCTTCGTTTGCAAGACTGTTGTCAACATTATGACATTTTGATGCATAGATTATGCATATTTATTTGTAGTGCGTTTATTCTTGACAAGCTGCGCTGTAGCCTCTTAAGCTTGATATTTAAAATGTTGTAATTATAAACAAATACATTATACACGCTCAGTATAAAATCTAACAAAATGTGTTGCAGTGTGCAATATTCATAGTATAAAATATCTGTACTGCTCTGTCAATAGTGTTAATCAAAAAGCTCCATATCCAAAAGTCAGAATCAACAGTTACTCTACATGTGAGAATCGGGGAGATGTTGGTTCTTTGTAATAATCTCATCACCACTGTTGCAGTAGAGGTGTAAATCTCTAGAGGGGTTAGTAACTTGGTATTAGATTACACTCCTGTTC
The DNA here is from genome assembly GCA_943590825.1 of Bovichtus diacanthus. Classification (NCBI taxonomy): domain Eukaryota; kingdom Metazoa; phylum Chordata; class Actinopteri; order Perciformes; family Bovichtidae; genus Bovichtus; species Bovichtus diacanthus. The sequence goes on from CALSBV010011748.1 coordinate 7,385,058, forward strand.
GGATGGTAGGTGTATTGTATCCCCTTATTTAAGATGAACCAGGCGTTGCGGTCGTGGTGTTTTGATAATGGCAGATAAGACACAGGCTGGCTCAGTAATTCAAGGGGATGGACGCTAATTCATGCTGAAAGACACTAGTTGTGATTTGTTCCTCTTATCTATATGGATGGCCGTCTGCACGCTGTGCACTTTAACTGGCGCTGCTGCCATCATTACCGCTGCTATGGAGACAGGAGGGCGGACAGGGTCTCATCCAAATCCATCAGCAAGTCTGAGTTATTCAGCCCTGCCCTGCTCTGGACAGGCTCATACGTAGAGTTCATACCAAGGGAGGGGCGTGAGGGCTGCTAAATCATTATACATCAGACGGCAGCTTGAGAAAATCAATGCTGCTTCGTTTTTTCCTGCAGACAGAAGTACATGGAGTGAGGAGAGGATGATGCAGAGTGGAAAAGGAATAGTGTCTGTTTGTGTTTTAAGGGCGGGTATCATCCTAATGTTAATAAAGATGAAGGGGTCATGGAGGCAGTGGCGGTAAGCAGGAGCCAAATATAGATAGCCAAGGCCTCATCAGCAGGGAGTACTGTACCATGTACAAATAGTACACACCATCATCACACAGGGTTGGCATCAAATCAAGCCACATGCTCTATAAAGCCAGTGCAGTGCAGTCACAGTTACATGGGTGGGGTCACGATGAGCCAAGCCTGATCTATGACCTTGAGGCCATAGGAAAAAGCAATACAGCCTGTTGTGTGGCTTAAAATACCCACCTATCCAGCTAAGGATCAATTGGAAGCCTGTGAGACTGAGACTAATTCACACATGTTTTCTTGTTACCCCCTTTGAATTTGTCTACAAAAAAACAAGCTGAACTATAGGATAACCATCTGTCTGAAACATACAGTATGCTGAGCACATACAACCTGAAAGTGTGGGGTAAATCACTTTTGTTGTAATCTATAAATGGCAAAATAATCCTTTATGAGGGCAGCAATCTTCCGTCCCCTGACTGTGCAAAGTGAAAACTAAAAATCAGAGATAATGAGACCAAATAAAGAAAAACAAACATAATAAAAATGGATCAACAGCAACAACTGTGCACACAAACAGAGCCAGTCACCAGTGTAATATCATCTCAAAACTGCAATTGCGGACATATAAAAGAAGTAGTTTGATTTGAAACAAGACACGATAAACATCTGTCAGCTGCCAGGGATAGAGGGGCCATGGAATGGGACAGCCCGTTCCCAAACAACTGAAATGGATGAGTGCATTGGATCTGTAATTGGAGATACTGAACTTTTGGCCCTGCAGTCTCAAGTATCACAAGACAGTAAACTGTAAGCACAGGAGAACGTCCCACTAAGAGCAAACATTCAGGTATCATTTCCAGTTTGTTGTTTGAATACATGTTATTTCTGCATAACATTCCAAGAATTCTTATAAACCTTGCAAGATTGTGAATTTGAGGGGCAAAAAAAAACAATGACTTGAACCTTTTTGAAAAAAGAAAGTGCTTGAATTTATATATTTTGTGCAAGAATAGAAATTGAAGTTCTTTTCTACTTTGTTTTACTTAACGTTAGTAAATAGGCTACGTTCTGCTGTCTGTTTCACGCACCACCTGCCTCGAGGAGGTGCGACGGTAATTAACCTTGATCCATATCTCAAACTAAGCCGTGTTGGGTCTTTGAATTTTGATTTTTAAGAAGGTGTGGGAACCCTCTTTCCCTGTATTGCAGTGAAGTAGTCTGTTGCAGTGTATTTTTGTAATGCTTTGTACGATCTAAGATTAAGCAAATAAGATTTAGACAATAGATAATGTTTCTGTTAAGCTAAATGACATGTCTTTAAAAAATAAAAATCTTATAAGCAGTAAAACTTTAGAATCATTTATTATTTGTATTTACAAACTTCAATTATGCAGTATTTACTATTCTAATTTTGAAGATATATTTAGCACATGCCTAAAAACAGCATTTGTGCGTTACAAGTCGTGCCACCCATTTCACAGTTAACAGTAGAAGTTCTTAGAACAGAGCAATTTTGTCTTAGGTTGGAAAAACTTTCCACCATTACCTGTTCTCTCAGTCCTCTGTTATGAGTATCGCAGTGCTCACCTCGTCTGCCACAGCTCAGCAGTAGATTTATATCCTTGGTTTGGTGCTCAGGCCTTCTCAGGTGAGTGAAGGTATAGGCTGTAGTCTTAGTAGTGGAGGCAGTAAGCAAGAGAAATAATGGACTGAAAATGGTTTTCTGCATCAGATCATGAGTGATGGCACTTATTCAAGGGAGAGACAGGCCTCTACAGTGGCTTTCATACTAATTACTTTTGTGTTTTAGTTGAAATATTTGAAAAGTTGCAGACTCAAACAACAAAGCCACCATCATTAATGGTCTATGTGATCCAAAGGAGTGTCTAAGTGCATACTACTTAAATCTAATACAAATATTTTGATCGAGAAGCATCAGGGATCTATTTAACTTCCTCTTTTAAGAGATGGCCAGTTGACTACAGAGTTAAACATTGACCTACAGTAAACTTGCTGCATTTTTGTACAAAAAAGTAAACACACTCTCACACATTCCCTTGGGGGCCATGTGGTTTTCACTTCAACAGACCAACCAGATAGACAAGCAATGCTTTTAACAAGTCAAATTTGGAAGATTTCAAAGACAATGTCTGTTTGAACATTGAAACCAATACACAGCCAGAATCTCCATCTAAGCTCTGTTGCAAGTTATGTAAGTTATGTTTTCATATTTGCAGGTTTGTGCTTCACATGAAGAACACATTTCAGTAGTAATTTCTGGCACATGAGAGGTTTCTCTAATGCCTAGTGTATATTCTCTCAAGAGATTATGTTATTAATGATGTAAACAATGCTTGTGCATTGACTTTTGAAAGAGCTACAATAGAGGATAGTTGATGTTGTATACACTTACAAACATAGTAGGAGGGAAAAAACAAATACTTTATCTGAGGAATTATTAAACATGTTGATCATTTTTTTTTGTTCTTTTTTCCAAATCCCAGTACATAAAATCAAAAGAGATAATTTTCCAGCAGATTTGCATTCGACATACCATATATTGAGTCTTGAAAAGCTCTGTGAACCCTAAGGGCTTGCATATACTGTTAAGGCTTTATAGTAGACATGATAATGCATGTAACAAAGCCATTTTCTGGTGACCTTATCACCTCATTCAGATTTCTAAGCTTTTCTGAAGCCCATCTGAGCAGAAATGTGTAATTATCTCTACACATCTCCTTTTCAGTTGGTTGTTTTATTTAGTAGCAGAATGGCTGAAGGTAATGTGTACTGAGGCTTTTCCTGTTATTTAGTCTTGTAAGAAACGCTCTTATTTTTAACACCCCAATGTTTTTATACCATCCAATAGTGCATGAGTATCTACAGAATTGCTCCCAGGTGTGAATACATTATGGGGCATTGATTTACAGCAGCCTGTTTGTTTTATAACACTGACATCACTGTGGGTGGGCACCTAGCTGAAGCAAATCTCAAAGGCCGCTATCAATAGCTACTGTAGGTGGCTAACAAGCGTGTGGTTGCAGGAAAGGAAAGGCCAGCTGGTCTGCAGGGCAGGCGACGTGTAAGGAGGGGCGAGAGCTCTCAAAATTCACAAACGCATCTCCACACAAACTCGCCACTTTCATAAAGCATGCTTTACGTATGAAACCTCACAAATGAACTATCAATTGAACAATCAACCTCTAAAAATATTGACTTATTCATCAGTTGTTTCCCCACATAAATTATGTTTTATCATGGTGGCCTACCACAACTATGGTCTGCCACTGCAAAATTAATTTGAAAATGATCTCACCTAAGATTAAAATGACCTCACTTGGTAGTTTGTTGCGGACCTTTACAGCATCTGTGAGACAATTAATGGCCTCATGACACTTGTCTTATAATCAGATGTGCCCCTCTTTGCTCCTTCCCGTTGAGTGTGTCAGCTGTGTGTAAGCTGCAGACTCTGCAATACAGGCGTGTATTTGATTCTCTAGATCAAACTGCTATCACTCAACAAATGAACAGGGAAGAGAAATGGTAATTTGTCACTGATTAACTGTGATCAAAGTTAGCTTAAAAAAACTGTCAATGACGATCTGACAGCAGGGTGGACTGGCCATCTGGACTAGTGGGATTTCCTCTGCAGGCTGGTAGACCTGTGGGTCGACAGTGAATCTGGCAACTCTGACAGTGTTTTATAGTCCTGCGTCAAACTGGTGGGTGGGCTACATAGATTTCATCTTTCTTCCGTGGCTGCTTTGCTTCCGATTCCACTTATTATTAATATCAAAATGACAGACTGATTAGTTATGACTAAGTTGCAACTTTGTCGACAAAGGTGATGCAATAACATGTTGTCTACCACAACTGCGTAGCAAAATGCGGCACGTCAGCAAAACAGCAGCAGCAGCTGCCGTCATGTCTCTGTCTGCTGGATCTATTCATGCACAGTACTGCTGTAAACTCAGAAGCACTCCAGCCCAATACACACAGATGTAGCCGGTCTGCTCTGTCACCAAACTACACAATCTATATTGCATATATGGAGTTGAAGGAAACGAGGACCACTGTTCTCTTGACAAGTGGGAGGTTTAGTCTCTCCTTCCAAGGCTTCTGGTTTAAAAAGATATATTTGAGGAGAACAACGTAACATGCTCTAACTGACACTTCTCTTCAGCAATGCCTTCAGCTGATTGAATAAATACACAAGCCATTACGTCATAGTGCTCTCTTCCAAATGTTGCATTTCACAGTTTGATACTAAGTAATCTGACTTCAGTGTGACATTTTTTTTCATCCATTCCATCTGGTCCAGTCTGGTTATTACCAGACTATCTGTGATCCCTAGAAAAGATTGACCCTAATGTTCAGCATTTTTACCAGGTTGTAACACTCTGTTGTCAGAAGCACTGGCTTAGACTCACTTCCCCTCTGCAAGGCTTCTGGCCGACAGAGAAGAACCGCATGAATCACTGAGGTCATAAAATCGCCAGCAATGTCAAAGGTCACAAAACTAAAATAAAAAAACAAAACAAAAGATCCTAAAAATTATTTACAGAGACAGCAGAATGCATCAAGATGGTAACTAAATATATACAGAAATGAAAGAGGGATTTCAGCAGTTGCGCTAATAATGCGCAGACCTTTACAGCTGTATAGAATAATAATAATATGGTGGTGGCAGTCTAGTGGTCAGGCTTTCATATAGAACACCAGAAGTGTGTGAGTTCAATACAAGGCTGCCACCATTGTGTCCAGGAGGACTGGACCTGTAGTTAGTTCTCTGTAAGTCACTCTGGATAAGAGCATCTGCTAAATGACCTGTAATGTAATAATATGGAGCTGTAACTGACATGAAGCCACCTCTTTATAGGCGTTTGATACTTAAAAAATGCGTGTCTAGTACTAGTAACGCTAAATTCTAATATAAATATTCAAATATGAAAGTTAATATTCAATTGCAGAAAGAAATGGTGGCTATCTGCCTCGTCACACAACGTCACTTTCATTAATTGAAAATGAAATGTAACGTTAGGTCAAGCTGAACGAGGAATAATTTAACTACAACCATAATGATGGCAGAGAGAGAGGAACAGCGAAGCGCGTCTGCACTTCTGTTAGGTACGTGGTTTGTTTACATGACCTATCAGCTGTGCGCTCCAGATCAGACTGCAGACACATCCACTCAAAACATACTTGCTATCTTCCTACATTTGTACTTCTTAATAAAATATTGTGATATTTAATAAGGATAACACAACTTTCAGCTCCCTAACAATCTCCCTCCGGCCAGCAGCCATCTTATTTAGGTTTTTGTACTGAAATGAGGTGATGTCGTATGGATAACTTCTTGTTTTAACTTCATGAATTAGCTTTTCCTCGTCCATTGCGGCGCTTTCAAAGTGAACGCAGGAATGAGTCCAAACAGGGCTTCTGACAAAAGTTCAGCTAAAAACGGGCTGGTTAGGACACGTGTCATGGACATAATGAGAGAAAATGTCATATTCAAAATAGTTTAAACCTACGTTTTTTTAAAACATTTTTTTATTGACAGCCCTAGTGGGTTCTATCGTTGGTATACAGCAAATTAGGCAAAATTATTTAATAAACATACATGTCTGGAGATGACCAACGCACACATACTGTATGACTACATCGTCTCTCGCTTCCCTTTCTCTTTCTGGTCTCTATAGAGCTGATGGGGGATATTATGGCGTGAGGACATTATCAGTCCCAGCTTCACCCCAACCCTTGACCTCTGTCATTTTGACACATGTTTACATAAGTCATGTATGAGGGAGTACATCGGGCCAGACACCCCGCCTGTCACCACACACCTCCCATGATGACGGTCTTATTTATAGTCATCTCCCACTCCCCTTGATTGATGGCAGCCATCTCATTAACGCCATAGCAGTCCAAGGCCTCCTAACATGTCCGTTAGGCACATGCTCCGCCACTCAGGCTCCCACATTGCAATTATAAGTCCCCTGGAAACCAACTGTACTCCAGAGAAAGAAAAATTAACCATACCAGAGCTTCTACTATGCAGCTTTGATGTTGTTTGAGAAAGCAGGAGAGAAAATGTAAACTTGCAAAGGATAGAGGTTAGAAGCAGGGGTGTCGCTGTGATGTGAATGATTTATTACTGTAGCTGGACACTTAATAATTACTTAACACACACACACATAGATCACCTTTACAGTATTTCTGTCAGGCGACAGCGCGAGAATGGAAATGATATGTGATTGATACCAGGAAGCATAGGCAGAGCCCAGGGGGAAAGCAGTGCAAGGTCTTACTTATAAAAACATCAATCAGAGAGCATGGTCTGTGAAGCCATGGGTTATGAAACACCAGAGGTCTCCCACCCCCACTCTTCACACTGTGAACAAGACTTGCCTCCGAGGGAAGTAGGGTTCCTTTGCTCCGTTAATGAAGACCCTGACGCCGTGCATGGCTGCTACATACAGAAGAAACATATCACAATGCTGTCATCATGCAAACCAGAGCACAGCTTTTGCTGTGTACCAGAGCTGCAGACAAACATGCACCACATCCTGGAGTAGGCCACATACTGTACAGCCACATTATCAGCAATATGAAAGGGAACATGTGCTACCTGAAACAAAGGAATAATGAAAATAAGTGATGATTGTCGTAATGCTCTCTGTAGCTGCACCAAAACACATTTTATCTTGGTCGTAGGAGGGGAGACAGTTCATTAGGCCTATTTCAAATGGGATTGGATTACAATAACACCTGCAATGAACCTAGACTCCACAGCAGTACTGAAATCACATTGTATTCAGATTAAACATACATACATGCAAGCTGTAGGCAAACAAGCTAATTATTTTTGAAGATTTGAGATATCCCACTGCATGATGCAGTAAACTGAGTGGGCATAATTCAGGCTTTGATGCCGGCAACTTTATCAACAAAAATAACGAAAAAGTCTAACATCATTGTGTAGAAGTGGCTTCTTTAGAATAGAATAAGACAGTTCATGGTTCTAAATCTTATTTTGGGATTGTTTGGGCTTTCTGAGCTGAACTGTGTTTTTTGTCTTTTGAATTTCGACAGATGAAAGTAATAGCCTGTGTTGCATCACTGTTACTGTTGTATAAAGGCATTATAATGGCAAATCTACTACGCACAAGTATGATTTCAGTTTTAAGAACCCTTAACAAACCTATACCTGAAATATTATTAACTCGCTTTGTTACTTTTGACGGTGTTGGATACTGTGCTGGCTTTGATCAGAGGATGATTGGCCAAGGATGCTTTTTTGCATTGCTCTCAATTCACACAGTAATAGACATAACAACCGGGAACAAGGACAACAAAGCTGGACAAATGAAGTTAAAGAATAGACAGGACCAGCATGTGCCATGGTATGTACACAAGTAAGAGAAACAAACACAGCCGAGACGATGTGAATTGAAGTGAACTCATATCATGGCTTGTCATTCGAGAGCAGAGCAAACATGAGCGCTGCCTCCAGTCCTGGAACCTTTGTGTTTCTCAGTACCACTGTTTACCGGGCACTATTCTGCTCATTATTTTTACCTTCAGAAAGGTCATTTGTCAAGCCTCTTTTAATTGGGTTATTTTTCATTGGACAAACACAGCCCTCTGGAGACTATTTCATTAAAAATGTTGATAAGTACCTGATTGTTTCGGTGCCTGTCATCTGCATGATGTCATAACATGGGGGCTTTGGTGAACTTGGAAATATGCAAATTAGCATTTTAATTCTCTAATACAGATAAAATTGACAATGCTCGTCACATCATTGTCCATGTGTTTCTTTTATGAATATAAACACTGAATAACGAGCTTAATTCAACAACAGTGTTTTTGCCATCTGTGAAGACATTTGTGGAGTTATTTTGAATTGTTTGTTTTCTTTTTTTTCTGTTCTCGCCATTTCATTTGAGACTTCTGTGAAAGAAATGTGAAAGCACTTCAGTTTCCCTCTGCTACCTATTTGCATTGCATTATGGTGCAGGTGGCTAGGGACGGGTCTGGAACCATGCAAATGAACAACCTTGTTTTAATTAACTTCAAGTTAAAATGGCGTGAAATTGAAAATGATTATTGCCAAAGTAAACATGGCTAATTAGGATATAAGGGGTGTAAGTAAATTATTTGATAACTATTGTTTATTTGCAGCTGTGCATCACCTGCTTTGAGTCAGGAATTCATCTCCACACCACAAACTGAATTCACGGTGGCAGACAATCAAATTTTCTATGAGTGGTAACACAATGATCAGTAGGGCTATTCAGTAATTTAAAGCCCTCTTACACTTTAGCCTCCTAATACATGTTTCGTTCCTAATGATTGTAAAAGGGTTGTGGAAGACAAGACCCCAGCAAGTAGGAGTGCCAGATTGGCCTGTGCTCCATTTGCCAAAAATAAATGAGTTCAGATAATCAGTAATATAGTATAAGTCAATTAAATAGCGTTGTGTAAGAATTCTGTATTGTGCCCTCGTCAGTGCTTCTCCAGTCACAATCGGCTGCAGAAACACTTCATCTGTGCAGTGTTTCTATATGTCCTATGCTTTTAGAATCGTAACTGAAAGACTATTATTAAGAGGCTTTTTTGAAAATGAAGTTATTGTTATTGTTGAAATGTCTCCAGACTTCAACTAAACAATACTTTCATATTTCAATCAGTGCTGCTCAGCAGAACAGGTTGAGAAGCTGGCACTGACGGGAAGGAATCTGGCATTGGGTGATGAATGAGCCTGTCACATTGGGGAAAATTTGATCATGTCTATTGACTGCAAGTTTGATTTAACTGATTTCATCATGAGCAACGATGCATGTATAGACATATGCTCACTCATTAGCCTACTACTTGGACTGGCATGTCCCTCCTTGCTTTCTTATGATTTCCAACAGTTTGTATTGACTTGACAGTGGTGTTAATTTTTAGCAGCTATTTTTAGATTTTAGACTCATCCGGATGGGATTCATTTCTCTTGGTGATTTCAATATTGCACGCACTGGCCAGTGATTTTAATCCAGTCCAGAAAAAAGGAACGGCAAAATCAAACCACGCACATGTTGTGCTTTTGCATGTTTAAGACCATCACTAATTCCTCGATCAATGTAGAATATTGTGGTTAGAGCTTATTTGTATTTTTTGAAATAAAATGTCCACTGTCAAGTGAATTCACAGAACCTCCCGTTTTATCTCTATGTTAGATTCAAATGTGCTGCAGAGCCTCATATATCATATATCCAGGTCCACTTTTATGTGACTTTGGCAACAAAACTTTCAGGGAGAGATTGTAAGTCATTATAAGGAACCTATTATAACACTGCTTAGATAATTAGCTGAATACAGTAACATAAAAAATATACACAATAGGGCATGAATTGCAAAAAGAAGTGAAATTAAACAGCATAAGATAACTAAAACTAAAAATATAAAGAACAAGTGGTGCAGTAAATAGTGATCCTCACAGCAGCAGTTGTTTCAGCTTGGCTGTTAGTCACTTGGCAGAAGTGGGCACTTACTGCTACGGGACTTTTCACAGCTTAAAACCCCAGACTAGCTATAGCTCAATGTAGTTGGCACGCTTCAGTATTCAAACAGTCTGAACGAGCTCTTCAGCCACAGAACATGTTCATCTGGACACTGTATCATTTCAGTTTGTCTTATATGACATGATAAAACTTTGACGCCATGACGCAGTGAAAACTATTAGATTCCGTCAGAAATCTCAGGATTGAGGCTGTGCTGTGAACATTTCATTGAACTAAAGCTACATTTACTCTTTAAATTCAGAGAAGAGCATTTTAAATCCTTACACTTCAGGCAACAACAATTTGCCTTATTTTATATTAACTGTAATTTAAGATAAGAGGATAAATAAAGGCAATACAACTGCACTGGCCCTTTGCACACTTTCACCAAATTGTAGTGGTGCTGGCAGACGAGCCTGACGCCATTCTTCTTACTTGTGCATGTTAATGATTGGTTCACATTGTTTTTTCTCTGCCTGTGGTAACCTACGTATAACTCATTTTAAGTGCACAACATATGCAACATGTGCAGTACAGTATGATCCAATAATAGGTGCAGTAGGTCTACATAGCACAGCAAGGTATCTTTCAGGTATTTAAAATGTTGCACTGATTGTGGTTAATACTTTATTAATGCACGAGTCTGGAGGTACGTTGAATACCCCTGGGGACTTTTGGAATATTGATCAGGAAAAAAAAAAAAAAAAAGAAGCTATTTATAATAAACTTAATAAACTTTAATAAACTTAGGCTCCAGGGACTTGTAATCAGCATTTGTCATATGGTTAAAAATGTTTTAGACCAATTATACAAATAATCCATAAGAGAATGAGAATAAAGAATATTTTTAGACATTTTATGCCTTAATTTGATAGTGTTAGTGGAGAGAGGTGGGACATGTGGTGAAAGAGAGTAGGGGAATGACATGCAGCAAATTTCCGGACTTGCTGATCCGGGTATTTGTGCCCATGTGGTATGCACCCTAACCGCTCGGCTATCGGATCGGACCCTGATAATTAAGTTAGTTTGAGCCCTAGTGCTTTTCTCTTTGTGGTAAAAGATCCAAGCTTATACATTTTTCATCAGTGGCTTGTTGATAACGTGTTGGTTAAAAAACAACACAGTTTCTAAACCCAAACACTATCTAGACCTGGCAAAAATTTGGATGGTCATGAATCACTTAAAATGGGTAGTACAACACGGCGACTCCACGCTCAAAAATAACACCCAGAAAGTTTAGATGTGAGGCAAAGTGGTGGCTTTTCCAGGATCAGCTAACCCAGAGCTTTTCTGTGAAAATGTTGAGAACGCTGATCACTATTTAGATAACCAAGTGTTTCCTATTGATTACATTAAATCCTTATCAGCACTAACAACCGTGATTGAAGCTTCCTTGCTCATCAACAAAAAGAGAGTAAAAAGTGGGAATAAAAGGATTAAAGCTTTCTTGTCTACAAAGTAACTTTTATTTTTTTGCTGACCACCAATGGCTGAAGGAGAACTTTGACATCACTGTGAGGTGTGATTCTGACTGTGACTCTGTGTGTGATCTGAGCTGCAGACCTAATTCCACAGAAACTTTATATCAGAAGATGTCAGTGAAGTGGTAGATTTCTTTCTGCGGTTGCTGTTTGCCACCCATTTCTTTGTAGCATGTCCAATTATGGTTGTAAAAGCCTTCTTGGAATATTTACGAAGCTTGGTTTTCCCAATGTGTCACTGAACATAAAACCTGAATGCATGATGTTTTAAACTAAAGCTTTTATTGAAAAATATAAATGACAAAATGACGACAAACTTCCCAGGGTATACCTAAAGTGGTCTTGCTCCCCAATTTAAAATAGCATATTATAATTGTGTTGAAATAATATGGATCTGTATTTTAAGGGAACTGTTTGTCAGAGGGCCAAATACATATTTTTTTCCTTATCAACACTCAAGTGTAATATCCTTGCCTCAGGATGCATTTGTAAAACCCTTAACTATGACCATGTGAATAGCCCAAAAATAGGCTGTAAAATAGACAGCAATTAGAAGACAACAGAAGGAAAATATGTTGATGGATAAAAAGCAGGAATAGACTCCTATTTGTAGGAGAAAATTTCCCAGACATTTGCTGTGTTGAAAATATTTGTCCTGCTTGTACTCTCTGTTCAATTGTTGAATTTAAGCAAGTAAAAAAAAACAAAAAAAAAACTGTTTGATGTTGTTCTCAACACAAAATGCCCTTTTTGGTCCATTCCAGCGACTGACATCCTCTGCTAACAGTAGGTTGTTGTTAACTTTTCATACACTTTTCAAAATTTTTGTGCATCTGGTCTTCCCAAAATAAGCACATTACAATCCCCAGCTGCTGGGGAATGCAGCAATCACAGCCAAGGCGATGGAAACATGCCATTCGGAGCAGCCCAAAGAAAAACGTTGATGTGCTCTCAAATTCAGAATAGCTGTGTATGATTTCAGAAAATACAGCTCAGGGACAGTCACATTTATTAGCATCACGCAGAGCCGTTATATCTGTTCAAAGTGGCTGTCTGTAGCAGTATATTATGATGCAATACTCCGAAGTGTTTTTATTTTATTTTATTTGGCTGTTGTCACAGTTTCAAACAGTACACACAGTGAAAATGTATACAGAAGAGACCTGTGGTAAAATGAAACCCAACCTACGACACTACATTTTCTCCCAAACTTTAGCAACCTCTTCTCAACCCGCCTGTCTCCAAACCCTCCGAACAACGCAACCCAACGCCCGAGGCCTTTATCAGAAAGTCAGTAATTAGCTTAGCTGTGTTAGCTCTTTAGTGTGTTGAATTACAGAAAAGAAACAAATCCTTACTATCAAAATGTTGCCTTTATAATTTACTGGGAGCTAATTAAAAGTGAACAGACATTTTTTACCCTTATAAAAACCAGTGGCCGCATTATATTTAGCCTATTTAATCCTATTGAGTCTAAAACAATTTCATATTCTTAAAATCTTCCCATGTTATCCTGAGTTGCAATGATGGAAGAGAATGTGAAAGCCGTAATTGAAGTATTCACTAATCATCGATGGCAATGAAACAAATGAAGCAAAACAGCTGTCATTCATTTGTATATGATCAACTTTCTTCCTCTAGTTAGAGCTCTTGTTTTGAAACCAGATTGGACAACTTGCCGTGCTATAAGTGAAATGTTAATTGCTCTATGCCCATTATTGCTTGTCAAATCATTGGAACTGCAATCATTTTGTCTGTTTTGAGACCTTGTAGAAATGATGGCTCAAGTGTAATGACTTTAAGCTAAGAGATAGCTGCTTACTCTGCTTATCTCGCTCCTGGTCTTCGGTCTGTTCTTACAACTTGGAGTTTACAAATGGATGCAAAACATTAACATGTACATCATGCCAACATTTGCACACTTTTCTTTGTTCATATAAGCTTTTCATGTTGAGCTAGTAACCCTAACCCTATTTTGACAGTAACAATAGCAACTCTTGCTTGCAGTCTTTATTTTAATTTCAAATGAAAAAAAAAAAATTATGTTTAATGAGCTCTCTTTAAGTCAGTGTCTGTATTTACCCTCATCCAGAGGTTGTTTTTTTTTCTCGAGAAAAAACCACACGTTTTACATTTCACAAAAACTAGTTTTGAGTCTCTAGTCGAGTCTCTAGTTCAGTGTTTTACGTTGAGTAATTTTGTCACTAATTTTACAGCCTAATTGTTAAAAACCAGCTTGTTTGTAATCAAGTGTAAATAAGCAACAACTGTCATCCTTTATTAGCATTGGCTAGTTAGCTCAATCACTTGTAATTGCTGCTCATAGGGACCCAGCAGCAACAACACAGGGAGGCCAGAGGGGAGAGCAGGAGGAGGCAGAATGCAAAGGTCATCCAAAGCTTTGGGTCCAGATGTTTTCAACATGGTAGCTCGAGGTTGTGTCTGGTAATTTGAAGGGTTGGCTAAAGACAGAAGCTCATCAAACTCAAATGTTTTGCAGCAGTAACACATATTCATGGAGTCACTTTGACTTTTATTAAAAAAAAAAAAAAAAAAAGACTTGATATGATAATGATAACAGAAACAAATTAAAATAATGGAAAAAAATCCAGAATATGTCAGCGAATACACTCTAATACGCAAACTGCACCTTAATCAGATATTTGATCAGCCTAATGCAAATGAACCCTCTGGATTTATACTAATACTTTGTACTTAACACATTTCTGAACAAAAAGTACTCTTGCTTCATAACAAGAAAGAAAGAAATCTTCCCCTGAAACAATAGAATCATTGAGAGCACACATACCATACATATCTATAACCTACAATTAAAATATAATTAACTAAGTGTTTAAGCTTTTAATAGGATGTTTAATGTTTATTTATTTATTTGCAGTATTAGTATTAGTGTAAACTTGTGAAAAGTCTACTTTTGCACCAGATAAGGGAAGAACATCTACACACAAACAGACACAAACAAACTGTAGCTTCTCTATTTTCCACTATCTGCAGTTTCCATCCCTGCATCAATCACAAATTAAAAAACATGGAGAGACTGGAGAACCTTCATCTGCTTATAATAAAATGCTGAGATGCCCGACCAAAGAATCAGTCCGCCTCTTCTTTCAAACTTGAATGACTAACTGCTAGCTGCCACCAAGTAGCACAATACATGGCCTGATCAAGAGCTGCATCATGCAATGCAACTGTTGCACTGCTCGTTAAAAGCAGATGTTTTCCCTTTTTGAAAATAAACCACCACGCTAATAAAATCTGTAGCTCTGACCAAATCTGATTTAATTGTTAAAAAGTTGAAGGATCACTCACACTTTGTGACTAGTTAGTTTTCACAGCCCACTTAATTTCTTCTTTTGGGAGCACAATCTCTCAACTCTTTCAATCTAACTCAAGAATTTGAGTTATCTCCCATCACTTCACCGTTTTCATCTCCTTCCCTTGAGACTTAAAATTCACCTTCTTCCCTCAATATTATTTTTGCGGTTGTCTGTTTTTCAATCGGCTTCTTAAAATATATTTTTTTTAATCTAAAAACATTTCCGCATCCACTCGATACTTGCGCTCTAAATCTGTGAAACCATCTCTAGGCAATTAGGCAGTGAGTGCAGAGCTCACGTTTGAGACTGCAGGGTTTCAGGAGGTTAACCTGGGAGAAGTTGGTTCATTTTTTGCACTGCAATGCTGTTTGATAATCAGCGGATGTATCCAAAGCTCAACTACACGAAGGGCAGATCTCTGTGGAAAATGCTCCTATTTAAACGAAAGAACAAAGTACTTGCAAACGCAGGAGGAAAAGCTACTCCAGTGTGCAGTACATTGTGACAGAGGAAGAGTTACAATGCTTAGTTTATTTTCAGCATCACAGAAGGCACTCTTTAAATTCAAGGATTGTTCTTTTAAAGAAGCGAGCTTCAAATTAAATGGCACACTTGCTTTCAAGTATGTAAAATTTCCTTTGTTTATGGTTGTGTGCGAGGTGGAGACGCTCTTTTTACTCAGGCTACCTCCTGACGTACACTATAATGTGACATTCTTAAATAGCAAATGGTAAACATGTTATCACTTCCCGTGTCATGTTTATACAGCTGAGCTCAGTTATACATGCAGTAATTTGCTACAATAAGGATGAATTTAATAAATGATAGTTTACCTGATTGGCCATTTCTCAAATTCTTCCTGGACTCTCCGAAGATATACATACCTAGTTAGAAGGCCTGCAAGTGCTCAAGACTCCCCTGTTGCTCCAAAAATAATGAGATGATAATCTTATGATAATAAGACAACGCTGGGCACAGAAGTAGGAAGCATACAAAACTTTTCCTTTACGTGTTATGAATGCCATGCCAGTAAGTAAGCTAGGATAAAAGGGTTTGACCAATGTAGGGACCATGAGGTTGTGTGCATGTGACAATAGTTTATTTCGAGCATCGAGACAAGGCAGTGTTTTTGGTCTCATCTTAGTATAAATATGACAACATACTGAGAACACAGATGTTATTCTTCGAGAAGTTTCTATTTCCGCTTTAATGTTTTCTGCCATGAATATCTTTACTTGTTTACAGCCACCTTTCAAGCCTACAGGCAATAAGCCCACTTACAGTAAAATACGGATTTTTCATGGGGAAAAATGTTTTAAGGGCATGGGGAATAAAGATGAACAGAGACACCGACTGTGCGGTCACTTTTCATGTCAACACACATATGAGCAGATGAAAGATTTTCTCCCTGCAGTGACAGCGAAGTCCACTAAAAATGCTGCAACCATTGTACCTAAACAGGCAAATAGGAACAATGGAATTTCACAGAATTAGTTTTTGTGTCTTTGCCTCGAACAGGCAACTTCTCATGGCCGTATTAATTTTGTTCTGAAGGCTGAACCCGTAGCGCTCTGCTGCCACACCGGAGACTGAATTAGCAGCACCACTTCAGCAAAAGTTCTGAAGTCAGGAAACATTTCTCCCAGGGAAGTGATAGGAAGTTGAAAAGACTCTCTGAATGTAAGATTTAATTTACGGATCCTTACGGAAAAAACTGTCTTTATTGCGAGAAATCCGAGTGATGCCGAGAACGGAAAGTGGCTAATAGTATGCTATTATGGTTCAGCGGCACATGTCGAGAGTGGTATACATCGTTTCCGCTTGAAAATGGTATGCCACTGTCAGAATGTCAAACCACTACTGTCCCCTGATGCATATTTCTCATAAATGAATATTTTCTTTAATAATATAATAATATCTTTAATAAGGGATTGTATAACGTTAAGTCTCTCTCGTCTAACACCGTAGCCAGTCTGACTAATCGATAACAGAAATTTTGAGCCAACCAACTAAGCAATACTTGTATAATGTTGGCATGTTTAATAGCAGAACGGGATCACACATTATATAAACGTCACAGAACATTAACCAGGCATACGTGTGAAATAGTATTTATTATTCACCATAAATACTTTGAATGACTACCTGTTGCTATCATTGTGGTATTAGCTGCTTTAAATATTGACATACCACTAGAGAACCAGCAGCTTACACCGTTCTTTTGTTTGTTTTACACCAGGTATCAGGCATAATCTATACATACACATGTTGTCTTATCAGACTCTCCGAATATAGATCATATTGAGAAAATACCCCCTCTTATCATATCCAGTTGAAAACGGCTCATGCCACAATGATATCAACAAGTAGACAACTCATCAAAGTGTTTATGGTGAACAATTAATATGCCATACGTATGCCGGGTTAATGTCCGTAACGTGGAATTTTATATAATGTGTGGTCGCATTCTAATATTAAACATGCCAAAAATAATACTAAAGAAACTGCGCTATGTTGTGCAACTTTGTCAATTAAAACATAAAAAATATACACTTATGGGAAATACGCATCAGGGGACGTTGCTGGTGTGACAGTCTGACAGTGGCATACCACTTTCAAGCAGCACCTGCCGTTAGGAAACGGTAAATGCCGGTGGAATACGCCGAACCATAACGGCATACCATCAGCAACTTTTCAATCTCGGCACTACTGTTCCGGCAGCATGCGCTCCTCCAGCAGCAGCAGTGCAGCTGCTCCCCACAGAGAGGAGACGAGACGTGCTGTGAATGACTTAAAGTTACGATATATCGCCCTCAGTCGTCAATGTTCTAATCTGTCAAAATGACAGACGACCTTCAGATTTTTCCGTCATTCTTTAAAGAAATCCGCCAATGATGAAAAATATTCGGTTAACGCGACCTCCAGTATACAGTGGTAATGACAGCCTGTGGGAAGATACATTAAGTATTTAAGTTATGCCTGATATATGTTTTTAGTTTAAATTGATTGAATGCTGACCGCACATTTAGGTTGCACACATTAACATTATGAACTGTCCCTAGTCTGCACAACTACTGCTTTCCCTACGCTCAAATAGAGAATCAGTTTCCCTGATTTGTTCTGTGGCCTTGATTAACTAGAGCAGGCGTGTCAAACTCAATTTCACTAAGGGCCAAACTGGAAAATGAGGATCACATCAAGGGTCAGACATATATAGTTAATTGATATTTCTTAAATTGAAAAAAAAAAAAGATCTTTTATTACATTGTAGCATGTACCATATAGCCTTGTCAGATACCATTTGATCCACATAAAGTCCTAAAAGAGTTGACAAAAAAAGAAAGTTGCTGAGCCATCATTGCATTTTGTCAAGGAAAATAATACAATGTAGTCAATGATAAAAATTTTACAAGTAGGCTAACATACAGCCAACTCAGAACAACCTGTTTCACAGGCCTGAATATGACAAGTCATTGGTTTTGTGGGACATTTAATAATAAAAAAAAAAGTAAAAGATCTTTGATCATGTATGTCTCATACAGCCTAGCCTTCTGGCATGCAATCGTCTGCACATAAAACCCTAAAAATTACAAATAAACTTTGCAGTCAAGCACAACTCACATGCAGCCTATTTTCATATACGTAATTATGACGCATCAATGTTGGCATGATATTTAGCCACATAGATTGCCATTTTACAGCCACCTAACATCTTTTCTGTAAGACAAGATCATCAGTTCTTCTTTAGCTTCAACGAGGCAGCCCAAAATGTATTGAGAACCTAAATTGATATGTGGGCCGTATCAAATTAGCAAGGGGCCGAATTTGCCCGGCGGGCCTTGAGTTTGAACTAGATGCATGGTGAAGTTCAGACATTCTTCAAATGTTCTTTTAAAAAGGCCATCCATATTCTATTTATACCATTTTTTTGTTTTTCTTTTATTTAGATAGGGAGATGCTTTGTTTATTAAAATAATTCTATTGTTTGCATTTTCTCTAAAACTCTATTTAAAAGCTGTAAATGGTTATATTTAGGAAGGAATCAGTCATTTTCTAGTGTCCTATGTCCTTTTGATTCAAACGTAAAAATATGGGTGTGCAGTAAACCCTGTATCTAAATCTGAAAAATGACATACATAACATAACACAAAAACAATTCAATGTAACACAGTTTCTGTTCATCACAACAACAAAAAAGTTTGCTATATTAAGGTCACAACATCATTACTGGGCCTGTGACAAATATTCCATGATATGAAGACAATGAAAACACAATAAATAATACCATCCACGACTTACACGGTCTACATCAAATCATTTCCTTCTCTAACACTTTCTAGTGTCCGCAAAAAAGAAAAAAAGAGTTAATGTGGCACAATCATATCAGGAATAAACTATTTCTACAGTGACATTGTTAAAATTTTGGATCTCCTCAGTATCAAACAGCTTGTCTTTCTCCATCTTTTTCACCCATAACGACAAATGCGCGTATGCACACACACACACACACACACACACACACTGATTAGCACAATACAATAGTTGCTGCTGATGTGTTCAAATCAATGACTCCAGAAACACAGTGAGGAAACAGATCAATTA
Source organism: Bovichtus diacanthus (assembly GCA_943590825.1). Classification (NCBI taxonomy): domain Eukaryota; kingdom Metazoa; phylum Chordata; class Actinopteri; order Perciformes; family Bovichtidae; genus Bovichtus; species Bovichtus diacanthus. The sequence goes on from CALSBV010011748.1 coordinate 7,404,566, forward strand.
TTGTTTCAACACAAGGCTCCAATGTCCAGTAATCGATAGATGAGATGTATTACATTGCAGACACTCTTTAGAGCTCTCAGACTCATTTTTATTTGTTTAGTTCCCTTTGGACAGCAACATCACATGGAGCTCTTTGTCATCTGTGACCCAGTTAGAATCACTGCTGCCATTATATTACTGATATTACCCAATGAAATATGGACTTCAAAAATCGAAATCCTATTTAGTGGAAGAGAAAATCTGACAATACTACTTACTGTGATATCACCAGGGTATCAACACACGTCCCTGTTGAATGAGTACATTTGATCTCTTCTCTTTTTGTTTACTTTTCAAATCTTGTTTTCATGCTACTCAGAGCTCATAAAAACGTATATATGTGAAAAAGGCGGCATTGTTTTATTTGCTCTAAAATGCACGGAAATATTGTGCTGTTATTATTCTGTCAGTGATCAATAATATCCATTATAATGTGTCCAAAATTGTGTGTAAGAAGCTATCCCCAAATCTTTCTCCATTGAGATTATGATCTTTCATCTCTGACAGCAAACTTACAGTCATTACTTATGTTGTCAAGCATAACTAAATAAGAATTAATACAGTTTTTATCCTGGAGTGGAGTTGACTCATGATATTTTAATACTTTCAGCACTTTATATATCGACTGTTTTTCCTTGATTTAATTTGAAAATATACTTTTCAGTTTTTATGTGCATTTTGTATTTAAGCAGTTTCAGACATCCACATTAGAGGTCTCATGTGGAACACAGATTAAAGCTCAATTCTGAACACATCAGATAAAAGTGTATTAAAAGTGTATTTCACACGGACTCGGGTATTTCTTTAAACATAGCTTTTCCTATGCATTTTCATCCTCACTCAAAAAGGGGTTTTAGGTCACTGAAAACTGAGCTCTTGCAAAGCTTCAGGGTGAAGATTTTCAGAAACTCCGATTTCAGTGTTAACGTGTAGACTGAGTTTAGGCTTTGTAGCGTCAGAGTGTGCGCCGTTATGTCCTTTGTGAGTCGTCACAAATGGGGTGACATTTCGGGCAACAGTGGCAAAGATACATCCATGAAAAGCAACAAATTTGACAAAAGATAGTCTGTGAGATTTTGGCATTTAAGAAGAAATAGATATTGCATTTGATAGCAGAATAAATGGACGGCCACATTGACCATCTCATTCCTAAAACCTACATTTTTTAGTTCCAACGCTGAGGTCTTAATGCTTTGCTCGAAGTTCGTGTGCTGACAAATGAATGAGATATTTATTTAACATGAACATCTTTCCCTGCCTTCTGTAGATATGTATTATATAGTCATGAGAGGTCACTAGTACATGCCAGGGTGGGGTTGGGGGCAATATAACTGAAAAAGCAGGCAAAAATAGAAGGTTCAAACGAAGTTGAGCAGCCCTCAATCCTCAACTAAATTAAAGTCCAAGAACAAATTTAAAACAGCCCATAGGAAAAGAAAGTTCTTCAAAAACTCAAAGTGCTCAACATCAGATGTCAGTTTTCTCCGTTTAAGTTGTCTTCTTCCGCTTGAACAGGTCTTGGTCACTGAGGTTATTTTCTGAATAAAGATGCTCTTTCAAAGTCCATTTGCCCAGCTCCTTCCAGCCATGTGCTCTCTGTCTCCCCGCTCCTCCTGTTCTGCAGTTTTTTGAAGCTCATAAGTCCTGCTTCAATTAGGCGTCTTAAGCACCTACACCTGTGTAAGTGATGAGGCATTCTGGGAGATATAGTGTGCAACGGCAGGTTTTTTTGTGGTGGCTGGCGACCCTGTACTGCATTGTAGCACTCCTCTCCTGCATGACCCCTTGTGATGCCTCTATATCTTGAGTAACTGCAACATACTGAGAAATGTAAAATATGTGATCGATATTATTCTTTGAAGAAATAGTTTTTTTCCCCTTCTCCATATAGTTAAATGGAAAAGGTACAGCACATTGTGAATTCAGCTCTCACTGGAAGGTCAGCTGTGAGCAATGGCCGAAGGTTTCATAACAACATGTCTGAGCAACCCCAAGAAGTACAGCAACGCCTCTTTGGTCTGAGTGTACTTTCAGAAAGCTTCACTCACCAAGATTGTTGAAGCCAGGTATGACATTTTCAAATCCGCAAAGACTTTGGGATTTAAAACCAGTATCTGTGGCATCTGTTTTCATTTCACTTGTTAAAATGTAACTACGTGTTTTTTATTACTCTGCAGACTTCAAAAGAAACTCACACCACCAAAATCCTTTTTGGTTTGTCAGACTGACGGACTAAAACAATGATCTGAGGGCATCAAATTGAAGAGCTGTAGATTGTGTTTGTGCTTCGTAGTAGGATTGGCAGTACAAGCAACCTCCAAGCAAATATTATATAGTAAATATAGCCCAGAAAAAAGAATATACAACCGAAATTTAAACTTCCTCATTCTGTATTTCTGGATTGTATCTTTAGAATATGAAGTGACGTTACCACATGATGAACTGCTCATTACTCCACCGTCATGCTGTCACTCAAACAAATTGCAGCAGAATTATCCATGATTGCATTTGAAATGCAAAACAAGGAAAGCATTTTAAGGCAGGAGGGCTGTTGAGATGCCAGCAGTTTGCAAGGTAAAGCAGACTTCATCACAAAGGTCTTATTAGATATTCCTAAATGTACATCTGTATTAAAATGACAGCACACAACAGGCAGCCATCTCTCCTGTATCCGCCTCCTCCTATTAGGACGCATCGAGTAATCTTATTAATTACTTCTCTAAATCACAAGGTTTATGCAGGGGGTCCAGCGTTCATATTTGATGAATAACATTATATGAAAAAAGACACTCTGGTGAGTTTTGCCTTCAGTTCAAGTCATTTCTTGCTGTGGTTTTCTTGACTTCAGCCAGGATGCTCATGGTGTTATTTATCAGTAGTCTGCTACCTGTGATGTCTAGTTCCAAGCGAAACAGCAGGTGATGCAGTTGACACCCTGGAAACTCAGTTGAATCATGCAACGGAGCAGCTGCCCTTCAGCAATTATGGTTATGAAGCCATAAATCAGAGCTTAATAGGAGAGAGAGCGGAGTGAAGCTAAAAGACGTGTGCATCCTCAGTAGAATTGTCTCCTCATGTGTATTTCCAGTTAATTTATAAAAAGATTCCTCAGACCTATACTCGTATCTTCAGAGTACATTTTCATTTGACGAGTATTTTTTACACAGCTTTTAGACTCAGAACCTAGGTACATATTAAAATATCCCAAATATGCTAACTTCTGATGGAATACATTATTAGTGCAAAGTATGATACTGCAGGTAGTATATTTGTAATGCACAAAATATTTTTCTTTTTTATACTCACTACATGCATAAACAACATATTATATTATTTCACATGTTTTCATCATTTCATTCGAGGTCTTCATCACGGTTGCAGCACACTTCGTAGATTAAATGAGCTAATATTCAGTGGTATTACAGTAAGGATTTCCTGTCTAATAGCCTCAGTACGATGGCTACGATTCCCTATAGGGAGAATGTATTTTAGTTTTTTGTACATCATGGTCTATAACGTTATTAAATCACAAATGAACTGTTAGAAGAAAATTATATACTTTTTTAAGTCAAATGCATCAATCTGGGTCATTTTGAGAGAAACGTTAAGCGGGTCAATCTATGAAGAACTTTGTGCTCTTTCAAACAATTGCTGGTTAACACTTTTTATGCTCTATAAACAAAAGTTCTGTTCAGTTCTGTCCATCAAATTATCAAAAAATGCAGTTCTACAAAGACATTCAATGGTTTTGTTGCACGCTCAAAGCTATTAGAATATTACATTACATATTGTTTAAAACATTTACACTTCAGTCTTAATCTGCTTTCATTATTAATAATAATAACAATAGAAATGGTTGTAATAGTACTAACGATTCACATCTTCAAAGCATCTCATGGAGAGGATTTGAGGTGAGGGGATGTTGGAGCTCTTAGTGCTCTGAGGCACAGAGCTGGCTGTGGAAGGTAGCCCTCTGAGTGGAGGTAGGGATAAACAAAGGTTAATCCTCTTAGACAGGCAGAGGAGAACAACTCCGGTGTGACAGGTCTCCTGTTCATTCACCAGTGCCTTTGCTACCCGGAGGCAAAATCCTACCTGTCTCGCCATAAAGGCTATTTGCTTAAACACGGATAGACACTTGCTGTCCTTGAGTGAATTGAAATGCAATGTAGAATTTTGTTCTGGAATTCAGACATTTTGTTCATCTCGGTCGTTTTGTCCTCCTTAAGCACTTGTCACAAACTCCCTTAGGATATAAAAAGCACATTTAAATGTAAAAAAAATATTTACTCACCTTTAGAATTTCAGGAAGAATCATGAAAGTTGGGTTTATGTTAGAGCTTCTTTAACAACAGCAACATTAACAACAACAACAACAACAATAAAAGCATATAGAGTAGTAAGATAAATGTTATTCTCTTTATTTACATAAGTTTATATCTAGCAAATAGTAAATGAGTGTAACTCACTGACCCACAATACCTATCATTTCCTTTGATAGAGACCTGATACTTTTATATAAATATTATTTGATATAATATGTCAATATGTTATACAAAAAATGCAAACTACCATTTCCAATTTCAACAATGAACATTTAAACTGAATAAATAATGTTTATATCTATCTTACTAAAAAGAGCGCTCTTTTACTTTGCTATGATCAATTCTTTTGTCTTTTTAAGAGAATTATTTGTAAATTAAAAAAGAGCTAAACAATTATTTTCACCCAAAAATGCGGAGGAGCTGCAGGACTTTTTTCTTAATTAGCTCTGAGTAGTGTCTGCAGCCTTCCTCACAAGCTGTATGCAACCCCAACTTTCCCCCCAGAAGGTAGGACAGCTTGTGTTTTGCCTGAGAGGCATAATGCGAAGCAAAATCACAACACCACTGCTTAAAAGGCTTAAACACTGTGAGTGCATGTAATAACTGAAGGCCACTCAGATGAGTATTTTAACATTTTGATCAACTTAGAGGATCTACCATCTGGGTTTTGGTGGTTAGACAGTAAGAGGACAGAGTTTAGTGGTCTTTTAGCATATTAAGCAAACTGAAACTGTAAGAGGGAGACAAATAGAATTTTGAGATGTGGAAATAACGCCCTTAGTGGCTTATTGCTTACTTATTTCTTGTAATACACCCACAAAACTGTGGCCAGCATATTTAGTGTCTTGATGACTAACCCACAGCCGAACGCCTACTGTGCTCTACAATCTATTCCGGTCTATCAGTCTCCTAATAGACCTTTCTCTGTGGACACATCAAAATGTATTATGTTACACCTGTGCTTTTCCTGCTAAGTCAAGTTTAAACGTCTGTCAGGAGAAAGACCTTAACAAGGGCTTGTTGATAATCCTTTAGTTTAGTTCTACTTCGCTGCCGGTAAAGATTTTAAATAACGATGATTTTCAAAATGTATTCCTGTGACAAATTGATTATGGACATCAGTTAAAATGTTGCCAGGCCTTTTCATCAAAATGTAAAGAAGCTGTAAGCTAAGCCCCTGAACCGAGTGTAGAGGGCCATTGGGGAAATAGGGATGCTCCGCTCCCCCACCCCTCCAGGGTGGCAGGGGCAGGTCAAGGGCTCCGATTGTCAGTGTTTATTAATGGGTCCTACAGAGGGGACTGACAGCAGGGTGATCTCTGTGATGATGATGTCTTATTGCTTTCCATGAGCGCCTCAGGTACATACATATTTATGATGCGCCTCCACCTTGACGCCAGCTCGAAATATCTGTTTAACACCAGGCCCAGTCGGATGCTTACCAAAGCAGAGCCGGAACTAAACGACCCTTTAGCACAAGTAGAGCCTGTGCCACATTAACCTTAACAAACCACTGGATGACTTTCCACTGTCATTCATTCAGGGTGGCACAAAAACGTGAACAATTTTTTTTCTCACGTTACAAAAGAGACGCCAGCGCGTCAACGTCAACAGCACTATAAATCTCCACAGTACCGATGTCAGCACTCCATTTTAATTCAGATGGCTTTTTGACCACCAATTGAATTAATTTGAACTAATTTGTAGGACAGATTGATTTGTGACACTACACGTGTACATATTAAATATTAAGAGCCAGCACTTCCCCAGGGACAGCTGGGATTTTAAAGGGCAACTCATACACAGTCATTTAGTTGATTAATATGGGCCACTCATTTCGAGCACAGTCATTTTTTTTTTTACTCATTCATGTCTTCAAAGAATACAACTCTCCTCGATCTTATCCCTGTTTGTTTTTTTCCTCAGCATCTTCGTTGTCATCAGGATTCAGTCAATGAAACAGGATGGCGTCACACTGTAGTTCAGCTCTGTTTACTGTCCAGACTGTGACATTCATTTAGGCACAAAGCAGCGGCATATTAATGCATTAAAAGCATCTTTATACCAGACAGACACAACAAAGGGCCGAGAAGCAAGACAACAGTGACATTCAGTGAACTCTAGCTCACAGGCTTCCCAGTACAAATAATGCTGAACACATATTTGTGAGCCCATTAAAAGCATTTTGCTGAGTGACATTTAAAATTGGAACGGTCCTCCTTATCAGGCCAATGCAGTATAGGGAAAAGACTCTAGAGATGAAAATATTAATGCAATGGATTAGCACTGAAAAGTAATCTTGAATAATTTTGATAATTGAGTAATCACTTAAATCATTTATCAAAATCATCCAACAATTCTGTGGTTCTAGCTTCTCCAAAGAGAAGATTTGCTGCTCTTATAAATGCATTCCAATGTCTTTTGGAGTTTGCACTTTTAATCCGGGAAAACAAAACATCTGGGACTTTTTTTTTGTGTATATTTTATAAACCAAAGGATTAATCAATCAAGAAAATAATCAACTCATTAATTGGTGAGAATAATCATCAGTTCCAGCCACATGACTATATACTTTCACACACAACTTGAATGAGGCAAAAACAAAAGCCTGTTGTCAGTGATGCTGTGTGCTAATTGTGTTTCTGGACACTATTTTGTTTAGTGTGTAGCATAAATACACTGCAGCTCATGTGGATAAATCTTAGGTCAAATAGCTGTTGAAGCAAACTCAAACTCAGAGCGGCCTCTTTGCTTTGATGGCCCACAAATCATTTAGTACTTGATCTCATACTCTGGTTTGGTGTTTGTAACACAAGATTTAATCTGGGCTTTTAAATCAAATGGCCTTTATCTTTCTAACCTCTCCCTTTAAACAAACAGAAAATATCTCTCCCCTGCAAACAAGTTGCAGGATTTATCCAGTGTGCAGCACGCTGTGATTTGTGATGACAGGAGTTGAATATTACGCTGATACTGTATGGCACTGTAAATCCACCGCCTCATCTCTGCTCCCGCTGTCAAATGTGTTCTGAAGTTGTATTTCAGCCATGTCACCTCAGCACTGAGCTCACTGAAAAGAGAAATAATGAGTGTTGTCTAGAGACAATGTCACTATTATTTTAGATCTCTCAAATCTCTCTCTCTCTCTTTCGCTCTTCGTCCATTTTCGTGAAGGTTTCTCCTCCACCTCGTGTCTTCCCCACATTCTCACTACATCTTTTGCTCTGTCCTCCCAAAGCAGAGTCACACCACCCACTGTCATGGTTGATTCACTTGTCTCTCCTCCCCTTTTGTAAGCTGTACTGTTAAGATCCTGTCATTTGTGAATATGTGCAAAATGTGCAAAGGCATCTTGGAAGAGGGTTTGCAGTCTGAGCCTGTGATTTGTGCTTTAGATAAATTGGGTGGTTTAACGGAAAAGCCGAGAGCATGCTTACAGATTGGATGCATCATGCCATCTATTAAGGGGTTATTCACTTGTCCTTGCTATCGTCACACAGTATGTCACATATTGATAAGTAATCACAGTTTCAGCACACAGATACAAATCGTATACAGTGTCTGTATGCACATGGCATGGTCCTGAACCAAATGGGAACAATGTATCTATGAGAAGAGGACAGGACTTTTGATCTGCTCCTTGTACTCAAACATCACATGGGTGAGTACTGAGATGTCCTGCTTTCGTACTCACTTTTGTAGTTTGGGGACGACACTTCTCACAAGGGTTGGATATTGCCTAAAGGGATAATCCAGTGTTGCTCTATAAAGTTGGGGAGCTCAGAAGAGACTAATTAAGATTAGACTGGTTAAAATCAATGCAGCAGAGGCCAAGATATCCTGACTTTATGTCAAGCTCCAAAAACATAGGATCCTACAGTTTCTATAATACAACTCAATACTGTCTTTTATTAGACCCTCCCTGACACAATTTTTTTTTCTAAGAATTTGCAAGCCCAATGCGAGACTATGAAAATCCCCCACCCCCTCTATGTATTTTTATGTGATTATGATTATAGTTATTTTTTCAGTTACCCAGATGGAATACATTTCAGGGTCAGCACAAATTGCTTTCTCCCACTGTGTCTTTTCGAATACAAGCTGTAGGAGACGGGAGATATTTTTAAAACCTGCACATACTGCATGCACATTAATATGGGAATTATCCTATGAATTTCAAAATGTCTACACAAAAATGTACATGGCATATTTTTCTTTCTTTTGACAAGGTTGCATTAAAAGTAGCACAAAGGCAAATAACAACTGCAGCTGCCTCCCCTTCCCCACAATGTATCAGTTTCTGAAAAGAATGCAATTTGTTAAATACATTAAAGTGAAGGATCCGATGAGGAAATTCATCATTCTGCCAGAGGCTGAAGGAGCACCTGATTACTTCTCTGTTTCTTGGAAAGGAGATATTATTTAGTCATGCATCCTGGAAATATAGGCAAATATTCTCACTGGGGAAAATGCATTTATCTTTCAACATCTGCTTTACCAAATCCTAGGTTCTGAATTGGGTGTCTACAGTAGAGAAAACTGTAATTTTTTATCATGAAATGTTGCATTTTAACTCGCTGTATTTAATATGAAATCACTTACCAGTACAATAGTGAGCTGCTGCCTCAGCTTGTATCACTCACTTGGCAGGGACGCAGCATTTCACAGTCAATTTAATGCTAAATGCCTCTTTTAAATGGCTACGCTGGCAGCCAAAACATAATGACAATAATAGATTATTGTTCCTCAGAAGTTAGTTCTTGATGAGAAGAAATCAAGAAATCTTTGTTTCCTTCAAAATGTAGTCCTATATAGAGTTGTGTGCTTGGAAAGACAGGACTGTGGCAGCTTCTGTGTTACACATTGCAGGTTTTTAAATGGATTCAAAGCCTAATTATTGGCACAGATTGATGACTGACATCTAATAATCTCCTCTGAATAAAAAAATATATACGTACATAATGTTACTGTTGAGGTTTGTTGGTTGATCCGCAACTCAAATGAACTAGTGATACTTTGTCAAATATATGAAAATAAACTTGAGTTTTTTTTCCTCACTCCCACAAACAATCAGGAGGATTTCCCCCCCGATACACTATATGAAAGTGACTTTGAGTGATATCATTCACAGGCACAAACAAAGGTAATTTAGTTCCTGCCTTATTTTGCTTGTTTTAGTGTAACCCAAGGCTATTTAGAATGGATCTATCCAAGTTCCCTAACTTAATCTGCCATTTATAGGCTGAGTGGTGGGGGGTGAGGACAGGCATCGAGCTTTGTGATTGGGCAAAAAAGTAACCAAGGAAACCATACTGCTTTAAGTGTTGTAAATTGGTTAAAACTCATTTATCCGTAATGTGAGTTGCAAGATGGGTGAGGTAAACATGATCAATCAGCAACTGTGTCACAACTCAATTTGTTTAGACACCGAGGTCTGTTCCTCCGATTGCTGCGTTAGGCATGTGTTTTCAGGGTGTTTTCAGTAGACTGCACGAGTTCTGTATGTAAATTTTGGACATAATTAAGGAAAGCATTTCAAAGGTAGCCTCATAAATAATGCAAATTCTGTGTTAAATGTCCCTGACAGCCAATGCTGGCGCTGCAGAACGTGAACCTCAAGAAAGGCTGAGCTGGTCATCAGGTGCCTCCCTTGAAGTGCTATAAATTGACAGAAATGGGAGACAGTGCAGAATAAATGAGATAGCTCAAATGAGTAACACTCCCTAATAATAAGATTCTTAACGTTACGCTATGAGACATAAATGGTTAGTGTGACACAAAACATATGAGGCTTAGCCAAAACTACTTACATTGTATCGCCTGAAGCAAATCCACAATGCTAAACTTATGAGATTTATTTAGAAAAGATATTTTTTAATCCATTTCCCTCTACCTACAACAACACTATACCAACAGCCAATATATCTTAGGCTCCGTCGTGTCCTACTACGTTGCTTAATCCGTCGTTACTGTTGCGGCTGTAAAACTGTGGAAAAATAGTTTTGATCCCCTGCAAAATTACCTGTTTTATTATTATTGGCCGTATTCAGGTTCAGGCATCAACAACATGGGACGCTGGTGGTGGAGCGGCAATTACCTCTGCAGACGATGTCTGGTCCTTTGAGTGTCAGGTATCCAGTGCCAGTAACAGGCACCGCAGCATTTTTATATTTATATAATCAATATTTCTCTTTATTTTGAATTACATGTATTTTTTTAAGGTTGTGATATTGCTCGATGATTTTCACACACACACACACACACACGCACCTTTTGTCTGGGTGTGGGCGGGCGAAACAATTAACGCTACACGCACACACCCATAGACACAGACCTGCTAGATGTCACGCCCAGCGGTGCGACCATTGAAAATATTTAGTCTCACTCGACAGATTTTTGGTCGCATGTGTGTCTGGAGCTCCGATGTAAACGATCAATTAAAAATCGACAGTGTTTTTAATAATCGATACAGCATCATAAAAGATAATATCGCGATACTCAAGCGTATCGATCGTTGAGTAGTCTTTGACTCACAGAAAGCACAAAGTAGACAGTCACTGATTACATAATTACCAGCTATCTTACTTAACCAGGCACTAATTTCATGCAGACGGTGAGCACAAGTTGAATGAAAGGGCACGGCACAAACATAGATTGGGCCCAGTGTAGAGCTACGGCGCCTACAAATACAGGTCGTAAAAAGAGATCGTTCATCCTTCGTGCCTTGCTTCGGACTGCGTTATGGCGTAAATAAAGTATTTGTCTGAGCCTCCTTAGTTTTATGGCAACCAAAGTTTCCTACCAGTTGATGGCAACTTTATTTTTATATGCAACTGTGACAAAGTACAAGCAAACAGCAGCCTGATTGGCTTCAGCTTGATTGGCTGAATTGTGAAAACTACACACAAAGGACCAAATAATAAGAAACGTTCGTTGGAACTTCCTTAATTAACGAAACGTAATGTCGTTTTTCTGATTATTTTATTGTTCAGTTGTATTTATATCAATCGTACTTTCTCTGTTCTGACACACACACACACACACACACACACACACACACGCACAGCTCCAGCCTCTCAGGATTTGGCCGATACCTTAAGTTAGGAACACCAGTAAAAGTCTGAGATTTTACTCTAGAGTGGTTCAGCCTCTCCAATAGTTGTTTTAGCCCAGAGGTGTGTGACGGATGTGGGTGATGTCTCTGCCCCAGATCTCCAGGACTGTGTCCCCTTTGATATTCCTTGACTTCAGGGCTTGCATAAGCACATTGAGGGAGAAGTCAAGGTCACTCCCACTCTGTCGCTAGAGCCTCATGAATATTATGATTAATCAGAGTCTTTTGGCACGAATTAATAACCCAGCATTGTTGTGCACGGCCAATAAATTCAAGGCTATCTGTTAAGGAACTGTTTGTGTTGCCCTCCCCAACTCACCCTCATCTTTTTACCCACACGCCCACCCAACACTCCCTGATGACACTTCTTACTCAAAACAAAAAAAAACTGTAGCATTGCCCTTTGTCTAGGAATAATGTTAGATGTGACACAACAAGTGTTGAGACGCATTAGTTCTTTAGGCGTTGAAAACAGAGTCTTGCCACGAAGCAAACAAAACCAGCGTGATTTTCAAAATGCCAAAACATAGAGCGATGTTTTCAAGTTGTGTAAATTTAGCATATCAAATGTGACACATAAACAAACAATCAGACTTAGTCCAGAAAAAGGATTTTCTGTCTTTGTTGGTTGTAACTAAATAAAACAAAGAACAAGTTCAAATGGTGACGTTTGAACACAAAGGTGTTGATGACATAGCAGTATTGTTGCTTATATGTTTTGAAAATGCATTTTTCAAGTATGACATATATAGTGGCCCATGCATGGAACAGTGTACACAAATGCTACGTTTCATGTATTGATAATGCACCAAATGGTACAATCATCTAACAAGTAATTAGAGCTGTGAAACAGAAGATATGAGGCAGAAGGTTTGCTCTAATACAGGATTGATTTGGTTTACTTCCTGTACCTCAACATGACGGTTGCAACTGTTACAGATTATGGATTGTGGATTTGTTCCCGTTTCTTATGTATAACATATCACCTTGTCTGCCATGATGTGGCCAGTTGAGAAGGTCCTGCTCTGCAGATGGATGCCATCCCCCTCTTTATCTGTCACCGTGTTACTGGAGTGGAAACAAGTGTTTCTTTTGATGTTCTCTGGGCCTTCACTGACTTTCCCGCATTTATTTTTTGCTTCACTTCTGCACATGGTCCACTCAAATGGAGTTGTTCCTCCCACCGGTGCTCTCTGCTGAGTGCCTGACAGCTCCTGAGATGTCGGGGGAAAAGCTTGATGGACGGTGGAAAGACACACATACAGTAGCCTGCATTAATGTACTCAGAAGGTCACCATCACAAATTGATCAAATAGTTCACATGCAGGTTTTCACTGTTGATATGTAAGAAAAAAATGACCTTGCATGTGGCTTGAGACTTAAAATGATTAAAATACATAGTGAAATTGGTGCATTCTCATTCTTAGCTACATCTTCCGTAAGTATTAATTTCCTCTGCTCTGCAGACTGTGTTATGTGTCATACCTCGAGAATATACAGCTAATCTTAAAATTAGTATCTGTTGCACCCCCACTTATACTTTCTCGAGTCTTGCCGGAATGCAGACCTTTACCTCTAATCTTAGATTGTTTTTAGTCTTTTCTCTCAGTGTGAGAAAAAGCAAATGGAAAAATGGAATAGTTTGAAAAAAACAACAGCTTTATCACAAATGCTGACCTTTAATTACAAAACCTTTGTAGCGGGAGACCTGAGCTTTTACTTAAGTTGACATTTATAAATACCGAAATGTCCCCGTGAATTGCTTTTTGTTAAAGTCAATGTATTGTTGAGCGAGATAGCATCAGTCCATTTGTCAAATACTGTAACTGTTGGCTCAGGGGGCTGACAGGGTGTGTGTAGAGGACAATGTATAGCTGGTCTGATCTGTCCATGTATGTAGAGGACAGGCCTGTTAGCAAAGGGCCTCTCCTATCAGTCACAGTAGCGATGGAAAGTCAAGATAGAGATGGTACTCTACCCTGCTACTGTGTTTGTGTGCCCGGGACAAGAAATCGATACAGCTGGTTTCAGAGACTGTTTTACAGTCAGGACAGCGCTCATCTTAAATGTTTGTCTGTTTTATTCAATGACACTTCTGTGCAAACTATTATCCACAGGGAGCGGAGAACAAACGTGAAACAAATAAACTAGCCTCCGACCCATCTCGGCATTGTTTGCGCTCACAGATGGAACCTTGATAGTGTGGAAATTTTCTTTACACAGTGTCACAGCAAAATCTATCACAGCTAAGATCCAAGCCATTATATTACATGCCTCGGAGGAAATATTACTTCTCGTTTTATCCCTGATCTTTCTGTCCACCCATCATCATAGGGATATGGAGGCATCTGTGGGGACATGCGCCTTCCATTGCCTCTCCCCTGATGAAAGAGGATTTCCCGTCTGATATGCAGTAAAGGTTATCTGGTTCGCCGTCATGTTTCTGTATAACATGCACCGCCAAGCAAAAACAAGAAAACATTTTCCCAAAACTCATTTCAGCTCTGCTTTTCATTATTACCACCACAAACATACGACACTTATGTGACCATAATTCTCTTGTCAGTGAGCACAACACAACTCTGATGTCTTTTGGTCTGAAATGAAAACAAAATCTCTCGGTGATTCCAAGAAACCTTTAGGGTACCCCCCCCCCATGAAGCCAGCACTATATAGAGCAGCATTAGCTGGAAAAGAAATGCTAATAATTGGAAGCCTGCACAAACCTTCAGATTATTGCCTTTCACAACAGAACACTTTCACAGATTTACCAGCGCGAGAGTGGAACAGAATAAATACAAAATTAAATAGGATGCTATTTTGCAAGACATCGATGTGCTTTTGCACTTAAGCAATTATTTTTTAAAATTATTTTATGCAATTTCTCAGGCAAAAGCTTTTGCTTCTGACAATAGGCCTCATTTCACAATTCAGTGTAAAGGAAAAAAGAAAGAAACTAGAAAATGGTGCCTGAGGCTGAGTAGAGCAGACAAGCAACAGCTTCACATCACTCACCTGGATTCAAAAAGCACAGAAATAGCACTAAAAGCTCCCACTCTCACTTTGTAACTGTTCCTTTGTTTCCCTGTCTCTCGCGTTAGGCTACCTTCATGGCAGCCCGTACAGCCTGTGTCTCATTTCCCAAAGGGCTATTCACCATCACATTACAGCCAGAGGTCATTTAGTCATTTAGACTGCTCAGACAAAATTTGCAAAATTCTAATCTTGCAGGTTCACAGTTCAATAAATCCATGTATATATATATATATATATATAATTCACCCTTTGTGCTGTATAATGTACATTGTGTTGCATGTATATATATATATATATTTTTTTATATATATTTATATATATATATATATATATATATATATATATTTCATTTGCAATATATAATTTAAGTTCAGTTTGGCAGAGTCAAATCCCTCTGAGACAAACGTGTGATTATGGGCTGCATATATATGACTTGACTTCTCTACTTTCTAACAATGTAACATACTGTACATTATACACTACAAAGGGTGGATTAGATGATATGCAACTTGTGTGCCAAATTCAACCCACATTGTCTAAAGGATCTATGACGAGCAGGTTTGTCAGCCAACAGTTTTACACATCCAGCCAGCATTCCCACACTTGCGCTGCAGATGCTGGCTGGACGTCTTCAACACTTTAAATTTGTGAATAGGTATTGGTATTCATATGGTATTTTCGGAATACAATGGATTTATACATCAGCGATATTATAGACTTAAAAGATCTGACTGATGTGAATGGAAATTTATGACATTTTTCCATTAAGATAGGCTACAGTCAAAGTCAGCACCTTTAGATAAAAGACGTCTCATTCAAAACTATGAAAATGAAAGGTAGCTAATAAAAACCTTCTACTGTCTATTATAGAGCTTTTTAAATAGCCAGCATGTGGTGCAGAAGGCATAGTCTCTGAAGAATATTTATTCTTAGATGATTATACACAGTGATAAGGGCTGTCAAATAAATGTGTTCATTTCGATTCATTATAAAAATAATAAAATGTTTTAAAAAATAACGCAAATGAAAGCATATCATGTTATTTAATATTTATGTGAATACATTCATGTACCAATGTTACTCTAAAATGCTGCATGAAAAATAACACTCCCTATATTGCTAAATACTGTTGCATTTCGCAGCACTGTCAGGGGTTGCTGCCGTGGTCGGTCGGCTCTGCCTCTGAGAGCAGCGCTCTATAATTCCAAACGACGAGAGAGCACTGACAGCACATGAAGGAATATATAAACGCAACCCCTCTTACACAATTCCAACCAGTCAGTTATGCATGTAAATAGTATGTTAAATAACAATAATAAAAAAAGACTGCTATGGCCACATAACACATGTTCGGCTTCCCTTGGTGTTACCGGAGCTCCCTGCTCACACGCAGGCAAAAGTCTGCCCCATGCAAGCAAAGGATTGGAAATAAAACAATTTATTGATTTCTATTGCCCACTTTTGATATTTCTATTCAATGATTTAATCAGGTGCCACGATAATGTAATGTTTTTGAGTTTAAATATCATCATTTGGAGGCTTTTCCAAGCAAATATTGATTTATGGGAATAATGTCATTAATTAATCAGCATATCATTTAATTAATTAGATTAAAAATGTTAAGCGATTTTCTGCCCTAACAGTTATGTCATTTTAATTGGGATTTACATTAGTTTTATATGCATATTGTTATATCTACATTTAATTTTGAGGGCCAGATTTGGCCCAAGCACAACCATTCTCCAACCAGCACATTCCTGTTTTGCTAAATAACAGAGCTAACAGCTAACGGTATGGGAGCGAGGTTCCCTTGAGTGCATTATGATTCGTTCAAGCTTTATTAGGTTGTCATGATGTGTTCAAAAGTATTCTTGTAAAATGTAGTTTTTAGCGAGAAACTCCTTTTTTGAAGGATGTTTTCACAGCAATATACAATAGATATTAGAGAGGGAATTATGACCTGTTTAATTTCCTAACAAAAACCAGTATGCAAACCGTAATGAGGGAGTGTATGTTGAAGTGCATGGAGTTTATTGTTTTGTTTTAGTTTTTTTTATCGTGGTGTGGAGTTGGTTTCGAGAATCGTTGAATTTCACTGATATTGGTATCAACTCTAAAATGTCTGGTATCTTGACATCCCTAATGTGCTGTGGGGGAAATAAAGGTGGGTCAACTAGTACTTCTGACAGATGCAAAACAAGTTTTTTGACCAGCTCCCAACATCTCCGAATAACAAGCTGGAAGCAAAAACAAAAGCGTCTTTTCTCCAAGTTTAGATGGGGCTTTGCCATTCATTCATTTAATTAAATACATACATTTTATTTAAATGCTTCAGCACAATGAACAATTTTCTCTTTGACCCTCATAACACCATCAGCAAGATGGACCATGAAATGATTTTTTTACATGATGATCAGTTAAGGTCTGTATTTAGCGATCCTTTTCAGAATTTCAAGCTTTCAAACTGCAGGCTTTTTAATGACTTGAAAACTGATTGAAAAGTCTCTAGACTCAATGCCATAGGAGATATATAATATAGATATAATATACTGTCTGTAGGTAAAACATCCAAGCTTGAAAAGATGGGGTTGAATTCAGACTGACAGTGATGATTATGTAAGTTGCAAAAGTACGTGTTAAACCGAACACGATCCTCACTGTGATAGTTTAACCATCTCAAGTTTCTCTCAGTTCATTTGCAAACCATGCTTTTTATTTAATGTGCTAATATCTTAAAACATAAAAAAAAAAACATCACTTTGTTCAGATGAATTCATACAACGTAGTCAAATATCTGGTGCTATATTTTTCATTCAACTCCATACCTGCATCTGCTGAGACAGTTTTGTCAGGTAAGGACGATTATGAGCTGCTGAGAGCTTGACGTTCTGCTGTTACTGCAGCCAAGGCAATCACTTGTTGTGACAGGGACAAGGAAGCTTCCACTCCCTGCAGGAGGCTGATTGATTGGGCAGTCAGGAAGAGGGAAATGTCCTTCACAATGGGCAGGGAAGGACGGCTGGCCTGGGATGCTCTCACTCTCCTCTAAGAACTTTGCGTTTTGCTAAACTGATCCTCACTGATGACATCTAAGAACCGCAGCTGACGTGGGAATGAGCTCTACTGGAAATGCTTCTGTCAAACGAGATGAATGCAAGTGGTCCAGTTTCATAAAATAGTGCCTCCTGCTTTGACTGCACTTTTTTTTTATACTCGTCCAAGACTGTCAAAATGCAAGGCCTTTGCATCAGAGTGTGTTTCTGCAAATCCAAACAAAGAGGATGCTGCTGAGCAAATATTGGATGCGCATTGCACCGCGGGGTGGCAAGATTATGTCAATCCACGTATGTTATCCACTTTCTAATTCTTTCCCCACTGATTTGACAAAATGCGATGCTTTGTAGATTCCAATACTGACATGCATTCTACACCTTTATCCTCCTTATTGCTGCTATTATGAGTGAAACATTAAAAAAAATGTGTGTAATGTTCATAAACTGAACATAACAAATTCCCATGCACCAGCTCTCAATATAGAGAATATTACATAGACTCTTATGTATTGTATACTGCTGTAATTTATTGTTTGTACTCTTTACACTGACTGATGATTAAACCTTTTTTGAATGGCTCTGTTATATTCTGTAATGTTTTCATTAATTTGTCTTATTTAATTTTACTGGTAAATTTACACCTCAGGGCTTTTATTAAAACTTCACTCTTAATATAAATTCATTATTGGACTTTTGTATGGATTTCCCAATTTTCCCAATGTGTTATACCTTGAATGCTACTATTACAACCATTAATTATTTTATTACTTTTCTGAAAGTTGCCAAAAATAATGTAATATCTACCATGCTGTAGTATGTCTCTTTATCATCATTTTAGCATCTCTCTCAACTAAATGCTCAAAAAAACAATAATTTTACGAAGATATAAACATTGGAAATGCAGAGACAGCCTTTCCTCTGACATGAAATTCTATCACCTTCATTTCATTCATCCATTTCAATAAGGACCAAGTTAAATGTTTGCACTGTGCCAAATCATACAGAGCCACAGCACCATGGCCATTACCAATGAGGAAGGCTCCGCTTTTAAATGTTAATTGCCGCTCCTCACACTTTCCCATTACACTCATTCTAAATGATGTGATGTGAGCTCCTTTGAAAGTGTTTCCATTTATTCTCAAAATGGTATTTAAGACCCACACAGTCATATTGCATTCACATACTATATGTACCATGAAGGAAAAAATTATTGTTTCTGCTTTATTTTGTGTATGATTCAGATGGGAGATATTGAACTATTCTGTGAAAAAACAGTCGAGTCTTTATTCCGCCCAGTAGAGTGCATTAATAGAGTGAATAATAGCCACATGCATGAATGTGAATATGGTGTGATCTTGTAGGTTTCCAAGGATACTGCTCATGTTGTTACTTACTCAGCTGGTGCAAAATGTAGTGGACATCATCATTATATGTTTATTGTATTTTTAGAAAGAAAGATGTAATACAGGAACGTTGTATAGGCTTACAACATTCAATGACATTTGCTTGTTTTTGTATGTTTCATTTTGTGGTCGACATCTAAGCTCATTCAGTACTTTTCTTTTTTTTTTTCTTTCTTTAAAATAACCACCCAATTAAACAATGTTGTTGATGGACATCAAATGCTTTTAAAACAACACAAAGAAATCATATACCATAGCATACCTTTTGGTTTTTCAGGTATTCAGTTTGTGAGTGTTCCACCAGTCACCTCTTATCCTTTGTGATGGAGCTGGTGTTACAGTGTGACCCTGCCTGTCTCTGTCAGTGCTTTATTACTGATAGATACCTTCACAATTCCCTCTAATTCACAATTATATATTTATTTCTAAAATAAACCTGTACTGTAAATCACTACCAAAACCACCTTTGTGGCCACTTCGTATGTGCTGTCTTATGCATAATGTCTGAACATGGCAAGGAATACATATAATATATAGCCAAACATGTGCATTTAGACTCGGATAATAACGAAAAACTGAATAACATATAGATATGTGTTCTTTATGTATTGATTGTGACATGACATTTATTTAGATTGAAAATGTAATCGAAATAGTCTATTTACCATTGCGGGTCAAAGGACAATACAATGAGGATTTCTCCATGGCTCGGTTTGTATTGTATTCCTACTGACTAATTAAAGTGTGTGCAAGTATAATAATCTAATCTGTCTACTAATAATCACCTCATGAATAAGTATTATTGAAATGTTTAAAATAGCTATTTCTAGTTATTTCTCCTATCGTGTAACTTCAGTCCGTGGATAGACAGACCAGGAAAGATATCTGTGTGCAAATCCATCCGGGGGTTGCCTCGTGTCAAAGTCTTTGCAGAGAGGAAGATTACTGTGGCAGTCACCAGGGACTGAGGCCGTGCACCCTCGTCATCCAACATGGCTGTAACTCCAGGTACTGTAACACCAACTAGCAGAAAGGTCATACCAACCTCATCCTTTTTTTTTTAAGATGCTGTTCACACTAATGCTTTGTGTCTCTGTTTTACTTGATGGGTACCAACAGCATCGCACTTTGTGAATGTAGTTCCAGGAAATTGTCATTTGAATTTTGTTTAGAAATGTTAGAGTAGCGTAAGACACAAGTAGAGGAGGAATTTTCTGCAGGGTCCCATGCTGAGGATGGGTAGTCTGCCACTTAGTGGAACCAGTTTGCATCATCTCCAAGTGTCATATATCAGCTAGCAGAAGATCCCTTGCCTGAGGGAGATCCCCACAGCACCACCAAGGTCAGCAGCACAGAAACTGCCATACACTGACACCTACTGTGGTCTGTCAGAGATGGCATAGAGAGAGCTTTGATTGGACACACTGTCTACCAGGTAGTACAGTCAAAGGTTTAACGCATGCATATTTATAGGGTTCACACTCACTTGCAAGTTAAGAATAATGAGGTTCATTATAGGAATCCACCCACTTCTCACTACATGTCTCGACCATGTTAGTGTGCACCTTTTTAAATCTTTAACAAGTAATTAACCTGACTGAAATGCTTGAGTTGAATTGGCCTGAAATGGCAAACTGCCAGCATCTTGCTTGATGCCTTGTTGCCTTGGAAACATTGGATTGGAAGCACCAAGCAGTGGAAAAGATAATGTTGGAAGGAGCATCAGCTCAGTGAGGAGAGAAAAAAAAAGTTAATTGGTTTTACGATTCAACCATAACTGACCAACAGCAGCTTTTGTAAACACAGGACGGGAACAGAAATATTGAAAAAAGTTTTATAATCTGAACTCACCGGAAATAAGGATTGGTTCATGCCACGGACAGGAATATGCTGCCTTAGCCTGCGAAGGCTATTTGGAGCGGGAGCTTAAGCTTGACACAATGTGCCTATACAATGGGTGGATCTGAGGTCTCGAGGATCTGCGAAAGGAAGCGCAGCCATAACAGAAATCCCCACTACAAAGAGAAGAGGTGAAAAGGCAGTTATTTAACCAGATGCCCCACTCAGCAAAGAGAGGATTAAAATGCACTAGTGCTTATCTGGCATAAAGACTTTGACTTTAAAACTGCAGGTTCTCTCAAAAACATGGTGTGAAGGTCAACCTTTTATTAGATGCCTTTCGTGTGCTAATGAGAATGCAGAGGGATTTATGTGTCATTCCTCTGTTCTTCGACTCACTTCAAGTTTTAATGTAGAGAAGAAAGAATTACAAGGCTGTGAACAAGTGCTTTCTGTTTTCAAGCATTTTGTAGCATAAGGTAGATTCTGATTGCAAAGCAAACACGTTAAAAGTGTAGATAACTGTCCAAGGTTCAAGAGCGCAGTTCAAAGTGTGGTATAAAAGTGGTTCAGCTATTGTATTCAGTTCAAACTGAATTAAAAACATTGTTTTTCAGTAAAATAACACTTGTTTTCTTGTTTTCTTTGCAACTTTTTCAAAAAGGTTTTTCTCAGTGTCGCCATTTTTATGTGCTTGTAGAAAAACTGGAACTTGAGGTATCTTCTAAATAATACTGCCATGACAGGATTTGTGTCTATTTTTAGCACAAAACCAGTGCAGCTTGGCATTTTACCCAGAGCAGTGGCTTAGCTCACAACAGTTGTTATTACCACAATACATCAGTTGATCCGTGCTGGAACATTGGTTTTACATGCTTAGTTTAGTACACCTGGTGCATGCGTGGTCTAGTTAGTACAAGTACAAAATACAATGCAATTACTAATGCAAAGAACATATGTGCACTCTCATTCATCACAGTTTATCTAAAGATCGCTCTCAGGTGTTGAATGAAGTGAGGTGAGTGACGGATTTTGCCACTCTTGAAATTTACATTTAACCAAAAACATAATCTTTTCTTATCCTTTACCACAGAGCTTTTGTTGTCTAAACTTAACCAAACTCTCGCATTGTTAATTCCGGTCTCAGGAGCCACAGTTTCTGTGTTTCGTAAGCCCATCATTTACAGGCGGTACAAAAACGTAGCCCTTCCTCCGTAAAAAAATGTATAAATGTTGCAACTGAACTTAAGCCAGCCAGGAGAAATGGACAACACATTTGCTATACACTGGAAACAAATTTGCTATATCAGACCCTAAGCAGCCTCTTCCATTATAAACCCCCAGCTCTCGTGTTATTGAGGGTAGCAAGCTCTTGATCCGATGGTTCCATGTGACCGTCAGCTATGTCACTCATCACTTTGCATTAGATACGATCCTATAGCCACAGCACAGAATCTGGAGAAGCTGTGTTGACGGCACTTAAATGAGTTAATCTCACCATTTTATCACAAACAGGTATTAAACATCATGTTGCCTTTTGTCGAAGCATCAGCCATACACACATAATCAAACAGTACTTAAAATGAATTATCAAATACCAGCAACAATCTGGAAAGTTAGTAATATTATTTTAGTTTCACTCTTCTCACCACAATAAGTAACATATCAAAAAGTGGTAAAACATGTCCCTTTAGATTGGAGGCTGTAATTACCCTGTTGTAGTGATTAGAGATGTTCCGATGCCCTTTACAGCATTTAAAATGTACCAAACGTGTGTCCGTTTCACTCTTAATGAAGCCTTTTGCACTTTTCTCAGCTTCTCAGCAGACATCAGGTCTTTGCAATGCCATTAGTATTCTGCTCACATGCACAATAGCCTGTAAGCAGTGGACATTGAATTAGAGGAAGAGCTTTATGCTAAAGGTATGGCTCAGCACACATTAATCTTTTATTTTCCGTCAATAATGTGGCACAACTAATGACGAGGGAAACATTAAGCACAGTAAACACAACATGTTGTACAGTATATAACGGTGCAGGACAGACAAGGCCACACAGCTGTGCTGGTAGAATTATTTGTTGGTGCAGGTTACGATTATTTACAGACACATGCTGTATTCTATTGCAGTGTCTAAAAAATCTATACACTAATAATATATTTTATGCAGTCTATACTTATATTCTGTATTTGTGGAACACAGTATTCACAATTCATTACACCCTGCATTACTGTAGCAATAAAGAAACTCAAGCAATAAACACTATTAAATGATGTTTGGTCACACACATCTGTGGCGTGCAATCCGTGCACAGACTCTCTAAGGGACGGGGGGAAAATACAAAATGCATGGTTAGGGTCATCTGGCCCCTTTAAGTTCCCTTCTGCTGGGACATTAGGGTAAAAATGAAGCATTAAGGTGTCCGATTAGAGCATATACTAACTGGAGAAAGGTATTAAGATAAGGGAACTTTGGCACACACAGCTCAAAGGGCAGGAGCACTCGCCCTCATGCCAGTGATGGCATAATTCTTTGAATGAAAATCAGCACGTTCTTGACCCAAGACAGTCTTTTGTTCGAGCTTAAGTGTGAGCCCTTGAACATAATCAGAGTCCAGTAGATCATTTCTTACAGAGGGCTGTGTTGAGTGGAAATCTACTTAATGTGTTCTTGTTTGCTTCTAAATAGCAGATTAACCCCTGAGGCTTAGTCTGCAGCTGGTGTAGCGTATTGTGACAAGGTGTCTGCACTAACGCTTCTTTCTGTCTTTATCTTGTTCTTTTTTAGTCCAATCTGAGTTACCAGAAAGAGGGATTGCATTTAAAAGGTCAGCAATACTCAAGTTCTCCGTGGAAAAACAGGCAAAGGTTGACAAGGCTTAAGGGAAGAGACAGTTTTATATCATGGCAAGGTTAATGTTAGAAGGTTGATTTTGACAAAGTTCATGCTGATGATTAAGAGCTAGATGTTAAATGTGAAACCAGTAAAGCTTCGTGTACTGCAACATTTTAGAAAATTCAGAGATGAGAAGACTGATACCATTTTCATGTCTGTACGGTAAATATGAAGCTGCAGCCGGTTAGCTTAGCTTTGCATAAAGACTGGAAACACTGGAAAACCTACCAGCACCTCTAAAACTCACAAATGATTACGTTCATTAATACACAAACCGAAACATAAAACAACGTGTTGTCACAGGGGTGTTACAGGGGCTAGGTGCCGGACTGTATTACTGTTTGCAATTTCATCATGTGGTTTCATGTGTGTACATATTATATAGATACTTTTGTAGAAAGTAGTCAAATTAGTCAAGGTTTGTTTACCTTTGTTCAGCTTTGTTGTCCTGTATGTACACTGAGAGTCAGTTTTCTTGTATGAGTACACACATAATTGGCCATTAAAGCTGATTCTGATTCTATTTCCTGGAAGTCACTGCGCCTGGCGAAGAAATAGTCCTGCTTATAACCCCTTGAAAACCACAATGTGACATGTCCACACTTTTTGCTGCGCGTAGCTGTTTCCCCTTGTCTTTATGCTAAGCTAAGCTAAGCTAACTGGATAACTGGCCACACATATGCTCCACAGAGCTGCACGTTGTATCAGTCTTCTCATTTAACTAACTTGGCAAGTAAGCATATATTCCTTACATGGGGAGCTTATCCTTTCACTTGCACTAAATAGCTCTCAAGCAGCATGTACAGTAACACTAAAGCTTCTACTCAGACAAAAGCCACTTCAAGATGTTCACGATAACAGACGAAAGCAGCCGCATCCCAGTGGTAGTTCTGTGTTGATAGTGATCAGATAAGGGGATTGTAACGTGTTTTTGCTGTTCATGATAATAGCGGTGCTCTTATTAATTACACAGTGATGTGCTTGAAAGGGTCAAAAGCAGCCTCATTTTGCCCTGAAAACCTAATTAAGATTTATTAGGATCTGTACACTGACTGCTGTCAGCCTCCGGGCAAGTCATTTATTTATAAACATGTTTACAGTAGGTGGTATATGCTTTGTTGTACAGTTAAACGTTGAATGCCCGTGGGTTACTGTAGAGTATTGGGAAGGCTTCTGTAAACATGGTTGGGGTAATTGTCTGAATATGACAAGGCTCACTGCAACATCTGAAACAAGGTTTTCAACATCAATTTATTCTTTGTCACAAAGCCTGTGGTGGTGTTCTTTTTACTTTCCATGTGCTGTTTTTCTGATAGATCTTCTTCCATATAGTCCATTTTACT
This sequence comes from Bovichtus diacanthus, assembly GCA_943590825.1. Lineage (NCBI taxonomy): Eukaryota > Metazoa > Chordata > Actinopteri > Perciformes > Bovichtidae > Bovichtus > Bovichtus diacanthus. The sequence goes on from CALSBV010011748.1 coordinate 7,429,612, forward strand.
AGAAATGTGCTGCCTACAGTGAGAGCTCCAAAGTCCCGCAATGTGTCTTATGAGAGCACAAAGCATATGGGGGAGTATTAGAGGCCTTTCCGAGGTTGGAGAGAAAATTGGCCATTTGTCTGTCACATTCGGCCCATTCTCCCATTACCTGTACAGACCCATTACAAGCTACAACCATAATAACTCCTCATGATCTATGACTGTGATGTGGCAACCAGTGAGACATGTGAACCCTGTGCAGGTTTATGTGTATGTACTGTAAATAATACCGATGTGGGATTAAAGCTTTGTTTATTTTCTTTATAAAAGTGCAGGTTGTGGAGGGTTTTTCGTGCGCGATCCCCAAATTACTTCAATTATAATGTCATTGTTTTCGGCTGTACTGTAGTCTCACCTCCTGAGATTATAACGCAAATGACATATTCAAAAACCCCCAAACTCATTCCTTCTGCTCCATCCCCATTCAAGTTCTTGCCACAGAAGGGCAACTCATGCAGAAAGGATTTGCCCTATCCGAGTATTGTACCTGCTGTAAATGATAGATTTAGAGAGAGGCTGGAAAACGGCAAAAAAAATAATAATCTCTTTGACGTAGGACATGACAAGTGAATAGACATAAAAAAGAAACCAAGCACACAGAAAATTGGATTTTCAAGAGTGCCTTGTCTCACAAAAAATGACCAGTCAGAGGGTGTTATTGAGGCAGACTGACTTTCATTAGCCTAGTCATTTGGCATCACTGAACCATGAAGATGGTTAAGTGATATTATGTTAACCTCCTGTTTTACATCTAAAGTTGAGATTAAATGTAATTAGGTAGCTTTTGTACTTCCCACATAGTCTTCTGGGTAATTGATGACTGACTGAAGTCATTTACTGACTGTCTGCTCTATTGTTCTGATCTCAGTTCTGCCAGTTTAACAATGATTGACCAAGAACACAGACATCAGCTAGTTTGCTCAGGCTTTGACTTTCACTGTGGCCACATGAAAAGGGGAAAACGTGTGTCCCGTTTAGCAATTTATGGTATCTCTGCCCTATTTTTAGCACAGGATTGGCTGAAAAGATGTGATGGATGTTAAATTTCTCTACGTGGGTGAAAATCGTCAAATACTCAAAGAAAAGTGGAGCCAAAAACGTTGACAGTGTGTATGGGTATGTTTGACCTTTAAAATATAATTAATGGACCTGATTCTGATTCTGCTGGCTTTAAAAAAAAAAAAAACAGAAACATTTACTATGGCAGCAGGAAGTATTTTAACAAGAAAGTACATTTTACATTAGGTCTGCAGTTTTGTCACAAATTTTCTAAAAAGGCTTCACATTATGACACTGTGGACATAGTTGGATGCTTGCTTGTGTGCAGTTAGTGGACTACGGTTTTGAAGCCTTTTTTTTGGAACCATAAGTGACACGAGAGGATGGAGCTAAGTACAACCGACCGCTGAAAAATATATTTTTAGGCGACCAAAATGTTACGACTAACTTTCATGAACTAAAAACACACTATGAAAGGATTACCATCATTTACAAAAAGAACATCATGCTGTATTGAAGAAGACTTAAAACTAGCGATTAAAACCATAATGTCTTTAGGAAAATGTTTAATACATTGTAATGTAATACATTTAAGTGAGAAGTAGATACATTTTTTTATAGATTTACATACGATCAGACTTCTTTTTGCAACCAATGGAGTCGCTCCCTGCTGGCCATTTGAAATAGTGAAACTTTAAGGCACTTCCGCATTTGCTTCACTTTTCAGGCGGAGGTTGCCGCTTGCTAAATACTTACTAGGCTGAAAGACTGAAAGCGATTCAGTAACATTTTAGTTGATCCGTCTGGTAAAGTTGTTTTTTAAATCCCTACTCTTCTATATAAGAAGTCCCTTTTTAACCCTAGAGGCAAGAAAATATTCTTGCGCGTCCTTTTTTGTCTCAACACAGAAGCACAGAAAGTCCAGTACACTCAGGACAAATCACAGGCCACACACGTACCATGCAGAGAGAGCCACTGTACCACTACTCGTTTATTATGAGACGAGTGAAATAAATAAGTTGGTTAATCACATTTGTGCAATTCCCAAAATAAAATATGAATCTGAAGCTATTCTTCACACAAGACACTTATAATCCCGTTCACACAATAGAACCAGAGGTGTTTTGGGGTTTTAGGTGTCACACTAGGGGCCAGATGTTTTTTATAGATGGGCCAGTTAAATTAAACCTGAAATTAACAGTTTTGGAGTGATAAAAATGTTGAAATGCACATCTGTGTCGTCTTTAATTATTACGTTACGCTCAAACCAATAGGCTTAACAAGCAGGAATGAGTGACGCAGGAGACTTTTTTTGGCCTGGGTTTAGCCTCTCAGGCTACATACACTTTGCTGTATACAGCCTGAAAGAAACTAAATCAAGTTGAATCTATGTTTTTATTTATAGCTAGGTTGTCCTGAAAAGAAGCTATAATGGGACATAAATCAAAGATAAGGCAGCAAAGCTCAGTGTTCTTTGAAGCAAAGGTGCAAATACATCATTATCCAGTAAACTAAACATGATTTGAAGTACTATTAAGACATAAATGTCATGTATATTTTATTTAATAACTATATGTTGTCTGGACCTAGCAGTGGTCACATTATCTTAGGTGTAATTGGCTCATGTTTAAGTGTCTTTCTGGTTTATTAGTTTTGGATCAAGTTTCTTTGTTGCCACAAATTATTGTAAGAAGAAATGTGGCATCATCTACTTTTCAGGCGTGTCAGGCAGCTGGCTGCTTGTATAATCAGCTTCATCAAGGTGGAAATCAGTCACATTTTGTCTGGAGAATGTGCTACTGTTTGTAAAGTGGCATATTTTTTAATTCATAAATTAAAAGCCGTTTTAGATGCTTGAGATATGATCCTGATTTGCCACATGGTAGTCTTCTCTGACATTTTCAGTCAGTTACTGTTCATCTCCTCTCACTAGCAATTTGCTGTGTCTTCTTCTCATCCTGAAACTCGGTTAATGTTTTCGCTATTCAGCGTGGGTCTAGTTATGGGTCAGTCCATCACTTTGGTCAAGAGGGAAATATCTCAACAACTATTGAATTTATTACCGTAAACCTTTGTACAGACACACATGGTTTCCAGTAATAAATCCTAATGACTTTGGTGATCCTCTGACTTTTCCTTTAACGCCACCACGAGGTTGACATTTATGGTTATGAGAGAAAATGTCTCAACAACTACAGGATGGATTGCCATGAAATTTGGTTCAGAAATTCATGTTCCCCTCGTGATGAACTGTAATCTCTGTGGTGATCCCTTCACTCTAAAGCGCCATCGTCAGGTCAAATTTCTTGTTTGTGTAATACTTTGGTTTATTACCAAACACCTACAGAGCAAATGACATTCCCATCACCTTCAACTGTACTTTGTGCTTACTGATAATTATCAAATGTTAGCATGCTAACATGCTAAGATGGTGAAGAGGGTAAGCGTTAGGCCTGCACCTGTTTCTGCATGTTAGCATTGTCATTCTGAGCATGTTAGCATACTGATGTTAGCATTTAGCTGAGAGCACCACTCTATCTGAGTACAGCCTCACAGAGCCGGAGCTGATCGCAAAGATTATTAGTTTTTTACTTGATCAATGTTCTTGAATATGACCTCAGAGTCGACACAGTTTGTAGGAACATACTGGAGTATACAGAATTTTCCGGGGTTGCTGGCTAATATTTCATCCAATGTTTCTGCCCTGCTGGATGATGATGATGATGATGAGAGTAGCTGTGGGGCTAGAGGGGCAGATGGGCCCTCATACTCCCTCCCTCCCTCCCCCCGCCGCTGGTCTGACCTCCACATCCCTTGAAAGCATGATACCTGTGAATACAGTGATTATGGGCAGGCCAGACTGCATAGGCCCACGACCCCTCACTGTGCAGGTGAGTGTTGAGGCAGTAGAGTGGACATGATTGACTCTCACGTCAAACCCTGTCGGAGAGCTGCATTCCGACTGGGAAAGACAGAGAGAGAAAGGGAGAAGGGGGGAGAGCTCGCCCTGCATTCTCTGGCTAATTAAGTGTTATTATCCTGCACAACAGGAGGTACCTGAGAAATAATTGGCCACAGCGACAGCTAAATGTTCCAATCTGGAGGTGAACCTAAAAGCACTGTAAAAGGTCACATGCCATTATGCATTGTGCTGATCTTATTAGCGCTGCAGTCTGTCAAAAGACCCACCATTAATTCATAGGCAAAATATTTCCTCGATTAAAAATATTCTACTTCCTTTGATTTAAAGCCAATCTTGTTTAGGTGAGAAAATTAGATTTTTTTTTTTTTTTGTGTGATTTCTGACCTCTTAGTCAAAGAGACAGTCCTCTCAAATTTCTTAACAAGTAAGGATTATGTCTCTTTTGTAGTGCTAATGCCTAATTGGAAAAAAGTTGTATCAGAGAAAGCATATAGAATTAATCTTAATATTAACCAAATTATGAAGTATAATATATCCTCACGAATATGGGAAAATTTATTAATTTTCTCCTTACACTATGTGCAGACATTATCTACTGCAGTAGGGATGGCCAACAATGTTGCCATGCTGTACCGAGAATATATTTTCTATTCTAACAATGTGAGTTAGTGATTTCACTAATTAACACCTTAAACTAGAGACGAGGGACGAATCAGTGAAATCAGATGCTGCGTTCAGCAGCTGTCTTTGTATAATTGGCACTATAGGCAAGAAATTCTATACTATTCTTTTAATTTAAGTATAATGAGGACACTAAAAAAAGGATTAATCTCATTTCAGTCCACTTCAGTAGTATTTAGGTTAGCTTTAGGTGGCTTGATTTATAAAGTGCTGAAAAAAAGTCATTTTGATTAACAGCAACATATCTCCAAATAACTGAACTGAATATATGGCTCAATGTTGAGCCTGCAGCTGTTTCTTTCATTTAGTTTTCATGCTAGAATGACTGCTTACAGTCCAGCTGTGGGCAAAAATGTGTTGAAATAAATGTCAACAAAGCACAGACGGGCACAAACCTCAAACCAGCCAAACAACTGATCTAAATCCTGCAGTCACATTCCTCCCATGACTATGCGCCATTAAGAATTAATGAAGTGTTTCCATTCTATGTTTTTATTACAATTGAATCTAAAGAATATTAGAAAATCCCTTTAAAAGAGAGAATATTCACCATTTCAGATTGTGAGGCTGTTGCCAGGTGAAACTGCATTCGTCATTTGATGAATCATCTTAAAATGACCAATGTGTATGTTTGGTGTCTGAGACAGAAGTGGTACAACGTTCACATTTTCTGTGACTAAATGTTTACCGGGGACGACATTTCTTTCTGGTATTTCTTCTGTACTGCTGCTCTTTTCTCCATATATTCAGGAATTGGAGTCATAAAGCCTCAGGATTAGTGCAAATGTTTTCCTCAACTTAACAATGTTTCCACTTTAGGTACATTTGCATCTCTGCATTGACTTTATATGTAATGAACAAAGACTTAAACATATAAATTAGTTATTACGTAATACCGCTGGATTTCATACAAGCATCCTTTCCTGGTAATCCCTTGAGTTTGTGAAGGCAATTTGAATCTAGTGCAGGAATGGCAGACTCCGCTACGACCAACAAAAACTCCTATACAGAGAGGTAAATGTAAATGGTATGACTATTGCCATAGTAACAAAAATTGGGTTTCTTAAGGATTATAATTTTACGTGCTGTATGTAGGGGAAGCAGATCAGGAAAACACTTGCACATGTATGAGGACTTTTTGAGTAATCCCACAGGAGTATTTTTTTATCCACTTTTCCTGGAAAAACAATTTGACTCTATTTTCAATTGTATAATAGACCAAAAAATGCAACTGTTGGAGCCACATAATGAAACAAGATCAGTAGACACCGTTGTGGTGCATTTGTCCCTCTGTGACGCCTCAGGAGTGTCTATTGAGGCATCAAGGCAGGGTGTTTTGGGCCACACATTCTTCCTTACCATATGCAATTTCTAAATGCCTTCATCAAAAATCTAACTTTAACCCTTGACAACTAGCCTGCCCTTGCATTTAACGTAGTCCGCATTCACTTCTTCACAGAGCCGCACATATCAAAAAGTCTGGATATTCCAAGAAAAAAGCCCAAGTGTAGGAGCTGTCAGGGAAAGTCTTTGATGCCGAAGCTTGATAAATATAATGTAAGTCAGTGGTCTGCTATGGTTGTGTAGACGTTTACATAACTTCACTGTCACAGGGGAGCGTTAAGCAATACTGAAGCAATATTTCTAATATTTTACCCAACCTCCGATCAGAATAAACAATAATATATTGCAAGTCTGACTCACTATAGCTTTTAACAATAACACGTGCTGTTTGCTAATCATTGTTTTTTTTCTGGCATTGATGAACAGTCGCTGTAATTCAAGGTTTCCTCTAATGTTTCATCATTGCTCTGTATTGAAAGTCAAAGTTGTATTTTCCTGCTGCCATCTGAATTAGTTGCCTTCACTTGGTGGTGTATTCATGTTTTCAGCTTGATTACCCAACATTTATATGGATTATAGACATTTGTTTATGTCAAAGTTGTTTATTTGTTGTTAAGTGTCAGGCTTGCTCATCCATCGCTATAGTCCATTATCCAGTGCCCAATACTGTCCACCCCCACCCTGAACAGTCGCTTGCGTTCAAAAACTATTGGCTTATACGCGGCATTCATCCATCATTCATTAAATTATTTACCTGTGCTTTTTCTACTGTGATGTGTCAAAATGTCTTTCATTTGAAAAGGCCTATTAGTGAAAAACATGGCTCAATTTTGAAATAAACCTTAATGAGGCGATTGAAAATGTTCATTTTGTAAACTAAAGCTATGCTAAATTTCACAAGTGATGATGGTGATCTAATAACAAAAAAAATTTCCTAAACAAACACCCAGTGCGTCATCGCATTAAAGGGATATTGCCTCGAAAGTGAAATTATGCAGTATGTGCACAATAAATACAAAATGATACGCAGTAAAGTTCAAATGTTCCCTAATGAGAAAAACGAGGAAATACGTCCCTGTGAGATTGTAGAGTGAGACTCTTTGTTCATGCTGTGAGCAAGTGTTACATGAAATAATCAGCAACTAGTAGCACGGTGTGTTGTTATTTTACAGAGTGCTTTGATGAACTGAGGGAGCCATGGCAATACTTTTAATACAAAGGATTATTGCTTTCTTTATCTTTGCTCCACAGAACAAAATAAGAATCGACGTGCATTCATAAGCTGAGTGAACAATATGAGGTGTTGTCACATAACTGAACATCATGCTGTGAATAGCCAGATTTTGTTATGAACAGCTGACCCAGAGTAGGGTATTATTCAAAATAAATAATAAACAGTACCCATCTCTAGAGTTTTCACAGAGCAGATGGCAGATGCGAAGCTTACAAAATTGTGTAAAATTGATCTGTCTCTATTTGCGATTGCAGGAATCCTATTATTGGGCGAGCGTTTTGCAATATTTATGCTTTTCACCCCTCGTCGCCCCTGCTATAATTGCCCCCCATGCCCCTGCCGAGTCTCTTTGTCAGCCAATCATTCACCTGATGCTAATGACCAGTTTCCAGCTCTACTGTCCCTCAGATATCATGACCAAAGACGATATATTGATCAGGTGAAATTGATCAGGGCAGGGATGATACAGCAACATTACATGATTTATTCAGGTCCTAATATCTTGCGTCAGGACTTCCCTCTGGGACTTGACTGTCTATGCCCCGTGTCATTTTTATCATTCGTCCAAGTATCACAGCTTCTTTACAGACTACAGCCTCAGTTTCTTCAAAGGCAAGAGGCAGTGACAGTCTTCACTTAGTATTGAGACTGACTATTTAAACAAATCCTAAAAAGTTTGAAAACGGGGGCTTTGTATATTCATTATGTTGTTGACAGAAGATTGTTTTTGCTTTCACTTTTCTTAACAGCCACATGATTTGCATTCTGTGGATGGAAAATGTTTTAAGCAATCAAATGAGTAGTTTTCTATTATTCAAAAACAAGCCTTAAACCAAAACAAGACAGTCTTGCCTCAAAATACTATATTAAAATTCAGTTTGAAAAAAACAAATTTGTGCTGTATTAGTACTCAGTACATGCGGATGTTGTACTTAGAGTACTTATGCCATTTGTTTACACAATCTCACAGTCCTAATGTATGCAAAATTCCAGTGGCAAGCAGAGAATGTGTGCAGGCTTCAGTGAGGCAGTAAAGCAGGCTGTTCTGCACAACTGACGCTAAATAGTTTCAGGTTTGCACAAACAAAAAAGTCGACCATATCATGCCAAAGGCTCTTCAGTCAATTTAAAGAGCAACTGACACAAGTTTAAACGTTTTAGCCTGTGACCTTCGTCAGTGCACTAGAACATACATTTTATTCTGCCTCTAAATCACCTCCCTAGAACTCTGCACACTACATCAAACACGCTTTATACACGCACATTAGAATTACATTGACACTGCAGTTATATCAACGTTTCAACTGTAGATAAATAGAGAATATAACCAGAGAGATCGTTTCTGGAACCTTCCCAAATTTAAACGACCTCTCCAATTCTTACACGTAAAGTTTAGTTCAGTTCTCCTGAGCAATGCTACTCAGTTGTGTAATGTCTACTTAGCTAAGGAGGAGCTTGATAATGATAAAAAAAAAAAAAAAAAAGCTAGGGCTTTTGAACTTCTTTTTTACAGAAAGCCTGTGTTACAAAGGGGATGTGTGGAGCTTGAGAGATGTGGCTGTTTACCAGGCAGGGAGATAATGGAGGGAAAAATGCGATTGAGTTGCATTATGGGAAATGTAGGCTTGGACTTTGCCCCATGCTTGAGACCAAATGTTAGGTTATCTCTGCATCAGTTACTTCAATTTTTTTCTAATTTTAATCTGTCTCTTGTGAGTCTCCCGACTTTATGGATGTGCTATACTAAAATGCTGGAGTACCCCTTTAACCTCATATGCCAGGCTTTAAATAAATGATTTGCATACAACTGCACATTCTGCTGCTGTTCTTGGCTGGATGTTGATGTGTTTTTATTTTTATTTATTTTTATATATATTTACATTTTTTATTGAGTGAAGGGTCTAAATACAAAACATTCAATATTTCAATGTGCTACATAATTGTCATTTCTTCAAGAAATGAAATTTCCTGATTTATCTCTGTTGAATTGCCTTGCAAGCCTAATCAACAAGCCTAACCCGAACCTTGCCAGATGTTAAAATGCACCTTAAAATTATATTGTCTATTTTCAGTTAGGCACATTAGCTTAGCTTCCTTTAAATATTTTCTTAAAATTTACTTTATTGTATGACTTTTTATTAATTGATGGTATTTGTTGTAACTATTTAAATAATTTTATCTTGTTTATATCATGAGTTCTGGATCTTAATTGCTTGTCACATGTTTTATAGTAAAGCACTTTGTTTTTGAAAGGGGCCATATAAATAAAGTTATTATTATTATTATTATTATTATTACCAAGCATCATCTCAGTACCTGGCGTCTATGATTGCTTTTTTATTTCTCTCCCAGTCCTTTTCTTCCCCAACATTACTTATTTATGCCGTTGTTTATAAAATGTCACAGCCCTAATGAACAAGAAGTCTCCCAGTGGCTAGGGGAGAATTTGTTCAGGCTTCAGCGGGCCAGTGGTGCAGGCTGTTAGACACAGCTGGCACGGGAGCGCTCCTTGTTGTTCTGGGGGGCTTGAGGGCAGGTGAGCTTCTGTCAGAGCAGAGGATGGGTCGGGCCCATGATGCGTGTGGCATGTTGTTGGTACAGCTGATGGGGAGGGGAAGAGGGTCAGTGGTACCTCCCAGGCTACCCATCCCGTCCCCACATCCCATCTGTCCTGCACTGACAGGCTGTGAGCAGAATAACAAGTTTGCATCTGTCCAGTAATGAGGTCCCCCGCTCAGCATCAAGATATCAAATGCTAACAGGTAGATGATGATAATACTGTAGTCTCATCAGCTCACTCACTGTAATCACATGCTCCTCTACAAAGCACTCTAAACTATATTCACTGGACAGTTTTGCATTTCAAATGCAAAGACAGCAAATATCTGTACTCTTCAGCTTTCCATATTGTCATATTCTGTAATTCTCTTAAGACATTCCGCATTCACGGGAGAAATTATTATTTATAAATTTGACAATAAATTTGAGCAATAGCACGAGTGGTTTGCATGTGTGTCCAACCAAGTTCAGGTCAGCTTTCAGTTTCATTATAAGAATAGTTTAGCATTTCTGGATGCACCTAATTGCGCTTTTTTTTTTCTGGAGTGAAAGGATACCACTCTAATTTCTCTGCATTAAGTACAGAGAGGAAGCAGTTATCCTAGTTTATCACAAAGGCAGGAAGCTGGCCGAGCAACTGCAAAGTTCAAACATGTTTTTTTCTAACTCTAAAATTCACTAATTATCTTGGTGTATCTCATTAAAAAAGAAAAAGAGAACAAATAGAATTGTAAAAACAACTGTTTGTGGTTTTAGGGGGAATGCGGCAACTATAACAGTTTATTCATGTGATAGTGTCGTCTCTGCAACTACAGTGCTGGTTGCCAGATGTGGTCGGTGAGCACAGGTTTAGGTCTGTGAACAGGCACAATGGTACCAAACCTGGCAACCTGACTGTGATCACAAGACTATGCACTGCATCTGGTATTTGCAGCATAATAGTTACAGAACCTCGCCTCCCGAAAAAACATTACATTTCTCTTAATGGACGATTACTATCTTAATAGATAATTAAGTCAGCACACACAATAGAACATTTGTAAGCTTTGGAGGTGCTAGTCGGCTTTTCTCTGATTGGACAAAGCCAGGCTGGCTGTTTTGCTCTGCCTCTACTCATTATGGCAAGCTACTGTAGGAAATAACAATTTGACTGCAGGTCCGTACTTAACGCACAGACAGGAGATTTATATCAATCGTTTAATCTCACTCTCGAAAAGAAAATATATACTGTATGCATATTTACCAAAACGTTGAAATATTCTTTTAACCTCACAGTTTTAAGGAAAAAAAATCAGCGAACAGGCCAGTGTCTGTCACAGCCTCCTTCCTGACTGCAAGATGAAAAACAAGTAGTTATTCACTGTGTGTCATTCTGGAGGTTTCTAAAAGTCTTCAGGTGTGTTCCCAGCTTCAGCTGACTCTTAAATAGCTTCCGGTCTTCATCCCTCCTCCTTCATATCTCAGCCCGTTCAGAAAACCTGACAACATGAACACTGAGAAATGAGAGTGTGTTTTTTATTAAGACGCTGTAAGAAAGTAAGCTTGTTTATTATTTATATTAAACTACATTTACTTTAGATGTTTCCCATGAATGTTTTTTTGGTCAGAAAAGATTCAACTGGTGACATTTAGCTTTTGTTCCACTTGCTTATGGGAAACATGGAAATTATTTCATTTTTCATGCAGGGGTCAGCTTGGAGAACTAAAAAGTGCACTTTAGGAGGAAGCAAAGGCTCGCCTCAGTTACCTGCGTTGCTGCTGTGACCTTCAGCTGTAAAGCAGATCCTTGCTATTTTGCAAGTCGATTATTGGTTGCCCTTTGTGAGCAGCCAACTTTTTTTTTTTTTAATTCCGTTTGGATCAATAATTTTACATTAACAGTTTTTTTTGTTCCCGTTAGAGTATAGTTGCAGGTTATTCTGTAGAAATCTTTCACATTCATCAGGTGACAGGAATAGCACAAGTTGATGCCAAATTCAGCCCTCTTCATGTTCTGACACATTTTAAGCCTCCGGAGAGGTTTTGGCAGACGTACGATTATTTTACCCCCAGCAAGTGACACAGTGGTCACGATCATTGTTTAACTTTTTTTCTCTGTTTTGCATAAAAATATTTAGGGTGTGTATGAGTAATATGTTGCACTGCCGCATAAAGCAGCGTGTGTGTGGACTTAAAAAGAAGTGATCCTCAGGGCAATGAAAAAAGAAAAAACATCCCTGAACCCTGCTCTTTGCGCTCATGTGCAAAGCATGGCAATTCCTCAGTCCACTGCACAAGCTTCTCATATTTTTCTCTTCCCTTTGGGCAGTGTGTTCTTACATGTACAGAAAAATGAGTATCCATATGGGCCTTCAGAAGATAGTTCAACCTTTAATAATGAGAGCTCTCATTGGGCAGTGGAACCTCTGACTTTCATCTACTGTTATAACATGCTAGCAGAATTTGTGCTCGCAAAGGCTGAACTAAGCTACTCAACCACGCCATGTCCAATCTCAGCATTAATGCAAGCTGATATGATACCTAGCAAGCTACACCAGTCATTTCAGCATTTTCATAGTGATTAAAGCTACAGTAAAACTCAAGTGTTCTGAATTTACAATGAAGTGGTGACTGAATGTCTCCAAATCCCCCCCCCCCCCCCCCCCCGTAGTTTCACAGTAGAATCACAAGGGAACAGACATTGAGACTGTGTGGGTTTGCATTAGGGATGCACAATAATAATGCTTTTCAGCTAATACCAATAACCAATCACTTCCTGCTTGTCATGCTTTCACATTTTTGTGTTTGAAAAAGATAAAAAAGATTTAGAACCTGTAGTTTATGAAGAAAGGCTAAGACGTAGTGAGCAAAGATGGATGATTTAATATTCCATAGCTCTAGACATAACCACGTCTAACTGGTAACGTCACTATTGTTAACAACAACAACAACTACAAACAACAGTCCTGACTCTTCAAATGTTCATTTAGTCTTTATAGTAAATGACATAAAAAAACTGCAAATTGCTATCAAATCCTCCTCTGAAACGTCTTTACCGGCGCCGACACGTCGTGCTTCTTCTTCTCTGTGTTAATTAGCGGAAACCAATTTAAAAGGTGCATACCAGCACCTACTGTATCTGAGTGTGTAGATGCTGCGCCCGTTCAGTCAATGAAAGCAAATTTGTCTGTGTATTATTGGCCGACAATTTATCAGCTATAATTTGAATAATACATAATAAAATGAATTTCTTGCTTTGCTCTCTGCCATAGTTTCGTTTTGAAGTTGTCATTGTGTTTGCACACATGTTCAGTCTTATACTTCTACGTCATTTCAAGGAGTGCTGTAAATTGTCTTTTCTCTTGAAAAACTGTACATTGTTAGTTGTATATGCTCTTGGTATTTGTACAAAGTAAACAGTGCACTGTGTCATCACCATGACCAGAATAGAAAGGCATGATGTTCACTAAGCATCTGCAGTGAGCAGTGCTGATCACAAATTGAAACCACTTTGTGGCCATCATGGTCACATAAAATGCCATATAAATTAAATGTTAATTCTATTTCAAACATTTATTATTCATTTATACTAGATAGAATGCATTTTGAATTTGCACTCAGTTTGCCACACCAACTACTACCAATTGTTGAAGTATGTAGCTAGATAGGTGCAGCAGTACACAGAGCACATACATACACAGACACACTAACACCACGCACACACACTACACTGCTAATATGTGAGATGGACAGACGAGAGGCAGTGACCTGAGGTCCTCTCTCTCTCTCTTCTTCTCCTCTCTTCACCATCTCTTCATCGTCATCTTCATATTCCTCAGTCTTATATTCTGGTTCATATGTAGCTTACTTCCCTCTTCATACTCAGTTCGATTTATACTCAGTTTGGTTTCGTAATTTTTTGTAATTATTGTCATTTCTGTAAATTTAGATTCTTTATATTATATTGCTAAATACCGCACCTTACCTCACCTTGTTGAATATTGCACCTTACCCCATCTCAGCTCATCTTATGTTTACATCTTTTTTAGATATATATATTTTGTAAAAATTTCTTTGCACTATTTGTACATTTTAGAATTGTTATACTGTTTCCTACTGTGTATTGCAACTGTTGCACAACAATTGAAATAAAGTTCTATCTTATCTTATCTTATCTTAATACACATTACAGCAGACATGAAGTACCTTGATAATGGTGGAGTGATTTTAGTTATGTACAGTGAAGCCACTCCTCCTGATTGTCCTGTACTTTCAGCTAAAGGGAGAGACAGTCGAGCGGCAGTAGACCAGGTGGTCGGAGTCCGTTACAACTGTGCACACTCCCCGCGTTCGGGTTCAGGAGGTGAGTTGAAGCAAATTAGGAGATTGAGAGAGCGTGAGAACAATAATTTTAGCAGCTGTGTGTGAAATTTTGGGTGCTGTGTTTTGCCTAGATCAAGCATTGAGAAAAAGCAGATCGTTTCATCTAACAGCCAATAGTGTGCTGCAGGAATGACTCCTGGAACCCGAACATGAGTTAGCATTTTTTCACTTCCTTTTTCCTCGTCTCAGAGTCCATGGGTATTTTAATAAGGTCACAAGATCTGTGGTTAACACCAGTTTAAGAGATTTTAACGCCTTCTTCTACGACATAAAATTCATCAGTAAATACCCCACTCCTGAAATGCTGACTGCTAAATGTCCTCACGCTGAACACCAGTCCTCTTTTGGCTTCTTGTTGGTGATGTTGAACTCATGCACCCGTGGTGTATTCGTTTATAGTGTTAACGTTAGATTTTTACTTCCGCTTATTGCATTTATGCTTCAAAATAATAAAATGTGGTGTTCATTTGTGAAGATTATCCTGCTGAACAAAATGTAGGTTTGTCTGTCAAAGAGTTTTTTTCTGCAATAATCCAAAATGGAAATAATCCAATGGAAAAATCTCATTGCCTTTTTGTCGAGGGAACCAGAACGATGATAACTTTTGTGTTGGCCTACACAAATATCCCTGCAGTACTCCATACAGAGCAAATAAGAGGTGACCAATAATTGTCAACATGTCAAAATACAATCTTTGAAATGTGACAGTTTTGTGTTGAGAATGGCTGTCGTCACTGAAAGTCTGATTTTTTGTGATTTTTCTTCGATATGAGCGACAAAGAGAGCGGTGAGGGCCGTGGGAGAGTGTTGGTAGGGCACTACCGTGTCATACGTGCAGATCGGAGAGGCCAGATATTATAAATGGTTTTCAGAGGGCATGAATGCAGTCCCCTGTGAATTCAATTTACAGTTTACACGATGATGAAGATGGCTTTTTGCATGTGCAGCGCTCTTTGTCATGGCTTATTTATGCACATCTTGGTGTGCATACATATCTTGTGAACAAGACAAAATTGCTTTGCTTTTAGCTCTAGCAACTGAGGCTCAGAAAGTGCACACCGTAATTACACTGCATTCAGTGTACAAAGCTTTACCCAGAGCAGGTACATCCAAGCAAAAGCAATGATGTTGACTGAAGTGAAACTATTTCATTATTTTAGTGAACGGAGAAGTTGCGTATGAAAACAGAGGGCACTATTTAAACATGGGCTTTTTACCCCAACAGTCTTATAACATGCAAAAGTGGGCTCTAATTATCAGATAGAGAAACAGAAAGAGAAGAACGCTACAGTGAAAGGCGTTGTGAACACAGAGTGACTTCATTCACTCAATTACCCTGACACATACACTACATTTTCTCATTAGAGTGCAACAGTTCAATCTAAAGTTTCCTCTCAGTGAGCTGAGATCTCTCATGTTAGCTCAAGGAAAAAACGAGCAAATATCAGCCTGCTGTCTGCAGCCTCCACAAATTCCACACCTTCAAATATGAAACATCGAGAAAAACAAGAAATACGATATTTTGTGGCTTTTATGCAAATTTGACATTTCCCCTGCCGGTTCCACAGAGCCGGGTGCTCTGTTGACCACAGATACCTGCCTGTGTTACTGCTGAGGTAGCAGCAGCCTCTGTGGCATTAAGTCTTCATTATTTGTTATCAACACATTAATACCTGTCAAATAAAAATTACACACAAGTCTAAAAGTTGGGCGCCTTTAACAAATCTGTAGGTCAAATGTACAGGGCTACCTCGTGAATGCACCTTTGTGATTGAATTGCAGTGCATAGATAGCTTGGCTAATAATTGAATGCCGACAGTTTTCATTTAATTTGTTATTCACATTCAAAGTGGGAACTGCAGTGTTCATTGATGTTTTAACATATCCCTGCCAGCAGCTTTTGGAAGGACATTTGCAAGAATGTCACAAAGCTGTAAGTAAATAATAAATATTAATAGATATTTTCCAGCATTTTACCACATTGCAGTAACATGTCAAAGCAAACACGTAACCAGCACATCATCACAAAATCATTTGTTCACTTAAAGGTGCAATGTGTAATTCCTAGCCACCTGCTCCAAAGAAATGGGGGGCAGTATTCCTCCTCTAAACTGGGTCCATACAATCTCTAATGTTTATATTTTAGTTGTAGTAGTTTGGCATTTATTGTATTCTAATTTATTCTTTATATTGTGTATTGCATTTACTCCTGTGTAATGCCTGTCAGTCAGTGGGCATGAATACCAAAAGTCAAATTCCTGAAACTCAGTCAAAACACACAGCTGTTTTATAATCTTCACGTGGGGCTGATCCATCTGTGTTTACTGAGCACTCATGTTAACCGGGGCTGTAGTCCGTGTAACGTTACATTAGTTTGTTTATTGCACTGAATCCAAAGTGGCAGAAACTAGAAAACGACCCGCATATTCGTCTCATCTTCCCGGTGGCAGAGCCGGAACTCGGCAGCCGCCTCCGTCAGACGGAGCCCCAGTCAGTGGCCGAAGAGACTTGAGCTCAGCCAGAACAAGTCACAGCGCCAGCCCAGCAGTCACAGCGGGCTGAGGCTGTGTAACGGCAGCAACAGGGAGTCTGCAGTTCCCCGGTGCTGTGGCTGAGCTCGAGCTAACTGCTAACTGAAGCGACGCCGTTTCCCGGGGCTGCCGACAGCTATACATTCGGCGAAACAGCCTCCTGGCAGCTGTGAGGACATATTTATAAGCGAATCAGGCAGCTGTACTTCTTTTCCTTCTGATCTGAGGGCAGACTGGAGCTACAGTGACTCACTATCACCTCTACAGGAACAAGTGGTGTTACAGGACTAGACAGAGCGGAGCTGTCAGTTAGATGCTAGTTTCAGTAGATCTCTCTGCAACACAACACATGGACGTCTTTGACATAACGTCAACACTATTGCCTCTTCACATTCTGTTGATAAAGTTAGGTAATCGTTTTAGGTTTAAATGATGGCATATTTTACACATTGAACCTTTAAAGCTGCATTTGTGATATCTCCTTAATACATGTTTTATCTGTGACTAAATTACTGTGTTTAATTAATGATCCACTAAATGTACAAAACTGCCTTCAGCAGGACACACATTTTTAAAGATGATTGAATACATTTCCATTTAAGGAACACTGTTAACATTATTCCCTATAGACCTGAACTTGCTCATCGTTTCTTCTTGTCTAACACAAAAACGCTTGTTCAAGTTCTGGTTACATTCACTTCCAAATTTACATTACATTTTTCTAAACATTCAATCCATATTTGTTGACAAAGCTTGTTGGAATACATATCTAATCAATTAAATTAAGGTTTTTCCGGATCCTTCAACTGCATGTCACAATCTTCCTCAGCAGAGAGCATGATCACATGCAGTTTAAAGATAGCGAGCAAACCTTGAGTTTAGATTGTTTTCTGCTAGTTAGGCTCTAGACTTCGGGTCTACTGTTAGTGTGCTCGCTTGCAGAGTGAGAAGCTGTGTTTTTTAGCAGCAGAAATATATGGAAAGTGTCCCTAGTACTGCAGCCTTCACAGTCACACACATCCATCAAAATGTTGCCACAAGCACCCTTTCTCCCATATTGTAGAAGTCTAACTCACAGGAAATACACTTTTCACTCTTAATTGATAGATGTATAGCGGACTGTCAGACAGTCATCCATTGCCATAGAAAGTGAAATCTGAATCCTTCTTCACTTTCCCTCTTCTTACCTAAAGTTTACTCCTTTGATTGATTTTAAACACTGTGTACACATTATCCATTACGTACTGCTGCTGCCGCTCAGTGTACAGATACTAAAGTAATCATTTTTAAGCAGTTATTTTCTATGTTTCTCTCATATCTTTTTATTTACACAAGATTATCCAGCTTATATTGGTGTATGGTGTTTAGCCTTTAGGAGTCTTGTGAAAAGCAGGTTTCCTGTCTGATGCTGTAGTTCAGCAGCGAGCTGTCTCATGAAGGCACAGGTTCAGACCGACAGTCCGCCTTTGTGTTTGATTTTTGTGCAATCGCCACTCCTAAAGTATAAACTCCAAGTGTGCGGTCCTGCGTCTTGAATGAATCATCTGCTGTGTGCATTCTTACGATAAAAATATACAACATCCGTTAAATTTGTCGTTATGTCTGTGGTCTCTCAGGTTTTTAAAATCAGTTAAGGTTTGAAATGCCTCTAGTGTGCACCAGGCAGAAGGGACTGTCCTTACAATTGGAGCTAGTTAATTAAAGCTTTTAGGTTCCTCAATATGCACTTAAATTGTCTTTTAATCAAAGCAAATAAAGTCAGAAAGTTGTGCCTTTACTACTACAAATGACTTTTGCTTACCAATGAGGGGACATTAAAAAGGCTTTATCGATTTTGATTAATAGTTCAACATATACTGTTTGCTCTCTGAGATAGCCCTGTTGAAAACAGAAACTTTTGGCAAGAAACCAGCGTAATAGTTTGTTTCCACTGCAACTCTTCCAGAACCTCAGGAACCTTTACTGTGTCCTTATTAGAGGAACCAGAGTCTACAGTTAGTTTATAGCTTTGCTATAGTTCATGGACCCCAAAAAGTCAAGTTTTCAAGGCTCAGTAGCTCTTTATTACCAAAAATAAATACATTTCAAGCTTTGTAGTTTCCATCTATTGTTCCGCTCTACCCTGTGGTGTTAGTCAGTAATTACATTTCCTAGATTCAGGTACACAATTTGCTGAATTTTATATGTGAAAATATCTACAAACAAAGAACATTGATTAATCGTACTCAATTTCTTTTAATTATGATGTGAGCATCTCTGCCCTGAACCATCATCCTTTCGCCTTTGGTCAGTGAGCTGATGAATTAAATCTTACATTTCCACACTGCAGTTTACATCAAAGCAACAATTGACCACAGAGATGTCCAATAGGTGGAGCTTTTAGACGAGCTGATGAAACTGTCCGGCTGTTCTCTCAGGGAGGACATCATCCGTCCGCATCTTCCAGTTCTTCCAACTAATGCTTCTATAATAAAAAGACAAAACAGACCCCTTTTAAATCCTCATGAACATTTTCATTCACAGAGAAGACATGTCTTTGAAAAGGGTAAAATCAATAATAAACTGTAAAAAATGTTTAATTCATACTACTTGTAGTTGTGTTACAAGTGACCTTGAAGCCCTACAAAAAAAAACCTTGCTAATACATTTGTACTGTAAATGTTTCTGCTAAATGAGAAATTATTGTCAGTGTGGAAAATAACTTGAAGGTCAGCGACATTTAATCCATTGAATCTCATTTTTTGGGCATCAAACACAAAACAGGCCTGGGATTTGGAGTGTTATTGGCTCTGACAAACAAACATAATGCCATGCACTCCTTGAATGGTTTTCATGTGCCAGATGTGCCTGCGTGTTTTTTATTCACATTTGGTATTTAGTCATGGCGTGGACTGTGAGCTTTCATTTCCTCTGTGAGACTGTAAATAAGCCCAGCATCCTCTGGGAGTGACTACATAAAACACTCTGTGGTTAGCAGACCTCAGTGCCTGCCAGAAGCATAGCTAAACCATGGGTGCTTCACTTCCATCAAGTAAAGGCAATATCCTAGATATCTCTGTTTATCTAGCAGAAGAACACACCTTCAAAAACACACACCTATAAAAAAAAAATTAAAAAAAAGGTATAAAAATCTGATGTCTGAGTCACTGCAATGACACAAAATACATATAAAAGGGAAAAAAAGGAGATGCTGTTTTTTAACTAGTCAAAAAAATTAATTACACAATTTGAATCTGATTTAGATCAGATTATTCTTTTATTATACATTATTCTCATATTGTATTTAGTGAGGGATTATGCCATACATTTTCCTTTTATTTACAGCATCATCATGCAAAGATTTGTGAGGGTAATAAAAAGCGTCATTTTATTTTTTTTTTTCAATTATAGATTCTGCAGCATTTCTGATGTTCTCTCGGACTTGATTTGTCACGTGTGTGTAGCGGTTGAATTCACTTTTAAATATGCCTTTTCTCTAGAGGTCCCAGCCCCTTGTGATGCGAATGTGACCCGCATGACTAATTCCATTTAAAGGGGAATAACATGCATTAGGACTCTCACTTTTCTGCCTTGCATTTGCATAATTTTGTTTGGCAACTTGGAAAAGAGCCATTAACAGCTCTAAGATGCACACGGTAAAGCAGAGACGTAGGCAGATCAATACTTTATTTCAACATCTTTAGCAGCATCGGGGTCCAGATCAAGAGGCATTCACTAATTCAAATGCGTGCAGGAGTCCTGTGATGCTACCATTAGTTCCTGATAAGAAAACACCGTTGTACTGCCTCCCTTAATCTCTGACAGGCACGTTCATTCGATCAATAGTCTTCTACTTTTTTGTTGCAAAGACAAGATTGATTGCCAGGAGTCCCTTGTGCTCAAATCCACTTCTCGCTTGCCTCATTATTGTTTCAATTAGGCATTCTCTAGAGACCTTATTGGGGGTGGCATTTAAAAGCGCTGACCCCCTGCGATGCACATCAAACACCGGATGTTCAGCAGAACAACCTTTGACACCAACTTTATTCAGGTCAAGAAGTGGAAGCGCCGTCCAAACAAGTGGATTATGCAGGAGGGGGGCTGTCTGCAGGAAGCGCTGGGATGACCGGGGGAAGTTGCGACTCGCGCCAGTGAGGAGGAAATAATCACAATGTTACCTTCTCATGAATTATTAAGTACCCTGTGCCTATTTTAGTCCGACTGAAAATGCTGCATTTTCATCTGTGGGTCTGAGGCAGTGTGCAAGGGTGTTTTTTTTATTTGACAGCTGTATTACTGCTGATAAGCGAGACTGTGTGAGCTGATCAAGTAGTGAGACAAGCGTTCAGAGCAGTAGCAGCACAGCAGCAGCAGCAGCGCTCTAGTCACTAGGAGCCGTGGCGGCAGAAGAAGCAGCAGCAGCACAATCAGTCACAGCAGCAGCGGCAGCAGCGGCAGCAGCAGCAACAAACTCTCTCCTGTCTTTTTCTCTTCTTTCTGGAGTTGTTCCCTGCTCAGAGGACAAAAGCCAAGGAAGTAGGAGGGAAGTGATCCAGGGCTTGATAGCTGCCATCAAAACCAAAACCAAAACGCAGACCTGGCTGCCCCCATGCCTATCGAATTTGTTTGCAAAATCAAATTTGCAGAGGAGGATGAGAAGCAGAAAAGCAAGCAGGATGGGGACAAGGAGAGCCTGATCGAGGAGAGCTGCACACCTCCGGCTAAGGACTTGGCTGGGTTTGCTAACTCCTGCTCTCTTCATGGGATTAATCACATCTTTGTCTCTGGTCGCCTGGGCATCCGGCAGACTCTCTGGGCTCTTGCCTTTTTGACTTCACTGGCGCTGTTTCTATATCAAGCGGCTAAGTGTGCCATCTCTTACCTGGAGCACCCTCATGTCACGTCTCTGAATGAAGAGGCGACTCCGGAGATGGTTTTCCCCGCTGTGACCATCTGCAACATCAACCGCTTTCGCTTCTCCGCGCTCACCGATGCCGACATCTACCACCTGGCTAACTTGACGGGTCTGCCCCCCAAAAACAAGGATGGGCACAAACCCACAGATTTAATGTATCCTGCCCCTGACATGCAAGACATCTTCAACAGGACAGGACATCAGTTAGAAGAGATGCTCAAGAGCTGCAATTTCAGTGGACAGAACTGTTCAGTCGAGGACTTCTCTGTGGTGAGTGAAAAAGTTTCCCAAAGTTCTGTCTATGCCGGACTCTTATCATATTACATTACTCCATTGCGATTTAGTAGCTTTATCAAAACTTTTTGTATCAAACAGGCTCACTAAAAGTAATATTTTCACATTCTAAACATTCCCAGGAATCATACCAAAGTAACTCTACGAGACTCGTCTTGTTCATACAAAACTACCAATAAGCATGAAAGCAAAATGAATACTTTAAGCCAATAGGAATTGGAATTCTCTTTGTGCGTGTACTCATCTCCAAGGGCCATGTGGTTCCCACGATACATTTCTGCATGCAAGATTCATGACTTTAGCTCAGCCATTGAGCAGTATTTCTTCTCACTAAGTTCCAAGCAGCAACAGTGCTTCTCTTCAGCCGTGTGTTTGAGCCTGTATCAGAATATGTTATGTCAAAGAACAAAGGCTGCTCCCGAAGAAGAGAAACAGAGAGCCGTCGTATGTGGTTGTATACTTTTCCAAGGCAAACTGTGCTTCAATGCTGCCTCCAACTCCGGTAGCTGTGGGTGCATGGTAACAAAATTGTAATCGGAAAAAAAAACGAGTCTCTTCTTCCTCTCTTTTCCATCTCTCCCTGTCGCTCCCGCTCTCTTTTTCTGACATTGCAGAGCAGCTGCCTCTCTCTTTTTCTCTCTCTCTCTCTCTCTCTCTCTCTCTCTCTCTCTCTCTCTCTCTGGCTCTCTCTTGTAGCTTTCAGGATGGAGGGAGTAATGCTTCTCCAACGTTGTATTTCAATCTTGCTGCTGTTAAGATTAAATATTTAAAGACAGACATACATGATTTTTGCATTAGCCAGATTGACTAAAAGGAATAAAACAATTTCCATGAGAGAGGGCCGTGTGTGTGTGTGTGTGTGTGTGAGAAAGAGGGAGAGTTTGTGCCTGTGTTCTGTGCACTATTTATTAAAGGCACTGTCCTTGCAGGAGATGGATTTCCCCATCTCTCCTGCAGGAATAGGAATATGCAATTGCTATAGTGATGATAAAGTGCGGGTGTCAAGTCTTAATAGGGTATGTTGAACATTGATATGCTCACCTTCCTGAGACCTAAAGATTCTGTCTTATCACAGGGATAGCGCTACATTACCTCTGATGTGCCAAATTACACCAAAGAAATAATAATATTTCACTGCTTCTCATTTGGTTCCTCTTACAGCGTATTAAGGTTTTTCTTTAGCTTTTTTTTTCTTTAAGGCAGTCTCTCAGATGGAGATGCACAATTTCCTGTGATATGAGAATGGATTTCTCAGTTCTATCAGGCAAAAGAAAATGTCATGCTCCTCGGGGGAGCTGAAAAGTTTGCCAAAATTCAATCTGAAGCCACAACAGGACTCTCAAAGTTTGTAATGTGCTTCTAGCACGTTTGACGGCGATGTCGTCTGACACTTTGACGCTCAGTCCTCCCGGAGTACATTAATTAGCAGACAATTCTCACATCCAGGAAATGTCTGTCCCTTGTCAGTCTATGACGCGTCCTGTAGCTCTGTTTGGACACTGGGTGACTTCCTCACAGATTAAGATCCTGTTGAAAGTTCCCGAAGCTGTTTCCTCTCTGTCGGCTATGTGATCTGCATTTTCGGAGGCTGTCAGTTAGATTTGTTACAGGCTACTTGCTGCCTCCACGCATGACAAATCACTTACTCCGAGTCCTGGTGGGGAACAAAACTGGAAGTGCATAGAGAGGAAGGTCTGGGAGCTGTGGGACCAGGCAAGAGAGCAGAACGTAAAAGTAACAAACTCAGTCACACGCATTGCTCGTGTTAATGTCAGAGTGTATTTTGTAACGACAAATCGCACATCATCTGTTGCAACAAGGAAAGCCATTATTACAGTTGGAGTGCTATTAATCACATGCAAGCATGTACAAAGCTGCATGCACACACGTACCGAAGTCTTGTGTACGCGTTGTCATTATTCGTCCTCTCGTGGGGCCCTCCTTCAGGATCGGCTTCTTGTAATTTGTTTTTGTTCGATTGATCATTCTGAGAGCCCCAGATGTTTCATTTTGGTGATAACTACTTGGATGTGGGGTCTGTTGGGAAAATTGCATGATGAAATATAATTTAAATATTTTCCGACACTTTATCTGCTTCTGCAATAGACCCCTGCTAGCATTTTGTTTTATTCTGCAAAGAATGTCAAGTAATTGCTCATAATTTAGTTCATCATTGCAATTGAATGGTAAATGTAGGCAAAACTCAAATGTGTCGTCTCAAATGTGTGCTTTAAAATACTTGAATCACAAAAACAATCCGGGGTGTGAGCAGTTTTTTTCTCTCCATTTTAAGTCATTAGTTTATTGCAGGGAATCATTAATTGGCCTCTGTGCATTCACTGCTCAAAAGATTTAAATAAGTACAAGTCTCAGGGCCCAAACAAAATTCTCTGGCTGCTCTAATTTATGGTAAGAAAATACATAATCACGTAGCAGAGAAATTTGTTTTCTCCTTCCCAGCATCGTGGACCAGCGTGATTATTTGACGTATGTAATGAGGCCATTCTTTATAATTAAAGATTACATTATTGACTTGGATTAATCACAGAAGATAAAGCTGATTCAACAAGCCATGAATAAATAGATTATTTCTCTTCCAGCCTAACTCTGAATAATTGTTCATCTATTGTGTTGTGCTGTCGCACAGATGAGCAGCGAGCCCTTTGGCTTTTTTTAAACTGAGCTCTGAATTGGTTTGCTCTGACGCTCAGCTGTGTTTGCTGCGGCATTATCAGATTTTGCTCTCAGCAAGGACAGATTCCTTTTGCATATATTCATTGAAATAACTAAACAGCTATAGGGTGGCATCCGAGGTGAGCTATAAAAACCTGGGTTAACGGGACAACACTGAAGAGCCCTCCACCTGCGATCTGTCATTACACTGACTGAAGACCCAATTGTGGGTTTTATAGATAATTGAAAGTTTAATAGCTTAAGTCATAGATGATGTTCACCCCCCCCCCCCTGTTTGTCCTATCCTTAAACCACATTAAATCAATACTGTGAACAAATGGCACAAAGTAGACATCATTATGAGTTGATCTCAATAAGTGTACTGCCCTTGTGTGGTTCATCAGAAAGAAAAGGAGGAAAAGAAAAACATATTTACAGCCTAATTAGGAAGAGCAAATTGATGACAACGAGCCGCGGGTACACCATGCGCCCAAACCAGAAGACTGCACAAAGAGTAGGGCAGCATTGGAGTGTGGTGTGTGGGAATTTTGCCTGTACGGTTTGTACCAGCAATGTACAGTATAAGACTTTGAGATGCAATCATACAGATGATGATTTACCAAACCTATAACATGTCTGATACAGCGACTTGCTTCAGTTGCGAAACAAGTTCTGCATTTTCCTGCTGTGCTAAAGCCATGCACAAATGCTATTTTTAACTTTCAGGTGCAAGGTCACACCACTTGTCGGCCCCATCCTCTGCGTGGTTTTTGAGCGACTGTAGAAAGATACTCGAGCGTGATTGCGCCTGTAACAGCAAGCAATGCATCCCCTGACGTTGCCGTTGTCTGTGAGTCCTGTGAAAACTCCCATGCACGGATATCATTCAGCTCCATATATATGCTTGCGTGTGTGTATGTGTGTATATGTGTGAAAATGTGCTGTCTACATGTGCGGATGACTGAGAGTGACACATACTTCCCTACTGGGTCTAACGTCTGCACACACCCCTGAACAGCACACCCACCCACCCACGCAGACACTCATACGCGCGTCTCGCTGAGCTACCCGCCTTCCCCCTGGTGGAGAGCGAGGAGTGTGGGAGCGTGAAAGTGACTGGCTATCTGGACCGGCTTCGGCTCCAACAGCCTGTCAATTAGCCGTCTACAGTTCCACTGCTGTGGGTGTCCCTGCAGCTTAGCATGCTGTCTGATATCAGATCCACACACCCAACTCTGGAGACCGTTTTTACACCCCCGCAACCCAGAAACAAACAAATACATGCTCTGTCTTTTTCCTCTTTATTTTACCATTCTTGCAAAATGCAAAAACAAATAACTGAACATTGATCCCACATCTGTCGAGGCTAAAGGGAGGACTGCTGCTTTCGCAACCCACTTCAGTTCGCTGCACTCCTTCCCCACCTTGTCCTCCTCCTCCTCCTCCTATCAGAGGAAGATGAATTACGGTGCAATTGGTCGGCTGCACCTCCTGATATGCATCACCACTGTCTAATCAGATGAAACCCACCTGTGACCAGCCACTGGATAACACCAATATGCAAACAGTTTATATTTGGGAAGATTTACCTCTTCTATCACCCCCTGAGCCGGTTTTAAAAGCTCTCACTGTGCCACGGTTTGGAGCGCTCGGTTTGATGGGGAGAAATCTCCGACTCAGGGATGGCTTTTAACTCAACGATAAAGGCTTCCGATGTTCTGTTACCGCTAAACCCCGCTCCTCTAACCCCTGGGAGTCTTTTACTCACACAGACATTTGTCTCTTTCTGACAAGTCATACACCAAGCTGTTGGTAGTGTTAATGTGGCTGCACGCACACGAACATGTGTATTTAGAGTGTGTATAGTGTAGATAGAATGCTTCCCCGTACACACAGGTTTCATCACAGATTGAGAGAGTTGGCCCCGCAAGATTGATCATGACTCCTGACTGGGCGCCTCTCCCTCTCTGCAGGATCAATACATCCTTCAGTCAGATTGCTTCCCTGCCCTTCCTACTCCAAGCTCGGTGTGACTAATTATCTTGTGCCTGTGTTTTGGGCCCAGTCTCAGTTGCATTTGGTAATGCAGCGAGTCGTTAAAGAATTTGATCTTTAGAACAAGATATCTGTTTGTTTTAGCATTATATCCAGCCCAAATCGATCAATATACACTGTCTACCTTTTTCCTAAAGGGCGCTGAAATTATTGAGCAGCAGGGGATGACTCACAGCGTGGGGATGGGGAGGATTGAGCGTTTAGATGAAGTGAAATCAAATTTAAAGTCAATCCAAAAGTCAAAATTGAAGTTTTTTCAGATGTAGTTGATTGATGTTGAAGCGCTACAAAACAGCACCATCTGAATTAGGATCCACCTAATAAAGAGCAAGTGGGAATTTTGATGGAGATTGCACCCTTGGGCCTGATTAGATTACTCAGAAATTTAACAAACTCAGAGATGACTGAATTTGAATTAGTTCTTGCAAATGAAAAGTGTGTGTCTCGATGTTTCAGGGTCGAGGGGGTAATGACATGTACGTAAGGTTCTTTCTCTCTTCACGATTTCCATATTGAATGTTCTCTACATTAACAGGGCTAATAAATTGTTGTGGCATTTTCCAAGATGGGTTTGTCTATATCGTATTACCAGTTCACTTCAATGACCCTGTAAGACAAATACATTTCAACCGGACTCACAGCACAGCCCACAATGCCGGTTCCATTCCCCAGGATCATTTTGAAAATAACTCATTAACATTATCACTGTTTTTAGGAAAAGACTTTGATCTCTGTTTGAATAAAGCTAATAAATTATTTAAGTAGTGAGTATGTATTTTTCTTTAAAAAAATATGGTAGACTAATTTGATTAATTAAGCATTCCAGCACTCCTGCACATCAGTCTGATTTTTCTTTTTCTAACAATATCATTCGCCGTACAAGCTAACTGTAATTACGAAAGCCTTTGGCCGAGCACACTTTAGATGCACGCTTTTCTTCTTAGCTGCCAATGTGAGGTTTTTATTTTGTCATGTTTCCCAGTCTCTGAATACATTAGTGGAAATACCTCTAAAAAATTAACCAAGCTTGCTTTTAGGCCACCGCCACATAATGGGTTTGTGCGTCTTCATTCCCCTTGCTCATACAGTTTAATTACTTTGAGAGAGATAGCACATTCAGGAGGTGAACAAAAAAATAGAGACACCTTACAGTGTAATTCGGTTCAATGCATAGTGTTATTGTCATAAATGAAAACTGAACTAAAGTTTAGAAATCAATTTTGTTCATTTAAATGTAAACAACAGTAAAGCCTTTTCAAATGTATGATGAAAACTGAAATGCTACAGTACAGTAAAATGCACTGATACAAAACAAAATCTGTTTACTTCATTTCTAAATGCCAATGTCCAACTTCACTAAAGAAATGTCCAATATGTACGTATCACTCAGGAGTGCACATTTGAGATCATGGACTTGAGCAACCAAAGTAGAGATTCCAAAAGAACGTGGGATCATTTTGAGTTCATACCAGAAAGTGTCAAAGTTAAGTGCTTAATGTCTTCTGGCAGCAATTTGTGAATTTAAACTCAAAGGGAAAACCAGAAAAATCTGAAAATGTGCCTCAACTGCTGCAATAAACATGTATTAAAACATTTTATCGGGAAAAAGGCCAAAAGGAAAGCTAACAGTACCAGAGCTAGCATGAATGAGAGAAAAGCGGTTAGCCAACAGTGTAACGTCATGCTTCAATAAAGCTGCTCTGGTCTGCAGAATACGAGAGAGAGAAGCTTTATATGTTAAATCTACCAGATTCTGTTAAACTTTCGAAAGACATACTAAGCCAAGCTTGAAGTTTATAATGTAGAGCGGTGTGCCCATTTTTTGTTACTTGTTTAAATCCAAATTGAGGTAAAACTAAACTAAATAAAAGGCCGTTCAAATAAGACGGATAAACTCAAATAGATATGGTCAAATGCTCAGAACTCAAACTGTGAGGCCAAGACTCTGTCAGAGCGGTGTCGTATCACCTCTTCATTTCAAGAACACACCTTACAACCTAATGTTTGATGTTCCTACTCACTGTGTATATTTGATATTTTAAATACATTTGAAATGTAGAAATCATGGCCAGTGTGACTGGGATGAAAATGTCAGTCGGCTACAATTCAGCCGAAATAGCATATTAGAAATAGCGTACAGCACAAATGTCATAGTGAATATTTACCCCTGGCATAGTCTGAACATGAAGGCCTCGTCTGTCCGCTTGGCTGGACACTTGGCCCTTATTCTGAATTATGTCTAATGTCACACACTTGCCTGTGCCTCTTGCTGCTTTTTTCTAGTTTGTTACCACACACACTGCACACAACAAGCATGCTTTTTAACCTCCTCTTTTTCCCTCTCTGGCTACATTACTGTTAACTACAGTTATGCAAACAAGGTTTGAACTGTAGTACATAACCACTAAGGTGTCATGACAGGTGTGATATTTTGTCAGAATCTATATGACTTTGTGGAGTAAGGGCCTTCCTGTACGATGACATTTGGCATACCTTGTAGCTGCCTCTCGGGAAAAACATGCAATGATTCGTCAAATGGCTTCGAGGTTGAATCAGTAGCAAACGCACCAAACGCATTTTTTTTCTCCTGTGCATTACTTAATAATGTACACTGAACTTATGGAACAATATGCTATGATAGGAAATGCTGAATAATTAAAGTTATTGCCCTCCTAATGTCAGTAGCTCCTACTGGCCATCGTTGAGGGCATTTGCTGTGGAGGGACCCCGGGTTATGCCTTTATTCTGTTTTGTAAAGCTAAGACAGGAGTCCCCAAACCTACAACATGGCAGATTTAACGTTTTTAACATAATTAAAATTAAGGTTGCCTTTTTTTACCTTTGCTGTTCAAGAGCAACTGCACTGTTGTAGATGAAGCCAAGAACATAGTAGGCAGAACAATGGCAGAGAGAAAAAGAAAAATTCCATTTTCAGTCCGCGAGCTACAGGTCCTGACCGACGAGGTGCAGAGGCGTTCCTCAAATCTTCAGGCAAGGAATAGAGAGAAACCATATTTGGGACGTAATATCCCAGTCTGTCAGTGCTGTTGGCATTTTCAAACGCACACCTTCAGACTGTAAAAGAAGATGGCATGATTTGGAGTAGAAGACAAAAGAAAACACATAATTCAATGATGCCATGATTACTGGATAGTCTGGGCGTGACGGCCCTTATTAGGTAAAGTAGTCGACTAGTCGATTAATATATCATATACAGTATATGTTTTCACCCAATATGATCAATTCTAGTCAAAAGGTTAACTTATGAATGCGGGGCCCACGGAGGCTCTGAGAGGCTGTTTACAAATGAATCGGGATCTGATTGGACTAAACCCAGCAGGGTCCGCTTAATTTCCGCTTCATATAGCTTGTTTAGACACTTAGTTGTATAAGTTTTAAGAAAAATTTCAACTTGAAAATTGTACTTATTCAAATTCAAATTTCAATTTAAAAAGGTTTAATTGATTATTGTTGCATTCTATTCCCTTTTCTCTGCACTTTCTGCCCATCTTTACAATAATATATACTTTTTAAATAATTTCTCTGTTTCACACTTTATAAACTGACACAGGCCTGAAATATGCGCATTACACAATCTATACACACACTGTATATACGTTGTATCACTCTGCCTGCAAACCTTCATGTAACAGTGTAACTCTATTATTTTACCAACGTACAATAACTTCATAACCTCAGACACGTGACGTCCATGTCTTGTTTGGGTAGCAAGTGGACTGTTAATCTTCCAGCTGATGTTGGCAGCTTCGTCGTCAGGCTCTGTCCATGTTGACAAAACACTTGACCTTCAGGTGGAGCGAAATGTCATCTGATTTAGCACAGCCAGTTTGAATTGCCACCACTCATTTTGTCATCGAAGCGCTGCATTTTAGTTAGGAATTTTCAGAGCAAATGCATTACAGTATAATGAGCTTGCTTAAAGCAGGAGAATCACACCCATCATGAGTCCCAATACCATTTAGATGTAGAATTTGCATAGCTGTTACTGCATATCTCTGTTTGTGTATTTCAGAGTAATTGTAAAGAATATGAAAATGGATAAATGTCCATTACATGGTATTCTTTAGCCAATTTGTTGGTCAAATAAATGTGAAGCATCTAGACCTCTTTTCCCTGCATAACAGAGATACTACATTTATGCACTACAGATCTTTGAAGTGGCATTCATGCTGAAAACAATGATTGTATCCAAAATGACAGTGAGCGAAGCCATGATACTCTGAGCTCTTGCAACATTAAAGATGGTATTGTGGATTGCTTTTATTATACATGTATATTGCAATGTTTAATTTATTTTCCAGACAAAATACACTGTTGTCTCTGCTCATCCCTTTTCTTCTTCATTTATGCTTCTCCCTAAGTTAGCTCAGTAGCTTTGTGTCCAGTGTTTACCGTCTGTCAGGCTGTATTTACCTACATTCCTCCTCGTGTCCCCTACTCACGTGGTACCGAGCCACTGTTAGGCGTGTTTGTTTAAACAAGCGTGTAACTCTGGTCATGTTCCGCAATGGTGTTGTCAAGATTAATTCCGTGTTTTCCTAATGCATGCTAATGAGAAAGTTGTGTGCATTTGATTGTCAATAATGTGAAATACGGTCCTGCTCCCTAAATGCTGGCGCCGTTCAATAACCTATTAAAGTTGAATCACAGATAACTTGGCGCACATCAGGAAAGCAATCTGAAATTTGTGCTGACATTGATCCAGCAGGAAGGAGACCTATTGCTCCGATTAACACTGTTGCCCCAGGAGAGGAGTCCCTTGGCCATTAATAGCCCACTATCCTAGATTTTACTTAGACCATATAAAATGCTTATATTTATGAGACACGTAGGGGTAAAGCATCGTGGACATAGTAGAAGAGAGCTGTGTTCTTCATCACAGTGTTTGTTTAATTCCAGGTAATATTCTAGCCCACACTACAGTTTGGTACGTCAGCGTAACATGCTGACTGTACTATGATACAGCTGTTTTCAGGGTACATGGGTAAATCCAAACCATTCACTTATTATACAGCAGCGGTCAATGATGCACTGTGAGATGTGTGAATATGCTGAGACGTTTCTTCTCATAGTGATGTGTAGTCGTAAAGCTAACGGTCGGTGTTATGAGTGTTGCACCAAAGTAAGTAAGTTTGCACTATGTGGCACAAAAAGCCTGTTCTCTAATACATAAAAAAAAAAAAAATGTTTAACCCCGGTTCAACTTAAATCTCTTTCTTTGTTGTTGTTGATATTTTTTTAAGCTACGTTTCAAGATTTTGAAGATGTGGCATTTAAGGTGCCCTTAACACCAGACGGCGTATTTGAAGTTAGGAGGTTTGAATTCCTAGTTACAGTTTCGTGCACTTTGGGTGTCATCTTAGAAGCAGCTAATGGGTGTCCTGACACATTTTAAACAGTGCACAGGAACATCTGTAAAATGCCATGGACCCTTTCTAAGTGTGCCAATTATTTGAATACCAGATGTCTGCGTGCTTCTGTAGTTTAATGCCAACTCATGGGAGGCTTCTATAATTAGACCCACTCAAAGTGTGATTGTCTGATCTTACCACGAGATGAAAAGCATATAACATGCATCATGGCTGGAACAGACAACTATCTCATCCATTTAACAACCCCCCCAGGAACTAAAACTGAGAAAATGACAGATCTTTTCAAAATTGCGGTCTCCTCCATTTAATTATAAACACTGTGATAAGGGCATCTCTTTAGAATAAATATGATCAGTAATGAGGTATGGCGTCGCTGTTTACGCCTGTCCTTGACATTCACTTTGAGAATAAGGAAAGGGGGTAACGGCATCTTTCTAAACAGATCTTGAAAGTCCATGCGAAGGGATAAATGTCAGTGGGCTTCACTCACAAATCACTGTGGTTTTTTCC
This sequence comes from Bovichtus diacanthus, assembly GCA_943590825.1. NCBI lineage: Eukaryota > Metazoa > Chordata > Actinopteri > Perciformes > Bovichtidae > Bovichtus > Bovichtus diacanthus. The sequence continues at coordinate 7,462,103 of CALSBV010011748.1, forward strand.
TCCTCTCTGACCTTCACTTTGTCTCCTCTAAAAAGAATTAGCAGGATATTAATAAATAATTGGTATGTATACTAAGATGAAAGTGATCCCCAGAGACAGATTGAATATGTCTTTCACAAAAGCATGCCCTTAAACTGACAGTTAATTAGTGCGTTTAGGTAATGATAAATAATTAATTAGCATGACATTGAGGGACTTCTGGGACAAAGCGACAACTGGATAAATTACCAAGCCTCACCGTAAGCCAAGTAAGTCTGAGACTGTCACCCACACCACATACATTCGTTGTGTATTTGAATAACAGTGTAATCTAATTGGTGTCATCATATCTCTCTTGGCTAGAGCTTCGCCTCAGGATACCATTTGGCTGCTCCAGTGGAAGTGTACTGTGAGCAGATCAATAGATGTAGTGGGCATGATTATGTTGCGATTATAACCGGAGAGAGCCTTGTAAAGCCTGGAGAAAGGTGATTTGAAGAGAGGTGCCACACCTCTTGGCACAGTTCCTTCGGCTGAAACAGCTCAGTTGGAGACAGAGCGGTCACTGAGATTGGCTGCAGCCCTGCTTTTGGACCAGCTGGCTTGAGAGCAGAATTAGAGCCTCCCCCTTGTTTCCACCTGCCGTACGCTGCTCAAGTGTTCCAAATCAAGCCATTATTTGCTTCATTTCCTTGCTGAATGACTCAGCTTGCGAGTTACTCAGCTGTTCTCCCCTATAGCATGTCATCTCTCTGCTGAGGAAAAACTCTTAAGTTCCACATTCCAGATCATTATTAGCATGAGAATGAACTTTTACCAGCATAGCAATAGGAACAAAGTGTCAACATGGATTTTGCTTTACTTTAATATGACCACAACAAAGCCGGTTCTCTTTCGTAAACCTCTGAATAATTGAACTTAGCACTCTTAGAATTCAGTTTCAATGTAAAAAATGAATCAGAACTGATCCTTACAGAGCTTATAATGATACTCGGAAGAGGTCACCTTTAACCGGGCCTCTTTGTAATGCAGGTTATGCAGGACTACGGCCTGATCTCACCAGACATCGCCTGTATACAGAGTAGATGCCACTGAATAAATAAAACCCTCACCCCTCCAAACACCAGCGTAAGATGCCAGGATTAGCATCTCATTAGACAGTACTTTCGCTGGTGGTTTGTGGACAAAAGAGTGCGAAGCAGAGCAAAAAAAAGAACTGTTTGTGGTCCTTTCCCTATATGTGGAAGACATTTTTGCCTTCCCTGAAAAGTTCATTTTATAAATGTAGAGTGTAGCCTTATTTTTATTGAAAAGGATCTCCTTCTTTTGTGGGTACTGTGAGCTTGTTGTGAGGCATGGTCGCCTGCTCTGTTACACCAGCTGCATCATTACAGAGGGCTGTGGCAGAGACGTTGGTTGAAGGTACGGACAAGCTTACAGAGGCAAAATTGTAGATTATTGCTGAAATCCGCACACCCAGGAAGACAGTGTAATCTAGAGAATACTCGCACTGAAAAACTTGGTGACAGTTTGCTTCTGAGATAAATTGGCCTCAGCAAAAGTGTCTCCTGCTGGTGGCCAGGCTGTGTTATCTGCGCCATGAACATGCAATTTCCCCTTGATTGTGCTCCCCACGGATAAGTAAACACGTTCAGCAGAGCAGTAAACTACAAAGGACAAGAGCCCAAAAAACAGTGGTAATAATCTGCCTGCAGGAGACAAATTCAAACCCTAATTCACAGAGATTGTGAAGATTTTAGATATTCAGATTGTCAGCCTGCAGTAAACATGTGGTCTCTTTTGGAGCATCCATTTATTAAGATAAAACTTGGATGTCAGTTTGTTCTTCCCCCTCAATACGAAGCAGAAAAGCCTTTATATCCACTCTGATTTCTCAGTGAGATGTACTGTAACTGACAGATATGAATGAAATATGAAACGCCTGTATTGCCTGGACAGCCCCGACTATCCCACACCATCACCTCTATTTCGCCGTACAAACAGCACTTTGCAGCATTGGATTGCTAGGTTAATGTTGCAGACTTGCATGGAACAAAGTTTAAAAATAAGGTTAATGTTGGTATTTTAATGGCATCCCCAGGTGTGCTTTGTGGCAAGTTGAACTAGAACGTTTCTTTTTCCCATACGGACTGTGAAACATATATTTCCATATCTAGGGTGAAATAACATACCCCCCATATATATGATCTAAATGGAGGCGGAAGTCTGGATGTTGATTGAAATGGCAGTGGTGTGTTTATTTCTGGATGTTGAAAGTACCATAATCTCTTTCAGACTCTGAGGGCTGTTCCTTGTTAGTGTGCCACGCTATCTCAAGTGACTATGAGCAGAGCAAGAAAAGTTAATCTGCCTTTGCTCTGCGTTGACAACGTGACATGTAGGCAGTGTCTGAAATTAACTTATTAGGTCACTGCCAAGGGCTGTAAACTAAAAAATTACCTGCAAAGAATACCGCCCCTTATCAGCCAAAAATTATTAGTGTACATATATTTTTCATAGAAAAATGTCACACTACACGTTCAAAGGCTTTTCTGAATAGAGTCAGGTACTGCATGTGGATTAGTTTTTAATACTCACTTATTTTGCCACTCTTTTAATGTTTCTCAGTTGATATGTGCAGTAAAATCGCAGTGGAATAAGGGTTAAACTAGAGATTACACTGATTTAATTAACCATCCACACAGTTGTACTCCATGGTTTGCTGAATAGGTGGCTTTCAGATAGTTGGATTTGCTGAAATGTTTCACAAGTTGATTTCACAGCAAGAAATATTGAGCCTCTATTCCTACTGATAGGTTAGAAAGGTTTTGTTTTTTATCAGGCACATAGTGAACAGTCCATGAAAGGTTTTTGAATGTGATACAAAAGGGCATAGACACAAGCAAAACCACAAAGAAAACAACTGTAGCAGAAATAGACTACAGTATGTGGACCGTCGTGTGTGTTAATAATAAACTATATGTTGCGATATGTAAAGTGGCATATATACTAAAGTGGTATTTATACTTTCAACAATAAAGAAACAACAAAGACATTGGAATCACTTAAGTTGTAAACCTGGATTTAGTTGTTTTTAACAGGAAATAGATTTAAACATTCATCAGATTCTTAGACAGTGTGAACACCACATCAGCTACTCTGTCTACAGTACAGGAGGCAGCAGCTGTGACTTGCATTTTACACCTGTTTGGTTCCTTTAGTCTGGAACAAAGAGTAAAAAATAAAACATTGATGTCCTTGAGTTCTTGACCGTTTTGCAGTCACAGTGACTTATTAGACACCAAGTGAGGTAAACATGTAGTCACATGGACTGACAGGTAACTCATTCATTGGACACTTTTGCTGACCTGTCGTCCTGCATCATCAGCACCACACGGACCTGCAGGGTGAAGTCAAAACAAGGTTTATTTTGGTGACTGATAAAAGGTTTTGCTGCACTTCACTGGGCTATATGGCTTTTTTCATCTTCTGGGTGTCACAATAGAGCTCACAAAGACATTGTTGGTCATAGGTGTTATTAAAGCAGACTGCAACTGGACGTCCTGCTTCAGAAGTAATGTAATATTAACTGTAATATTGTCATTTTTTTCGCAATCAGAATAAAACTAAATTATTCTTGATAAGAACCTGATTTTACCATCTAGGCATTATGCATTAGCAGCAACATGACATGTGTCCGTGCCTTATAAAAATACAGATACAAGTCCTTCAATTAAATGCCTAAAACAACCGACTGTATGGTTCTTGTGGTTGTGTGAATTGTCTCTCACAGTAACGGTGAAGTGTTATAGCACCACAAAACCTCTAGCGCGAGGAGGTTGGGTGCACAAAGCTTGTGACTTTGACATGGAAGACAGCTGCTTGCATCCCATCTCCCATGTTTAACCGTGACCTTAACAAAATTGGTTTTGGTTAATAAAATGATAGCGATCATTTGTAACGGTTTTGACAGCCACTGGCAAACAATGTTGTGCTGAAAAAAGGGACTCCAGATCAGAAAACACACACACACGGGGCACTGTTTCCCAAACCGACTTGTGCCTACGGTTAAGGCTTTGTTCAGTTTAAAACGACTAAAACGAATCAGCCTTCCTACGACTTTGCAGTAGTTTAACGTGATACTACTGTACTTCCACTTTTGCCATTGAACGTATCCGTCCATGATGTGTTTCAACAAATAATTAATTAAGGAATGACACATATTTAGTAATCCTGAGCTGTGTGAACACATGACCAATGCTGTCTTGGTTGTCTCCATGTTTTTAATATCTGCCATCACCAAATAACCAATGACACATTCAGGCAAGAGTGAACAGTAGTTCTCCCATCACGGGTCCTTTCCTGACAAATGTATGTATCTTATTAGTAATTAGTGAATTATGCTTTTAATAACCAGAACTAATCAACTAGTGTATCATTGTCTTGTCACCTACACTAGCACCACCCTGGAAAGATTTCACTGTTGTTGTATCGGACTCTTATCCAACCATATCCATCCATATTGTATATAATATTATATTATAAAATTATATAATAATTTAAACATTGTTTCATCCTTGAAATTCTCTATAGACACAAACCATTAGGAAGACCTCGCACTTGTTGCTGTGTTTGTGGTAAAAAAAAAACATCAATGTGCAAAAATTGATATAATTGCCATCTCAGATAGGAATCTACCAAGTCACCATCTATTTCTGACTTAGCTGATATTTTTATCATTGGAGATGTGGAGATTATGATTGAGTTATTTGCTTGTTTACGCTGTTAGCATTAGTAAAGATGATGTTTGCAGTGTGATGTATTATTGTCATAATTTTAAAGAAACGAGAAAGGGCATGATCATATCAAGGAAAAGTGGTCGGAGACGCCATCATTCTCTCATGTAATTTCTTTTTCAAATTCAAAGGCACAAAGACAAGTGTTCAAACAGAGCTGAAGTTAAACCAAAAAGCTGCAGTTGCTCAGAACCACCAGGCAGCGCAAAAACAGAAGTTTAAATAATACAGCTATGTGTGGACTGAATAATGTGAAGTTACTCAGAGCCCGTGCCTTTCTTTTATGTAACAGTGTGTGATGGCCAGCATGAACAAAGAGTTAGAAACAAGGCCCTCAAACATTTCTGCCTTTATTACCAGACAGTAATATATCCACCAATTACAGTTTATAAGGGCGATAATTGATCAAAATTGCCTATTTCTGATAGAAAAATAACCATGTTGGATAGAAATGCAACACAGAACATGTTAGCTGTTTTTGTTTTCTGTATTTGATTTGAATCAATGTGTGCTTGTCTGTTAGAGGACACTTAGAAAGTGGAATGTTTTGTCAAACGTCAGGACAGGTATCAATAAAGAATGTACCTTTAATTGATCAACTATACTGGAGGAAACTAATTACATGGAATATTTCACTCCAATGAAACATATCAATCTCTGAATCCGCCTAAATCACAATGAAAATTGGATATTGGTTCAAATGTAAATACGTTTCTAACAAGTTTTGTCATTATTTATAGTTAGGTGGGAATTGCACATTGAACATATTCTTTCAGATTTTCTTCCCCAGCCACATTATACGGCAGGATTCCGTGTTCATCAATTTGTATGTATAAATGTAAGTATCACTATAAATGTGGGTATTCGGTAAACGTGTAAAATGAGATTCAAACTATCTTAAATCTGGTAAATCCTCTTGTGAAATATTGATAAGTGTGTCTGGGAACTACGACTCCAACAGTCTCCCCATGCTGGAAAGTTAAGATCATTTGATCACCCACCTCAGAGACATCCGCAGCAGTGATTTACTCCCTGTATTTTATTTTATATTTTATCTGGCTCATCATCTATCTTGGCCCAGCCCATGGAGCCTGGATTTGCCCTCTGTATTCTGTCTTCCAGATTACAACAGGTTCAACAGCCTGTCCACAGCCCACCACTCAGCTGAAGCCTTTTGTGGGGCCTGTGGGACGTGGCTCTGTGCCGATGATCCTGAGATGTTGCTGGAAGTTTAATCCCCACACTGTGAGAAATGAGGTTCTCCTGCTCTCCCTCTTGCTCTTGCAACTTTGATCAAGCCCTAATGTGATTAGGCAGTGACCCTGACATGACTGGCCCAGGAACTTGTAAAAGAAGCCTGGGGAGGGGGGATGGGAGAGAGTCTGATCTGACCAGTAAACCAGGAGAAGAAAGGAATTATTCTGAAGGTGTCTTTCCTCTGTTGCTGCTCTGCCTTGTGGGTAATAAAGGTTTCATGTATTCGTTTTACCCTGGCAAAAATTGCAATCTATAATGACCTGACATTTCTTTTTTTAAAACTAGCCAAGAGGCTCATGATTTGAATGTTAACCAGAACTCTACTTGATGTAAAGTACAGTCTACTGGGAAGGAAGCTTCTTTTGAATTCTACAGGATCTAGGCTCCTTCAGTCTTCATTAGCGTAAATGTTGGGCTGTAATATATGCTTGTGTACATATCCCTTCATTGCAGTAGATTTGCGCAAATAACATATTTCAGTTATTCACATGAGACTGTGGCTTGACTTTCCCCCTCTCAGACATCTCTTGTTCAGAATCATGCACTGAGCCTGTTTACTGTGTCGTGTACTGGACTGCTCCCTGCTCCCATATGTGCTGCACATTATTCTTGCCGTCAACTCACTGATGATGTGTGAGGGGGAGGAATGTGGTGCCTTAACTTGAGAGGCCAAATGTGTCAAGTCTCGATATATTAACTTCAGTCTAATGGACTTTATCAGCCATAGTGCAGGAAGTCATGGAGATTAGAGCGAGAGGGAGTGGATGTTTGATTATTTTTGCATTCTGTTTGGTTCTCTGCAGCATGCCAGCAGTTGCATGAGGATACTTAAAATGCCCTTTAGAATCCGTTGAATATGGCATTATACTTCATGTGCAGGTACCTGCATGTCCTCTAGTGATGCAGAGGCTGGCCGCAGCCCTGTAATCCTCACTTGTAATGAGTTCACAGTAATTTAGGGCGATGTTTTCTCACTTTAGTGCCCCTAGATATCGTGTTCATGTTTCAACAATTTATGATGCTCTCAAGGTATGTGCAAATTTACAAAGTACGAAATTGTAATCCATATAAATTAGAGAAATATATCTGACATGTACACCATGTTTTTAATAAGTATTCCAGTCAGATACGAGTATGAAGATCCACTTAAGTATTGTGTATTCCTTGCTTGCTTTGGCAACCCTAAGGGGACAATGTCAAAGGAGAGACAGAATGTGAAAGATGTCCTGTACAATTGGCAGTGAGATGGAAAAAGATGCTGAACCACAAGGGATCGTTTGCCATTAGTCTAGAATCAGGGAGCTGGCGTAGAATGAGAATAGGCTGATTTACAGACATGATGGGGCTTTGGATCAAGAAGCATGTTTGGAATCACCCACATTGTTGATTGCAATAAACGTTTACTTTTGACCAAATATGAGGGAAATGAGCTGATGCATTTATGGTGTTACAGACATTTAAAACGTGGATGCGGGCCTAATAAAGCAACATCATTTACTGACAGCACATAACCATCATCACATTTGTTGAAGTTTGAGTTACTGCACAGTGTGACTCACTCCATCATCACGCTTTGAGTCAGTTCAATTTAAATCTTAAATTGCACATCTATGACTCATATTAACGGCAACCAATATAGGAACACTGACAGGTGCCATTAGGTCTCAACGTGCTACAACAGAGCAGCAGAACTCTTGATGCACTGGCAGACTAAACAGTCCCTCCACATTCAACAGCGTCATTCAAGGCTATGTGGGGCTAGACAGGGAACATAAACTAACATAGATGCCTGCATGGTGGCCTTGATAGATCGGGCAATAAACATACCATTTGAGCAAGGTTCACGTCTTCGCCTCGCCTATCTCAGAATTGTTTTTTTTCTGGTCGGTAAATGTAAGGACCACGGATTGAGTCAAATAGTGAATGTCACCAGTTCAATCTAAGTATCTCCAGCACTAAGATCAACTCATTGTGCTGTTGTGTTTTGCAATGCACTTCCCACAGTCCCACTTGTCAACTGTTTATGCCAGTACCGTGTGCAGAGGCTGTTTGTGTAACATTTTCTATATTGCTTGCTGGTGGCTGGTAGCTCCTAGATAGAAACAACCAAACCACCATCCCGTGAACGGCAGATGGAGGAGGCAATGGCACATTTCAAATGTGCCTGAATGACTAAATAACACCACCAGAGGTTTAACTGCCAGGCATGAAGATATGGTGACCATGAGGTCATCAGCTTTTCAGTTGGAAGATCTTAGCATCTTGTGTTCAGACTTGACTGAGCTATGACTCCAAGAAGGTGTACAAATATTAGCCAAACTGGGGTGTTAATGGATTTAGAGTAATTGAAGTAGTTAATTGCCTCCATGAGCCGTCACAACCAGCTGCAACTGCAGAATCCGTGGAACTAACTACAATAACTCGCTTCCTGTTGTTGTTTTACCAGCATGCAATCGTCCCTTTCACGTCACGCAGTATCGTTGCCTCACGTCACTGCATTATAGTATCCCCATATTTGAAGAGAGTTAAGGTGCCTTAGTTAGTGAGTAAATTAAAATATAGTGCCTTATTATAGGCAACTTAATTTGTAAGACTTGATTTGTAAGACTTGTAATCGCATGGGATCTTAATCTCTGTTCGTATGTCAGTCATCTCTTTACCCTGTACACACTTCGATCTCGAGACTTTCACTGCTTTACTGCAACATTTATACTTTTCTCGTTGGAGCTTTGTCCTCAAAAATGAAATACAAAGCAGCATTCCACTCCACCCATAATAGAAAAACGTAGTTTACATCCCACACAGAGTGGGTCAGACATCCCACCTTCTCCTGTGTTGGCCTTTTGTTTCTCTTGTTCTTCAACATTGTGCACTCACACACACACCTGCTGTTTTTTCAGCTGCATTGTGGACTAGTATATCAACAGAGACCTCGAAGTAGATCTAAGTGTGCAGTGTCGCAGTGTCCCCCCCCCCGCCCCCCAAGGAAAGTCAATCAAAGCCTCCCAGCGGTGAGCCATTTTTCCAAGTCTAGCTGATCATTTTCCCCCTAATATCCCGAGTCCCGGCAGCTCAGAGGCTGATCAATGTTGTTGAAAACAGAAAACTGTTCATTCTGTCTGGGAGCGGTGGGGGAAGTGAAAAGCCCACTAAATTGATGACTTTGTAAATGGAAGCTGGGGTGGACTTTGTGACACCCATGGTTTCCCCCCCTCAAAATACGTTCCCAGTCGTCCTCATCACAAATGAATTAGCAATTCAGAGCGTGGCCCTGGGGTTGCCGAATGTTTATGTGGATGCCCAGTGTGATGAAGGCTCACATTTGTTTCCTGTCACTGACCTGTCACTCACGCTGCCATTAGAGCCGAAGGCAACACTGATTTTAACCTCAAATGGTAGCAAAGACGTAAGCTGTGACCAAAGAAAGAGGGACAGAAAGAAAGAAAAAAAGAGAGGAAAAATGTTTACCAACCACACACCCTTCTCCTTCATCCACACATACATTCACACACACTCACACACACTCACACACACACACACCAAACAAAGCAGACGTTATACCATCAAAGCTTTCAGCGAGAAATGCCCTTCACAAAAGTGGTGAGCTGGCACCCTCAGTCTCACAGTAGATTAGACAGTGACAGACTGGCTCTCTGTTTTTAAACATTATTATATGGAATCAATATTCCTAATTAGCACTTCTGAAGCAGCCTAAAGTATTTGTCAGATTTTCTGATTATATTTTCCAATGCATGGATCAATTATCTGTTTGAAGTGTCATCTCAATTGCTGCAGTGATTCTCACCTTCTGCAGCCTGACACAAATAGTCGTCTTGTCTTCTTGGCACGTGGAAGCGCACCTATAGTCTTTTAAAAGGCAACTCACAGCAACTTTACATCGGGTTTAAGCTGAAAGAGGCAGCTTAGCCCCAAAGCACACACAACTCACATTGTGTAATGTAGATTAGCGGCAGAGCACCTTACATTTAAATGGCATTCAATGCTGTACATCACGCTGATCCAAAATATCAGCATGTGTTAAATGAGATTCAGTGAGATGAATGCTAGTGAATTGATGAAGGTGGAAATAACACTTTGTGTTATGAGGGGGTTATTTTATATTCAGTGCTCACAGATATTGGAGGCCTTCAGTGATACAGTAGCTGCTGCAGTGAATGCATGCGGCTATTTGCCGGTGGTTTAAATTTAAAAGAAGGGTTTTAGTTTGTAGTGAAGTGACAACAAATGGGTACCTTGTTGAGAATGTTTTGGAGACGGTTTTGTTTAGATTCAGTTTTTTTCTCGCTGGAACACACGTTTGTGTGTTCTTGAGGCCTGATAAACATGTTAAATGCATTTCCTTCCTGAAAAAACATTTGCAAAGCTGATGTTTGGAAGACTGTGAAACCTACGTTTTACATTTTCTTTTTTTGTTTACATCCATGTTTGACTGCTAGCAGTCTCCTTCTTCCATGCCTAAATTGGCACATTGCTACATTTCTTGGCATGGTACCACCACCAGCTGTCAATCAGCGTGAAACCATCTGCAGAACTGTGCTTGGTGTCGTTGAGTGGGTGCACGAGAACAAAACATTGCTCCAGAGTGCTACTGGTCAGCGTACCTTTAGGTCGGCTTTACCTGCATTTTTAACAAGCATTGTTTTTGGCCACATGGGTGCAGCAGAATCAGTCTTAAACAAAACTTTGGCTTATATCTTTATAAACATATTTACTCATCCAGCAAATTACATTAGCAGTCATTTGGAATACTAATGTCCAATATTCAATCTTTTCCTATCAACTCTTGTGCTTCTGAAAGACTGATGAATGACAACCGCTACTGGTGAATTATTGTTATAATGCATAACAATTACAGCTGCTCTCCTTTTAACATGCTCTTGTATATGAATGGCACTCAGTGCATGTGGACTGTCATAAAACAGAACAGCTTGCCGCATAAAACAGACTAATCAGCGTGTTATTGTCCTGCCACATTTTGATCCACTGGTTCCATATAGGATGACAGCTCATTGTGGCTGCACAGTCTTATTAAATTCAATAGCGGTCATGTCAGCTCAGGTTTTATATATGTGGTGTTTGTCCATTTCTGACCCTAATTATTTAAACGTAGCATTAATCCTCCGAATCCGGGGGATTGTGAAGCTGAATTAGGGTCAGCCAGAGGTTAATGATGGTCAGAATTATCTGGGTGGTTCTCAACACAGTCTTTTTAAAAACCTGCATTTAATGTGGCTGCTGCGTGATTATAGCTTGTAGACTCAGTTTTGCCCACCTTGTCCATGTCCTGTTTTGTTCGTGTTTGCGGATGTGGAAGCCATTTTAACCTTTACTCTGTTGAAATATCACTTGTATATTTAGGCCCACTGCCAAATGTTTTTTTTTTGTTGGTATTTGTCAAATGTTTTCTACTATTCGAGTGGCCCATCACACAGAGCTGTTTAATAGTACAGATCCCAGTGGGATAAGTGTCAAGGTTCGACTGCTTTTGATTTCTGTCAAAAGATTGTGAGTGTCTGATCTTTCAGTGTGCTATAGCCTAATCAATAAGAACTTGGGTGGCCACTTACATGTTCTGCATAAAAGCATTCACTCTGGTACAGTTCAGCACAAACAAAGCATCAAGGAAATTGAGGGAAATGAACAGTGAATAACCAATCGAGCTACTATAGGTGAAACATTTTTAGGAATACTAATTCAATACTCCTTGAAAGCTTTTGTTGTGATTTTGACGTGACTTTTTCTCCAGGCTGCACTACAATCTTTGCACATCAACAACTCAAAGTGTTACTGGAAGGTGCGGAGATGGGAAATGCTCTTAATAATATTAATCTAAAAATCAGTCCTTCCAGGCATGTTCCCAAAGGCTGTTGACAGGTAAAATTACTGGTTGCCTCTTCTTCCACAGCATTTAACTCTCTGTGGTGGGAATATATGCCTGCAAGTTGGACGTATTACATGACAAGACATAATGATGATGATGAGCTTAAAATACTAATTAATGTAGACCAAATCCAGACTGCAGTTCACACATATCCAAATAGCCATAAAGAAAACAATACATTTCAAATAAGATTTTTTCCGACTTTCATGTTCCTGATTTAGCATATTTATACTGTAATGAAAACCTACAAGTACAACTAAAGACTATGGGAAATCCATATCATTATCCATTAGCCTGCACAAAAGAAAAATATGTTGTTCCTATACTCTCACTGTGGTTCCACCTTTTTTAAATGCAACAAACACAATAATTGTATGGCTTATATATGCAGAAAGAATTGAGATCATGGAATTATTATCGCAACATGAAAATGTTGCTTGTTAATAAATTAAAACATTTCTAGAAAACGTCCAATTCGTTATCTCATTGCGCACTCAACATGCTCAGAATGGGTGAAGAGCCTGAAGCCTCACCTGTTTGTGATCCTAATAAGGAGATCAGGCAGCCTGACAAGGAGGGCTTTAACATAATTAATATTGTGTCATGGCTTAGCTGGCATACATGTAGTATCAGATGCCCTACGGCTCTCATAAGGTCTAACATGACGGCACTGGTAGCCCGTGACTTGGCATAAGAAGTATCTAAGGGGGAGTGCATGGGGCCCAGGGGTGCACTTGATTTGGTCATCAACATAATGAGGTAATTTTAAACAGATTGCCGCTGAGACAGATAATAAGCACATCATCAATGTGGCGGCCTGACCTTTACTAACAAAGCATAAAACTGTCATGCTCTGGCTTGATGTTCATGTTCTCAGGGCACTATTCTATTAAGCCTGCATATCGTAGTTTTACTCTTTTTACTCTTTATAATGTAAATGGATATATTTACAGGATATATTGATTAATACACACTTTCCAGAGATTATATGTTATTATTGTTGTGGTACTTGGGAAATAAATTGCAATAAAAGTGATCTCTTATCCAAATATAAAGAAAAGGGCACTACTGTGCAACCGAAATGAAAACCAACCTGTTACCATTTCCCAATTTAATGACTGGTATTTTAATGCAGGGACTAACACCACACAATGTATGTCATGATTACTTTCTCATGTTGTTAAAGTAAAGCAGGCCTATATTTTCAATTGTGTTTGGCTGATAAACACACAAAATAATTATTTTAAATCTTTTCTGCAATCTAGAAATCACACCCTTCAATTATAGAAGGAAATAAACTTTAATTGAATGCTTTCAAATCATTAAAGAGCAGATAAAGGCATCCTGGTAAGATTAGAAATTATCTTCAAGGGTTTTAGTGCAGCTACTAGGAAAATCCTAACAATATGTAGAACATATTCAGAATAACATTCATATTAATAGTGCAAGTTCTTCTTAACTCGAACTGAATTAAGCGCCAACATTAAATCAAAATTGAATTTTATGGCTATTCATCCAAGATATTTCTGTCAAGAGCAAATTGGTGGACCAAATACGTTTCTCAAATAAGGCAGTTTGAAAAGATTGATTCCAGTTTCACAGAGAATCTATGAATATATGTCTTGATTTTGTATTTATTGTAAAGACTCCCATATGCAATACGGAGAAGGGCCACTTTGCATTGAAACTGCATCACATTAAATGGTGGAACTGTTATTTACTTGGTCCAAATTGACAACCTCTAATAGAAACTCTGTTCTGACCTCATCTTACCAAGCCGCTCAATGAGAGATACACACTCTCTGGTCAGTGAAAAAATGTGGAGTGCTTTTGGGTAGATATGCCAACTTGTATGCAACGTCAAGTCTCAGCAGAGCTCAGACTGATCTGAGCTGCGGGCTTTCATTTTGAGGGTGCGTGTGATTTCCTTTTTTACCTCATCTGCACTGTTTCCTTTGCTGTTGAGAACATATTGCTTTCACAACCTCTACGTCTGTTTTAATAGGGAAGATGTCACCCTGAGACGACGCAGCAGTATAAACAAACAGGACAAATTTAGTACAGTTTTAAATTAATCTGCCAATGAAATACGTCATTGTGGCCAATGGGCTCTGTGGTTAATCTCAGCATTCACCTCAGACATCTGAGAATAACAATCAGCGTTACATCATCTTGTAAAATCATTTTAAAATACTTGGCCCAACAAATAAAATTGCCTAAAGAACAAATGCAGCATAATAGTCCACATGCATCACGGGTTGTTATGATGTCTGATATAAACCTCCTGGTCATTAGTCATCATAGACAAATGCTCACTGTTGCTGGCAACAGACATTAGAGAGATTGAGGACAGCAGCGTGTTGGAAAATGTATTATCCATATTCTTCTTATTCCAACCAAATCTCTGAGTGTTTTGTACCCTTTCTTTGCCTAGTTTATGTGAACAGGGATTTCCATTATGGATTTCTGTGTAAAAATATGATTTGATATGTGCTTTGCATACTAAACGTTGTTTAAACATATTACTTTAGACATGCAATTACCTGCTGTCTTTTCCCCATGGAGGTAGTATATTGTCTCACATTATCAGTAACATAGACTTGGGGGAAAAAAACAGTTTTATGATGATTTTAAAATGTTTCCTCCTCTCAGGGCGTGAACAGTACAGTAGATAACATCATGGGGGGAAGCTCGGCAGATTAAAAATGTCGATTTCAAACGTCACTCTTTGCTCGATGATATACAGCCCGGGATTGGGAATGTACACAGGAATCAGAACAAGGACTCTCTACTCGAATGTCACAGAGAAAACACCTGCTAGAGCAACATTCATGTGCACACACACACACGCACACACACACACACACAAACACAGGGGACGTGACTGCCTTGACTCCTCGTGACATGACAATAAACTCTAATCTCCGATTGGGTTCAGCCGGCGTGCTACGTGCTTCAGTCTGTCTAATGTTTCTCCATCCTCTGCCTCCTAAGCCACGCTGGCCTTTGACTTGTTTACACAGATTAAAGATGTGATGTTGAAACATGTGCTGGATCAAACAGCAGCTCTGCTGAGGCGTAACAAATGTCAGCATGATGAAGGTGAGGACTCTAATGCTGTATTATCTCTGCTACATTGTTTAGTGGATACGAGGGAGGAAGCAGGTGTGATGAATGTCGGGCAGGGACAGACACACATTTCTACCTGTCTCCACCTGTCCGCAGAGGGGGAAGGGGGAGCAATCCATTTAGCCGCGGGGGTGGGGGTTGGGTCAGGCAATCCAATCTGAAGATGTTTGCTGGTTGACGGGGTGGAAGCAGTGAATGGACATGGCACAGTTTGGCCCTGGGAGATTTCTGTCTCACACTGCCAGGGAGGATGGACAGGAGCGGGTCGAGGACAAAATGGGAAGGTCATCACGGGACAGACAGGTGTCACCTGATGTATTGTGGGTTAACAGCCTCCGAATGATGTTGCCATCGGCTCAGCCCACAACGGAGTGATCTTTGAAACAAAGCTTCTTCTCCTCTGCCTGCCTCTGATGTTACGCAACTGAAGCTTGTCTGAATTCATTTATGTATGTTAAGTTTGAAACATGATCCGATAAAAACAAGTCAATAATGGAAACTATTGAGCGATTTATCTTGTTTTCATGAAGTGATGTAATTTAGTTGACAAATAAATCACTAGTTATGTAAATCACAAGTACGACACAACAAATATGTGTTTTTTTTCGGCGTAACAAATCCAACTGCAACTTTCATTGCCTTCTAAAACTGTCAAAATTATTCACATGATAATTTTCAGATCTGCTATACCAGTATAGTTATGATTTGATTCAGATACTAAAACAACTTGGTTCAGGTCAGTTCCTTTATACCTATAGGACTTCCTACTTCCTGCATCGGCACTGAACATTGGAAGTTAATCATGACGTAGGATGGATTTGTCTTATATGTCCATATTTCTTAGGGATAATAAGAATTACATCAGAAAAGTGTGACATCCAGCGTTGGTTTCTTTTAACAAGCACAACGATCATTTTCTAACCATAACCAAGTAGTTTTTTTAAATCCAAAACCATGATATTTCCCTCAAGGAATTATTCAACATTTTGGGAAATATTTATTGCTCCTCGACAAGAAACTGCAACCTGTAAACCGTTTTTACACTTCGGTTTTTGTACTGATTAAACAAAAAAGATGTGTTGATTATTGAGCTTTACAGGAGCTGGTAGGTGGTTTCTGTTACCTTTGGATGGAGCCAGGCTCACTGTTTACCCCTGTTCCCAGTATTTATGCTAAGCTAAGCTAAGCTTACCGACTGTCGGCCGTGGCTTAATATTGAACATCAAACATTAGAGTGGTCTCGATCCTGTTATCTGAGTCAAACTATTCATTCACTTTAACCAAGTGTTTTAGTTGACTAACCCTAACCTGTGTCATAGTTTATTAGAAAAGACACGGAATGTTTTCAAGAGTTTTGCAGAATCATATATTATCATGATTCTTGTGTGGTGATAGGGTTGGACTCACCTTGACCCGACACGCTTTTGCGCCTCTATGACAATGTTTCTACCTCCGGCTTAGATCCAATCCAAATAGACAAGGATCATACGTCAAACCGCAGCTAGAGGTCCAGTTAACGGTTATGTCAGGTTTATGAACAAATGACAAATGCTGTCATTTTTCTTGTGAGGGACAGTTCCGTAAAAAAAAAATTATTTCCATCACTTCCATTCAATTCCATCACTATCAGTAAACAGCTGATATTTTACTTTTTTTCTGTCATCAATCACAAAGGCTGTCTGAGGCAACAGTCAAAGATAATGAATCACATCGTCGTCTTTTCAACTGTGAAAGCAGATGCCTTTTATGTTATGTAGACAAATTCCACTCTGGAAAAAAGATCATTAGATCATGTTGGTCAAATTTCTGAGAGAAAAACATGCTCTGGTTTAAACATGTAAAAATAATTACAATATAGCGCACTGACCTTTTCTCTGACCCTTTTTTAAAGGCTGCTCCGCTGACAGGCTCTAATTAACATTAGCCTGCAGCAGCTGACTGGTGTCTTCTGGGAAGCCTAGAACAATCCTGGCCAGGCTGTAGTCCTGTAAAACACGGCAAAAGGCCATCAGTTCATCTGCCCCCCCCCCCCCCATCTCATCCACCTCCTTCTCCTCACAACTGAAAAGATGCTCATAAATGCTGCCATTAGAGATGCTTCCTCTCCTATTTTTTGTATTTAATCTTTTCACTCCCCATTTTACACTCAGTCAGTAGCTGACTGAAAGCTCGCAGCAAGCACTTAAGAAAATGTAGAACGTGGGTGACTTCAAACAGGTTTTAGACAGACTTACCAACATGCTGATGATTTTGTGGCAGTAAAAATGGAAAGTTGTTACTCACTACTTGACTATAGTTAGGAGACATAATTAGACATTTGGTGGGAACACGAATATCGTGCAACATTTCTTGTCAGTTGGTAGTTGTTGAAATGATGTTGGCGCCTGTTGTTTTCCATGTGAGTACAGCGATCTTCAAGTCAATTATGATTTGTCACGTCAGGATACATCGCTTTTCAAAGCATCAACGTTCCAGAAACGTAACAATTGTATCATATTCGTTTAAATAGTGGGATAGCAGCGCACATTTTCTGACAGTCTGTCCTGGAAGACATTCATAGTTTTGAACTCGGTTTCTCACAAGAGCCACAAATAGTTGTGTAACAAATAAAGAAAAGAGAGAGACGTTTAAAAAATAAAAATAAAAAAACATTTCTTGTGCCTTTTGTTTATTTTGACATCGACAAAGACACAGTAGAAGAGTCAAAAATAGTCTTTTTGCACAAGTAAAGGCTGCCAATCAATGAATGTGCTCCAGTACCTTTTTCCCTCTGAAGGTCTCTGTCCTTGATCTGAGAAGCACCTGTTTCAGCTGCATATTGCTGGAACATGCCATGCTTTAGGTCCTGATATCACAAAAGCGTGCAGGAGGCAGTTATGGATGACTACAGACATCATCTCAATGCTGCTTTGTCGCTGTATTTACTCAGGCCTCTGTTAACCCTTACTCATGTTGTAGTATCAATATCGATTCAGTGTCAGTAAATATTTGCTGGCATCTGAAGCTGCCAGCTGAAACGCTCCGAGCTCTCCAGATGGTTTTTCCTTAAATACATTTTCTCTGGTCTGTCACACCAAAAAGTTTCTGACATTTTTTTTTTTTTAAATGGAAAATAAGAATAATCTCTAAAACAAGTAAACCCCAAATGAGTTTTCTAATCTACGATTGTTTCAGATTTTTCAGCCAAGGTCAAAATACTTCTGCAACTCAAGGCACACGGCAGTATCCCCTCTCTCTCCAAGATAAATTCAGGTAGCGTGAGAACACCTTGTGAAAACGATTCCCCCATACCTTCTGCGATTGGTGTAGTGCCGACAAGTACTCCCTACTCACCTGCCATTTTTCAGTGAAAGAAATCAATCAGCTGCATCAGGGGGGCTCATTTTCATCATCACTTCATTGACTTTCTCTCTGGCTAAATTCTCTTTACAACTGCCTAGTCATACAGCTGAAGGCTAGGGAGATCATACTACATCTTAATGAGCTCGTGTGAGCATTTACTTTTTTCTTTTCCTTTAGCCTTGTTAGCTGACATTTAACGAAGGCGCTAACATGTTGCTGACAAAAGCGTTCCCAGTGAGGCTCTTGCTAGGTGATGCACGTATCGCTCTGTGCTTGATCTTGGCAGCTCAGAGGCATGATCATCACACACGCGGTCCAAAGAACAAATCAGGTGACAGTGAAGGATTTTCTGTTGATTTAGCAATTCTATGAATGACTTTAATGGTCCTGCTCATGGCAGGATGGATAACGCTGCAAAAAGAGTCTTGATTGCTTTCTATGTAATGCATATAACAGAGCCATAGTTATAGCCAGTATATTTTTTATATACTGTACACTGCAAATCAAAATTCTGCATGTTATTTTCTTATATTGTTCATTCATATAATAATAACTGTGCCCAATATAATGTGCTTCTGTGCCTTTTGATTCAGCATGCAACAGCCTAATGTATCCCGGGATTCCCCTACGTTTTATACTCTACTATTTAATATTTAATAACCAAGTCATTATAAAGTGTATTTTCTGAAAGTGTATTATGCTATCTCATTCAACAGGTCCAAATTGCAATAAAACCTGCCAATATCAAATTATAGTATTCCGGTATTATGTCAATTAGGCTGTGCATTTTTTATTTGATGATGTCATTAGAAGATGAACCGAAAATTCAATAACTGAACTAATGAAAAGTGTTATTACATTATTAGATAATATTGTTAAATAATCAATTATAAATGGCTAAATCTTTATGAGGCAATAAGCACCAAAGTATGTTATTAACAGTCCAACATTTAGTAGATATTTCATTTAATTTGCTTATTGGCTTATCCAGCTACATTATTATTAAATAATCTGTAGCGCTTTATTTTGCGTCCTAATCTAAACACCAGGTTATCCAGTGATAATATATTGATCCGATTTTAAACCCAGCGCAGAATTGAAAATACATTCCTGTTTGCCTGTTGCCATGGAGATGATCGGTGGGAAAAGCATCTTACATTATCTGCATGGGATGGCGTTTGACTGTAGGCCTAACAACCTTTCTATGGGCAAGATTATTAGGTAATTACAACATATCCTGGGCCTTATTTTGTTGTGGCTGCATTCACTAAGAAACAGGGACTTTTCCTTTGGAAGTGCAACTATCTGTACTTGGGAGGCAGCTGTGGTTCTCTAATAATCCCCCCATCTTGACTCAGCTTCATCCTTGTAGCCACTGAGGTTATTCCACGTTTTCGATGCTGACCTTATTCCCAGTATGTGTGATGTGATCCAACATGACATTCAAGTATGTCCCCTGGACAACCGAATGGCTCTTAGTGCTGTGTGCCTTCATAGGATACTACCCTACAGGGAATTAACCTATCATTTCTTGTCTTCCAAATGGACCTGAGGCACTATGATAGAGCTGCTCCTCAGGTAGTCAGGCAGGTGGAAAAGTGGGAATGAAGGTCACTGAGGGGAAGAAATGGCTGTCATGGATTGTTGGATTTTTTAATCAGATCTACATACAGTACAACACTGCTCAGCTGAAGAAAGTAACCCTGAGTTGAAGTGCAGCATATGACTGTGTGGTGCACTGGGATCTCTAAAGGCATTGAAGTGTGTTAAACTATCTGAGTGTTCAAACATCCTGACCACTGTGGCTGTGGCCCAACCCAAGGGATGTGACCTGCACTAAAGGAAATCAATGAAACCACTGGCATTTCAAATGTGGCTTGATGAGATGGGTGAAGTTACCAAGAGAAAGGAATAATTGATCCAAAGCATAAATTGATGCAGGCTGAAGTGATAGATGTTGCTCGCTGATATTGGATGTGAGCCAAACATGGGCTGAGTAACCTGTAGCCTACTGTTGTCCAACCACCAACCACCCCTACGGCTAAATATTACCGTAGGGGATTCAAAAAGCTCACAGAGGACTGATACCTCAGGGGGAATCCCACCACAGTTATGAAAGACAAAGCATCAGGGCAGGATACTGTGAAATGTTAGTCTGTGATATTATAGTACTAGCTGAGGTGCAGATCTTAAATCGTAGTTATGTGGGTGTTAGATGTGTTTTGAAAGGTTCCCCAAGAGAATCGCGGTGAGAAATGTTCTTTGCCGAAGGAAAGGGGGAGGGAGAAAATTCCTTTTTACCTTTTTTCTCTAAGATAGGCAGTTCAAAGATGCACCGCCAGCCTCCTCATTCCACCTTCTCATTATTTTACTACAAATAGCATTCCTGCCATGTCGAAACACAAAGATAAAACATTTCATTACAAGCTTCTTTTATGTGTGTCCAATTTTAATCCAATAAGCATACATAGTGTACAGTGCAAAGACTTGTTTGTACTGTTTAACCAGCTGACATTGCAGACTCTCTTACAATGATGATTGATGCCCATTTATTTTTTCAAAGGTATATTTCCGTAAGGCACACAGTCAGTTTGTGTTCTTTGAATTCCTAATTGTAAATATTCTGAATGAAAGTAGGAGGACTAATAGTCATAATTGCAATGCTTTGCTTTGCGCTGATAGACCCTTTGTTATTGAAATGTTAATACGCTGATGGCTGATTATTTTGGCAGTCACTCTTAATTATTAAAAACTGCTGTTATCAGCAAGGTTGCAGGGTCTGAATCCGATAACTCTTGATAAAAGCAAAAAGAGGGATTAATGGATTGCATCAGCTTCATGATTAACTAATAGGCATTGTGTTTCACCGCATGTTATAAATACTGTATATACACATCTACTGCCTTGTCAAGGAAGGTTAAAAAAATATGAAACGACAGGTATGTTGAGAACCATCACCTTACCGTGGTGGAGGGGTTTGGGTGCTCCTATGAACCTGAGGGCTGTGTTGTCGGGAGCCTAGTGCTCCTGGTAGGGTCTCCCATGGCAAATTGGTCTCAGGCGAGGGGCCAGACAAAGAATGGTTCAAGAACCCCAATGGCACATCAAAAAAGAGGAGGTGTGACCCTGCCCGGAGGAAGCCCGGGGCCCCCGTCTGGAGCCAGGCCTGGAAGGGGGGCCTGTCAACGAGCGCCTGGTGGCCGGGTTTGCCACGGAGCCCGGCCGGGTATAGCCCGGAGAAGCAACGTGGCACCCCCCCCCTCTCCATCATGTGGGCCTACCACCCGCAGGAAGAACCGTTGGGGTCGGGTACATTGCCAGACGGGTGGCAGTGAAGGTCGGGGACCTCGACGGACCAGACCTGGGCGGCAAAGGCTGGCTCTGGGGACGTGGAACGTCACCTCTCGCGCTACCAGTTAGATCTGGTTGGGCTCTCCTCTACGCACAGTCTCGGTTCTGGAACCGTACTCCTGGATAGGGGTTGGACCTTATTCTTCTCTGGAGTTGCTCAGGGTGTGAGGCGCCGGGCGGGTGTGGGGATACTCACAAATCCCCGGCTGAGTGCCGTTACGTTGGAGTTCACCCCGGTAGACGAGAGGGTCTCCTCCCTACGCCTACGGGTTATGGGGGGGAAAACTCTTACTGTTGTCTGTGCATATGCACCGAACAGCAGTTCAGAGTATTCGGCCTTCTTGGAGACCCTGAATGGAGTCCTGTTGGGGGCTCCAGTAGGGGACTCCATAGTTCTACTGGGAGACTTCAACGCGCACGTGGGCAACGATGGAGACACCTGGAGAGGCGTGATTGGGAGGAACGGCCTCCCTGATCTCAACCCGAGTGGTTGTTTGTTCTTGGACTTCTGTGCTAGACATGGGCTGTCCATAACAAACACCATGTTCGAACATAAGGATGCTCATAAGTGTACATGGTACCAGAGCACCTTAGGCCGAAGATCGATGATCGATTTTGTAATCGTATCATCTGATCTGAGGCCGCATGTTTTGGACACTCGGGTAAAGAGAGGGGCGGAGCTGTCAACTGATCACCATCTGGTGGTGAGTTGGGTCAGGGGGTGGGGGAAGAGTCTGGACAGACCTGGTAAGCTCAAACGGGTAGTGCGGGTGAACTGGGAACGTCTGGAGGAGGCCCATACCCAAGAGACCTTTAACTCACACCTCCGGCGGAGTTTCTCTGGCATCCCTGTGGAGGTTGGGGGCATTGAGCCTGAGTGGTCAATGTTCAAGGCTTCCATTGCTGAAGCTGCGGCGGGAGCCTGCGGGCGGTAACCCTCGAACACCGTGGTGGACCGCGGTGGTCAGGGAAGCCGTCCGACTGAAGAAGGAGTCCTTCCGAGATATGTTATCACGGGGGACTCCAGAGGCGGTTGCAAGATACCGACAGGCCCGAAGGGCAGCGGCCTCGGCCGTGACAGAGGCAAAGCAGCGGGTGTGGGAGGAGTTCGGAGAAGCCATGGAGAAGGACTTT
>CALSBV010011748.1:7485392-7548498 GCA_943590825.1 Bovichtus diacanthus
GTGGCCCGGGAAAAGGAAGTTTGGGGCCCCCTGCTGGAGCTGTTGCCACCGCGACCCGACCCCGGATAAGCGGTTGAAGATGGATGGATGGATGGATGGATGGAGGTATGTTGAAACTGTTTTGATACCAAAATGACAGAGGGCCCTCATGAACAATGACATGGACGTTCTGCAGACTTAAATAAGTGTGTTGTTCAACAGGATGATGGAGAACAAAGTACCGTAATTTCCGGACTATTCAGCGCATCTGAATGTAAGCCGCACCCACTGAATTTTTAAAAAATATGTATTTTGTACATAAAAAAGCCGCACATGTCTATAAGCCGCAGGTGCCTACCGGTACATTGAAACAAATGAACTTTACACAGGCTTTAACGAAACACGGCTTGGAACAAAAATAAATTTTTTGTTCCTTTAAACGCCTTCAACTTGAAAGCTGCATCATATGCCTTTCTCCGTGTCTTTGCCATGATGAGGGTGACAACATGACCGTAATCAGAATCATGACCATTCATAATGTCCGCTGTTTAAAATGTCCGCTGTTTAAAATGTCCGCTGTCCGCTGTTCATAATGTCCGCTGCTGAAGACATTCCAAGAACTAATAATGCAATTGAAGGTTGGCATAATGTTTTTAGAGGTTCATTTGGTACACTGAATGAAACACCGAGAAATTTCGTAAAAAAGTTAATCACCGTAATGAACGGGAAGTTTGAGCGCGCTCGATTTACGTCACATTATGTGACGGTGCTCAGTTTTTTGGCGACATGAAGCTTGTGAAAGCGGGAAAAATCCATAAATTAGCCGCGTCATTGTATAAACCGCAAGGTTCAAAGTGTGGGAAAAAAGTAGCGGCTTGTAGTCCGGAAATTACGGTACAACAGAAACTTGAGAGGCTGAGAGCAGAAAGCCTTTCATTTGGCAGAAAGGCAGCTGCTGTAGCAGCTCCTCGCTGCTTTTTGTAGACTCTGCCTTTGGCAGCGAGGGATAAGTGGCCATTAAAGTCCCATGATCACTTAATACACCTATCATTAGCCATCAACTGTGCATTAACACCACTAGCTGGGGCTTACCACAGAGGAAGAAATACAGTATTGCCTCAATTAAAAAACTAAAAACATCACCCAACATTGTGCATTTGGCTTTCTGGTGTTTTCAATCTCCCATTCACCTGCACATGTCCTGTCAAGAGAACATCTCGATGACTCTGTTTTAAAGCACCCAGTTGCTTTTTGCTTTTTCATTTGCTCAATCTTTACACTTTTTCAGATGCAGTGGAAACACAAAAACTAATGCACTAAAGGAATATGTGGTCCCCAAATGTGTTCCTGTGGTTTTTTAGTTCTTGGAACTGTTAGGTTGAAAATTGATATTGGTGGACACCAACAGTACTTTAGTGGATTTCCAGGGCCAAGGACTTATTTTTCATATCTACAAATCAGATTTTTTTTTTTTCTGAAAAAGCTTTATATGCCTAAGCAACATTGTAGTTGAATCACATTCTAACATTATAGTTCAATACAAGCATAGATTAGAAACTCTGTTCTGGTGATTCTGGCATTTAGATGAAGTTGTCACACAAATACAGTATCGACTGGGCTGTCCAACATCTCACACATTCTGATGCATAACCACTGTTTTTATTGCAGATTTTCTCTGTAAAGACAACAGGCAGTTATCTCAAAACAATGTTTTCTCTCATTTCGCTCTCCAAAAATAAAGTAAACGGACAATAGAGTTGGGACCTTGGCCAGTCAATGGAATGTTATCATTAATAGAGTCATTAAAAAAATAGGAAGCTGTTTATGTATAAATGGATTTTCTTGTAATTGTTTTTGTAGCCTGAGGCTTGGGATGCGGATTTGTTTTGTTGGTCTGTTTATTTTTTTCCCTATCATAGCCAAGGGTTGCCCATTTTCTGTATGAATATACTGTTGGAAAAGCGTGGATGCCAGGATATTTTAATTAGGTACCGAATTCCAAAACATTGCGTCTTTCCTGCCAACACTTGTAACTCTTCCTCTAGTTGTAAATTGATATGCAAAATTAGATTGTGTTAGAAACTGCCCTTCAAACTTTTGATCTAACCTGTAAGATGTGAGATTGTACTCCAATGGCTTCTTACAGCGTTGTAATTAAAGGTTTATAAAGTTTTCTTTCTGCCCTAACTTGACGTGAATACATCGAGCATCTGTATGTAACTTGTTGTAAATATATTTCGCTTTTTAAACATTCATTAAAAATGAAAATAAACCGTATCAGATATGTTCTGACAATATTGTTGCAGTTGGTAAATGATCATGGAACAATAGATATTTGATGGATGGCTTAAAGTAAAAAAATAATGGAGTACAAATGTATAGCAGTAAATTACAACGGATTATGGCAGCCATTGTAGGTTAAAAAAAGAACTTTCTGAGATTAAAGTCGTACATTTCTGAGAAAAATAAATGTGGATATTCTCTCGGTTGTAAATTAAAGAAAAAATAACTCACAAATAATGAATGAATATTCTCTGTGGTTGTAATGTCAGAAATATGTGAGAAAAAACTCTAAAGTTCTCTAAAATTAAAGTAACTAATTTACGAGAAAAAAAATAAATTGGGGGGTTTTTTTGTCTTTTGATTTTCTCTTGTAATATAACTCCCTCCCTCAGCCCCGTAATTTAATAATTGTTTTACCTACAATGGCCCTAATACATCATCATATAAAATAGGAGTAGAAACAATTGATCAATGTGAAATTGTCAATAGAAAGAACATACAAAGGCATGACATCATTTTATTAAAAATTTTTCCATGAAATCATGCAATGGTTGTTTTAAGGAGATGGGTATACGGGAACAGCAAGAATGAGGGAAAATCAAATGAATGAGAAAGTCACTTGATGTTGTCTCCCTCTTTATGAGGATTTTTATAATTACTGCTTCTAAATCAGTGAACTCAGTAATACCTCTCTCCATATGCAGTCATCAAGGCTCCTGTTCGTTACACTGAGCCCTCCAGAAAAACTTGATGGATCCAAGGCTGAAACCTAAATGTTCGTTGTGAGGTCAAGTGGAAGTCATCAAAAGATTTTTTTTTAAACTTTTTTCCTCTTCCTGGAGGCAGGTCAGTTGTTTTGTGCTGTTAATAACCCCAAGTTGAGGTTGCTGCAGGCCTTCAGTACTAGCTGCCCTTGTGCATATTATACTGTCATCTACTAATCAGAGCCATGAGCTAAGTTGCAGTGAGATATAGCTTCGCATATGAATA
This sequence comes from Bovichtus diacanthus, assembly GCA_943590825.1. NCBI lineage: Eukaryota > Metazoa > Chordata > Actinopteri > Perciformes > Bovichtidae > Bovichtus > Bovichtus diacanthus. The sequence continues at coordinate 7,488,645 of CALSBV010011748.1, forward strand.
TCCATGCTTCAGTTTTTCCAAATAGGCATACTAGCAAAAATGTATGCCCATGTGGGATTTTTCTTGTATCTTTGCTGCCCGAGGGTAGTTGACAGCTGTTTGGTTTGCCAACAGTCTTGTCAGATAGCAGGCCAATGAGTTCCAGCGTTTCTTCGTTGGTTTCTTTCCTCATTTTCACCAAAAAAAATATGGAAAGGAAGGTTTTCAGTGTTCAGTCCCACAAGATGTTGAACCGAATCAGCGGCATCTAACTCTCTGTGGTCGCCACGACAGGGCCTGTGGGAGAATGGGGAAAAGTCTGGGTACCAGATGTGCCTGGGGAGGCATTGGCACTTAATGTAGCTGCGGCTAGCATGTCTTTCCTCTCCCCCTTCACCCCAGCCAACCCCCAGCACCACTACCACCACCCAGCGCTGAGTGATGTCAGAGAGTCAGGGATGCTGGATGCTGAAAGAGAGCGCAACGCCAGCAGGCGGCAGAGATAAGGCCCCCCCACCTCCACAGATTAAACAGCAGGATTAACCTCTCTACTCCACCACTGCCATCATGGTGTCTTTCACCCCCTTATCTACCCCCACCTCCCCCTTTTCTCCTCCAACATTTGCCGCCATACATTTGTACAGTTGTCATGATGTAGGAAATTGCTTTTTAACCCTATGTGGCTTGGCTCTGTCCTTGGCAATTGAAACATAAGAAAATGGAACAGGCCCTGCCAGACAAAAAAAATAAATAACCGTTTCCCTCAAAACGCTTTCTGGTCTCGTCCCAAGACAGTGTTGACATAGCATGTCTGCAGAAATAAGGAGAAAATAAAACCCTACTGAATATGTCACCATTTTTCAGCAATTTTGATAATTTTGTCAGTTTTTTCTGCTTCTTTTCTTTGCGCTTGCCATATTTAATGACTTAAAGATTCAACATTTGAGTTATTCATGTTCAAAGGAATAAAGAGAGCCAGAAGCACCAATAAATAGTTCAATAGATAATGTCCTCAGTGGAGCCACCTTGAAGCCACACTATGCAAATGATTTGCAGATATTTATTTATTTCATGCCCTGCTGCGCAGAGCTCCAACCACGCTTACAACAATATATGTCCAGTTCTCGGGTTATACGGTTATTGAGTAGCAATCAAAAAATGTGTATGTTTAACTCGCCCACTAAAATGGAATGGTAGTTATTTAAATACATTGTCTGTCACAATGTAGCCTCAGTCAGCATCCATTCAGAAGTCAATGCATTTCATCTATTTTTACCCAAGGCTTATGTTGCAATTATATAAAACTACATTTTAAACACAACAGTTTTGTTATTGTTACACCAGACTAAGACTTTAATACTTATGCATTTTCGGATATTTATCCATATGTTCAGTTTTTCGCCAAATCAGAGAGTTGGAATTTCCTGTATAATTGGAATTTCCTTATAATAGAGCCTTGCTATACACAAAATATACAAAATATACGTTCAGTGTAAACAACACAAAATATCATGTTAACATTTTGTCTTTGCGTAGGCTTTTGTTTGTCAGGTTACAACTATAATCACTCATATCAAATGTTTGTTTCTGGCCGTCAGACGTCAGGCTACGATGGAGGAAATGATGATCCCCTGCTCTCCAAACCAGGCAATTAGCATAGCATCCCCCAGTGTTAGGTACCTGCGATAAGAGGGCTAGTGACCAAGTGAGCTATGACATTCCATTGATCCAGAAAATTGCTGCAGAGCCAGCCTTGAAATTAGTTTAAATTGCTGAATCAAAAAATGTTATCCTGGATTCTGGCAAGGCCAGCGTAAACCTTATGCCTCTAATCCCCAGACTGATGCGAAAAGTTGTCAGGGATCGTGTCGCCCACCGCCACGATTGATGGGGGAATTTGGATTCTGAGTGTCAGAGAGAGACACATGCAAGCAACTGGGATTTCACTTGGATGGCACTTATGGCTACTAGGGTCGTGACTTGGTTTCAAATCTGCAGGCTTTGGGAATTTCAAGTGCCATCTACCACTGGCTTTGTGCTTTTCAATTCAATTACACGCCAACTCTTTACTCTGTGACAATGTCGGATATCAAGCCCTCTTAGATGTGAGTTGAGTCATAAATCTGAGCTTTGACGCACAGTTCAAGGATTGGGGGGAATAATTTACCATCAGTCAGGTGTCTCGTTTTATCCTCTTTGGATACTCTGAAAATAGCAACAAAGAGCAGCGTTGGAGTTGTAGATTGATGGAAGGAGGGAGCAGGCAATAATATGTCAACTCTAAACACCCTTAATGTGGAATAAGTTCTGGTAAGCGGATCACTGAAGCAAACACAGGAGTGGATTAAAGTCAAATATATTCTGTTTTGAGTTTAATCACCAGTCTAAAAGCAGGGCTTGACCAAGAATACGAGCAGTGCTAGTGTTGGAAATTGTAGATCACATTTCCTATTTGGACAAGAAAATGAACACTGCTTGCTCACAAGGACACACATACATGTCGAACTCAGAGGGAAGTTGTAGTTGCAACTTTAAGCAGTCACCCACACATTAGTTGGAACATTATACTTTTCACACAGTGATTAAACAGGCACTAGACACAACCTTCACAAGTTCAGAGGCTGGCTGCAGCATGCTACTGCACAGATGTGCCAAGTCTGCTCACTAATAAACATATGTTAAAGCTGCAGATGTTGTTTTAACCTGTTCGTTCATACAAAAAATTGTGTGTAGCTGTTGAAATAACAACTCAACCGCCTTGCTCCGTCCACCCGACACCACTGGTCCCCACTTGTTTGTTTTTCCCCCAGTGGCACAATTGCAGTTTTGTGGATTCACGTTCACATTTTTTGCATTCAAAGAATTGCTTTCATCTGAACCACTGAGTTTAGAAAATGTCAACAACCACAGAAAACAGAAGGCTTTTTATCTGCCAGTTTGATGGGGCAATCTTTGCACAACCCCTATGTTTAAGGTTTGTTTATCACGTCTCACGATGTCAGCAAATGTAAAACGGGTCTTTTTTTAATTTCTCTTTTTGCCTCATGTGGAAAAAAGTTTGACTCTAAGTGGGTGAAGCTTTAAGTATCGTACATAATCCCTCTTGCTTCTGACAGGAATAAGAAACTTGCCCTACAGACCACTCAACCGATTTTTAAGTTAGTGTGTGAAAATCCAGCAGGATAAGAGAATGCCCCACTGGATACACCAGGATTAGTATATCTATTGATTTGTGTCATCTTGAGCAACACGCAGTATTTTACAAGCACATTAGAAGACAGTATCTCTCACATTAAAATGTGAAGCAAAGGGAACGAGCAAGGGCACTTCAAACAGCTGCTTAGCAGCTTACTGATTTGCTGAGTGTGGTTCTTCCCAACAGGTATGTAGTAATATGTTCTCATTAGAGCTCCAACATCAAAGCCACAAACAAGAAACTCTTCATCTACAAGATAGGGCTGAGGACTTCACTTCTATTTTCAGGGAGAAACTTTGAAAAGCTCAAGATTACAAAATTTGGTGTAACTTTAAAAACAGCATGTGGGGTGAAGGAACTGGCATTGCAGTGACCAGAGCTCTGCAGGAGCCGTCCTAAGTGCTTTGTCTGCTTGAAGTCTCCCACTGGGGAGCAAAAACCACAAAGCCTGACTGTGTGTTGACTCTGCAATGCGTTGACACTGTCCCGTATGTCACACCAGCACAGGTGCTGAGCTGGAGCAAAAATAGCCGAGCATTACATGGCCAATGACCAGCAAAGCTAAATATTTTCTGTCCTTATCCCAGCATTTCTGACTGCTTTTCTAAATGGACACTATCACATTTCACCGGTGGATTCTACAGTAAAATTAAAGAAACTGAAAATACAAGTTGATAAAAAAAAGGATATCGTATGTTTTCATAATTGTGAAATAGAAGGGAAATCAAATCATATGCATAACTAAATCGTGAGAGGTTGTTTTTCAGCTTGTTTATTTTAAAACACATACCCCAGCAGTATTTACATAGCTCTTTAGGTAGTTTCCTGATGGTTTGTGTGATTAGTAACACCACCACAGCTAACTCTAAACACACATTGAAGACAAGCAGTCGAGTCTAAATGTTTATGTTCATTAATACACAAAGTTATGATTGACATGCTGCTGCCAATCTAAGTGGTGGAAACAGTATGGATTGCAGAAAAGGGTGTTGGACATATTTTATGAGACTGACAGTCCTTGAATTGTAAATCATGTGGTTGGATAAATACAGTGACCAGCAGCATTTATGAGAAGTGCACTGCCTTCTGGGGCATTTTCAGAAGAAGTAGAAAGGACTTATTGCAATATTCATCAGGCCTGTGAATCACAGACTGATTCAAAGTCTTTGTCAACACGACGGAGCAGAGCTGCTCCATCAGGTGGCAAAAGGGTTAGGGTTAGGGTAAGGACTTTTTTTAACCTCACTCTGAGGTGTGTGTGCTTTTGTAAATGAGCACCTGAACCATCCAAAGTGAACAAACTAAACGTATCACAGCAAGGTTAAGAAACAGAAATCCTACAAGGTTACTGCTTTTATAAACAAGGTCAGGCTGTGGGAGAGGAGATGTGAGCTGCTCAGACAAACAGAGCTCATATAATGAATATGGTGAAAATGTGTCTCTCCGAGCTCCACATCGAGTTGAGCTCATATTTGAGTGATATTGACAGGACATCTGTTAAACTGGACTGGTACGAGGGACCCTTTCAGTAGGACTGAGAGGCTGCAAGAACAGTTGATGGATGTGTCCTCAGACTGTGGACTAAAGATTAAAGATACAGACAAGACACTGTCGCATCGTCCCGACTTGGGGAAATATGACCTTAATAAACCCTTATCCTTCGGATTAAACTTCTTGTGTGAAGTGACTTTCACAGCTTTGACCCAAATCAAAACGTAGCAGAGACACAGATTCAATGTGGAGAAGAACTACTGGTAAAGATGTTAAAGACAAACAATCTGAGGTGCCTCATTAAAGGGAAAGGAAGCTACATTGTCAAAGTAACATATTGTATTTCTGTTTTGATGTTGGTGAAGGGATAGTTGTGCCTCACTGATAAGGCTGTGGAGTTGATCTATGCTACAAAGAAGGTCGGGAAATACTGCCAAAGAAGCCTCAAAATAACTATGCTGCCATTGGAAATGACATCTTCATGAGGACCACATTGACTGGAAGGCATTGAGCTGACCTTGGATCTCTTTGGGCCACTACTTTAAAACCTTTAAGTATTTCAATTGAGGGAGACTGAGTTTGTATATAATATTCATAACAACAGAGGTTCAGTACCAACATAGGTACCTATTCCTTTAGCTACAGTGGTGCCAGGAATTAGTATGAACTGGCACCACCGGCACACTACATGAAAATACCGTAAAATGAAAATACCGTATTAAGTAACCACTATTAAAAAAAAGAAAGAAAAGAAAATGTATTTAAAAAATAAGATAATAATAATGTTTTATGGAAAACTCAGAATTTTCTAAGTTATAATTTTTATGTAAGTGTTTTGTGTTTGACTTGTTTAATTGATAATAGGATGTAGCCTCGTGACCTGAAGCCCACCTTTCGGAACTTCAGACTTAACCTAGTTATAACATACGTGTTAACTAAATGGAGATTTACAAATTACAATACAAATAAAAAATGAGGTGCACCACAGATACTACTTCATACATAGAGATTATCTTTTTTACTAAATATGTACACCCACTGACTGGCAGGTGTAACTGTTGCTTAGCTGACAGAACAAACCGGCAAACTAACGTTAGCTAACATGTGACCTGTTTAGATTGCAGATAAAATAAGTAACATGGAATACTGCATGGTAAACACATTTAAACTTGACACAAAATGCTGTTAAATAATGATGTCAGCTGGGAGTATTTTAAGTACAATTACAATTATTCGATTATTTAAATGAGTGTTGGCCATCATTGCATGACTCCTGACATGTTCTGTAGTTTTGTGTGATTTAATGTCCTCCATCTCATTATGTAAAAAAAGACTAAACTAAAATCAATTTCTTTCAAAGGTGTATGTCGATTGTGTTTTGAATTTAGAATACCTAATTATGACATAATAATTAAAAGGCAAAGAATTAAGAACAAAGTTATCAGCCTTTCCGAGTTATTTTATCTATTTAATGTGATTTCCATTTGGTTGAAGTTGTATTGCAGTTTGTTGCAGCAGTACTAAAGTGCATGTCCCAATGGAAGGGAAATAAGAGTAAGTAGTACTAAGCTTTAAATAATAGCAAGAGACGACAATGCAAATAGTTGGAATATTTCATGTAAGGGCCAGTAATAATGACAAAAGAAAAAAAAAGCACACCTTTTACTTTGGTTCAGCAAAGCTGCTCTATCGTTAAGTAGTTGCTGTGCAAGGACCTCCTGGGAAATTAAAAACATATTGTGCCACAATTTCCCTGTGACTCAGAGCGTCCCTGGGGAGGGCACTTTTAAAATTTCTAATAAAGGAGACTTCAAATTATAGAGAGGGGACCTGGCATTGATTAAACTGGGGGTTTCAGTAGGGTCAACTTCTCATATTTATCTGTTTATACTCATGCTTTGGTCTTCTGCAAAGACTGTTTGGTGTATTGAGGTCACAGCTCATGGGTAAAACAAACATGTGGATGTTCTCATGTATGATACAGAGATGATTTGTGTGTTACAATAAACTGAAATCACAAGGTAATAAAAATATGTTGCGTTGCAGTGCAGAGGGCTCGGGAAGATTTGACAAGGGGCCTTTCACTGTAGAAAATGTGCTGTTTGCTCTTTAATTATCATTTTAATGTCATCACCTCATTTGTCAGATTAACCTTTTAGAAGGGTGTGCAGTGCACTCTTTCAACAAAGCTTTTATTGCCTCAAAAAGTGACCTGCACCAGAATGAGTCATTATTTCTGCTGTACCAATCTACAAATGATCTCTCAACCAACTACCTGCATTTTCACAAGAGAGGAAGCTAATTGCTAACTGAAGCTGCGGTCTGTCTACCGGGGCTGCCGACCGCGCTATCGCCTCCAGGCGGCGTTGAGGGTGCTTGTTGTTTTCTCATTTCTGCCACTTTGAATCCAAAAACCAAACTATGAAACAGACACGGAACATGGCTGTATTACTGGCAAGCCAGTCAGGCAGCTGTGCTTCTTCTCCCTCTGGTCTGAGGGCAGACTGGAGCTACAGTGACTCACTATCACCTCTACAGGAACACGTGGTGTTACATACTGTAACGTTAGAAACTTAATTTTCATCCATATGTTACACATTGCACCTTTTAATGTCAAGATTTTCTAAATGATTTATTTCTACAATATGTATCGTGGCAACATTCAGGGAAGATAAGCACTACTGTCAGCTTTCTGTGTGTCATGTTATTTGTAATTTCCTCTGAATGAACAACATTTGCTGGCAGTGTTCACGACACCAGGATTTAATCAGTAATTTCCTGTTTTCATATAAATGAACAACTGCGGTTCATTGTGAATATTACTTTACTTTACCACGCTTTACAGCAACAACATTTTAGACTCCCTGTCTTTACGTCACATCTGCGATCTACATGTGCCCCTCTTTAACAAGTTTTTTTTTTTTTTTCCTTTTCCTCTATGGACCTTGACAACTGTAAAATACTGTATATCACATCTTCTCAAGCATTTTACACTATAAGGGCATAACTGCAGCAAACTGTTTAATATAGCCTAACCATCATTTAAATGACCCTCAAAACCTCTTGAACTCTGACATCTTAACATGTAAGCGTATAATTTTCTAGGTGTCTGTTTGTTGTAAACTTTGTGGTCATCTATAATCCATTAGTCAATGTTTTTCTGCAGATACTTTCTGTTTGTCCTGTACAGTCTCACATATGGCGCGCGAACCACAAAAGATTGCGGTTGCTCATGTATGCACCGTCTTTCTGGTACTGGGTGTGACAGTAACGGCTCTCTAGGATTGCTGTTCTCCTGAACAACGAATGGCACACGGACACACCATCCCCTCAATATGTGAAGTAATGCTTGGCCGATAAAGTGTGTCTCTGGCTCTTTCTTTACACTTACCACTTCCTCACTGTGACTCATTTCTTGTCTCAGCTGATGTGGAACAATGAGCTTCGCTGCTTTGAACATCAACCCAGACGTGTCGGAGATTTCATCAAGTGTCCATTATGGCTGAATTTCCTTTGGTACTGCACTTCTTCCATTCAGCCATCCATTCAGTGTCTCCTGAACCTGTGCAGTTTTTCACCTGAAATGGGCAGCTGAGGTGTAATCCAGTTCACCTTCAATTCTTTCTCCAAAAGATCTTCTTTCTGATCTTTACGAAATGCTCGACTTAAAACGTCTGCAGTATGAAGATCCTTGACTTTAAGGCGGTATCTTTGCAGCCTAAGCAGCATCCTTTACAGCCTCATAGGAGCTCAGGGTAGCAGCTTTTTAAAGAAGCTCTTTAGCGGTCTTGGTCTTTTCCGAAACCACACTGACAGAATTACTATTCCCACTACTATTGACAGCCAGTGGTTGCTCTTGACCCGTACGCTTCATGCTGTCCATCATGCAGTATGACTGCTTTGATGTCCTCTGGGCTGATATCTACAGACAGCGTGATCCGTTTGTTGACCTTAATGTTGGTAACCAGCTGTTTAAGCCGTTCAAAATTCCTCTTTTGCGCTTCCTCCAAGTGCAGGCGCTGATGTGTGACAGGTTAGGTATGAACTTGGCAAGATACTTTGATTCTCAAGAACCTCAGCCCCTCCTGCCTGTCCTGGGGTGGTGGTAGCTGGGTCACTGCGCTCACTTTTTCGTCATCCAGTCTCAGTGCCCTGGAATGTGCGTCCAATGTATTTGATTTCCGTTGTGCGGATATGGCACTTTGTTTTTGTTTAGTTCCAGGTTATACTCCCTTGCTCTTGGCAACAACTTCCTCAGCCTGTGGTCATGCTCTTCTCCAAACAAGCAAGTCATCAATGATCTTTACAACCGCATCCAGACTTCAATCATCTGTGCGATAACCTGTGTATCTTCCTTTGAGGGTGTAAATGTACACAGCTTTGGGCTTTCACCAGGTTTTAACTGCTAGAAGTACCCATCTAGCACAGAAAAGTATTTGACATTTGGCATTAAAGGACACTACTTCCGTAAAAGGGAGCAAAGGACAGTGTGGTACAGCGTGGTCAATCTGTATGAGGTGCTGACAAGGTAAGCAGCCTAGTCCAATGAAGAGATCAAATTATTTAAGTTCTTTTCCTTTTCAACATCATGCACACTTTTCACAAAGCTTAATTTCAGTCGTGTGGCACCTGGAACATCCGGCTGTGTGATTTCAAACTGCCCCTTGTACTCACATTTAAGTGCTTTCTTGCCCAGTGGTTCTATGTTACGAGCAGAGAAGGCAACACGTGTGCTTGTACTTGCCCTGAGCCTGCCTCTTAATAACATCCAAAGCATGTTTTAACTGACATTGCAGTCTGCTCCTGTGTCTAGTCTGAAACACTCACAGTTTTCTTATTTATTTTCAAGCTTTCAGGCCATTTTAGACACCATCACCCTGATGTAGTTTCCATGCTCCTCTTTAACTGTCTCTGAGAACTTGTCATTTCAAATCTCTCTCCGCTCAATTGCACGCATGCATTCCATGCCGATGCTGACGCTATTCTCTACACATCTTGCACACATGATTTACATGTCTGTTCAATTGCAGGACTTTTTTTTTTTTTGTTCTACTGCAACTTGTCTATTTTTGTTCAAGATTTACTGGGTTTGCTTTGAATTGTGTCTAGACTTGACTGTTATTATTCTGTTGACTTCCACTTCTTCTCTCAGTGCTTTGACTTGGCTTGATGTAATCTTACTTGCACGGCAGATATCGATCACTTTTTCTAATATCAAATCTGCTTCTCTCAACAGTCTGCCTCTCATCTGGCTGTTAAACCACATACTATTACCAGAGAATCACGCAGCTGTCCACATTCACAATCGTTGGCTTGATCTTTTACGTCTGTGACATATGCACCTATAGCTTCCGAAGGTTTCTGGGCTGTTGTTGATGAACACTATATAGGTGACGTTTTTTTTCTGAGCTCACAACAGCCCTGAAACTTCCTCTTCAGAAACATCTATTTCATCTCCCCAGTCATCTACAGAGTCGCAAGTGTTGCATACTTTGATCGCTTCTGAATCCAGTTGCTGCAATTTTTGGCAAGATTGCCTTTGCAGACTCAAAGTCAGTGAAGACTGAAACTGCGCCCTACTCTTCTTCTGCCTTAAATGTTGACTGTAAATGGAGTCCGACAACTGCAGTTCACTGTGAACATAATTTTACTGGCTCTGTTTTATAACCAACAACAACATTTTAGACTCCCTTTCTTTGCTTCTGTAGTAGTCTGTAGTCGCATCTACAATCTACGCATGACCACATGGCATATAACACCTGTTATATAAATATATTTATACATATATATTTATATATAAATAAATAAATGTATATGCTGTATATATAATTATATATATATATATATATATAAATATATAAAAATACATATATGTATATATACTGTATATATAAATATATATACTGTACTGAAAGTGTGGATATCTGAAGCCTCCTGACCCTTACTTCCAATTAGCTGACTATAGCAATAGTTAAAAAATACTCAAAACATTAGCATAAACATGGGTTCAAATGTAGGCTACTTTAAGGTTTCAAGATATTTATATTATAAATGTTGAGATAGAACAGCTATGTAATGCCAGATATAACAGTCTGTCAATTTGAAACAATAAGTGTCTTCTTGTAGAAACATAACAATTTAGAATCTGTGTCAGTGTACTCAACAGGGTAACCTGAGAAGAGGAACATGGCTTCATGTGCCTCAGTTATGGGACGCCCATGGTTGCATGACTTTAATTACATTGTCTGTTTGGCAGGGCAGTGGCACATCAATCTTATCTGTTAAGCTGCATGCAACAACCACCAAACCTCAACAAAAACCTCTCAGCTGACACAGAAGTGCGGCACATATTCTGCTCTCTGTTTTGTCAATGGAGAGTGAAAATCTTTTTTCTTTTAATCATTTTAGAATCTCACCTTTCTGTTTCTGTCTAATCTGACTCAAGCTGAAATACAGTATTAAACATGTAGAAATGATCACAACTGGCTTTAGTGAGAGTGAATGTTGGAAATGTAACTGTATACAGTGTGTTGACATGATGTAAATTGCTTTACATATTTGGATTTATAGATTTAGATTTAAATAAATAAGGAAAGATAAGGCACGATGACACTGCATTGATCCACTTGTGGTATTTGGCATGTTGCGGCACTAGCAATATGTCTACTACTAATGATATGGATGCTGCTGTAGTTTCACAGCCATAACACTCTTAAGTACATGTTTTATCAGTATAATTGATATTGTGCTGCAGACTATTGTATTACCATTATACCCATCATCGCAGCATAATAAACTTGCAATTTTCTATTAGTCAATTTGACAATAAAAAATGTGCTCTGTCCCAGGCGAGCCTTTGTTTAGCATTACAGATTGGGCCTTAATGTTTGATCAAGCTTAATTGAAGATAAGGCCATGTTTTATCTCCAGCTCAACAAACAGCAGGGTAGAGCCAAGTAGGAGTGATGGATGGTTCCTCCTATCTTCTCTTGTTGTTTGTTTCATCCCTCGCTGTGTTTAAAAATGACCCTTCAAAACGGTACCAAGGGTGGAAACTAGTGTTCTCGGCTGCACTGAAAGAGGACATGCTTGCTTGAGTAATCCTTTACCATGGCTTTTACAAGGGCTTTTCTTGGCACCAAGGCAACCCTTCAATATCGGGAATGTGCGCTATCCCCTTTGGGTAGGTTCAGTTGATGGCTTTCCATCCCTGTATGAGGGCTTGCTGGCATAGATGGAGGAGGCATGGGAATGCACTGACATTGATTTCTTCATCCCAATGCACACGCTGATGTATTGACTGCCGTACCGATCAGTTAGAGACATTCTGTTTGCCATTGTTTGGTGGAGCTGAAAGACAGTGAACAGAATTTTATCGGACTCAGCCAACAAGTCAAAGGCCATACTCATTTCATTTCACTGGAACACTGCTCTCTTTTTCTGATTCCTTCAGGAAAAAATTCTACTTTGACTGTTTCCTTCTTTTTCTTCATTTTTAGAAAAGCAGTCTTGACTTACTGTTCAAGCTATGATGACTAGCAATGTGATTATCCTGAGGGGTGTCTGAGTGCAAACAGTAGGCTTGCTCTTCTGTGTTGCACTTACTGTCATTCATTTGCAGTCAGCTGCTCATATTTAAAATGTGTATAGACCCTCTGAACGGTACAGACACGCATAGAGAGCCTCGAGTAGAGTCGGCTGGGCCTTCCCTCTTTTGTCACAGTGAAGAGTCTCTGATGCATGGGGCTTTGTTATCATAATTTAGTCATCTCAATAGTGTACCCGCTCGCTAATGATAAATCATGCACAGCACAGAATTCACAGACTTCAGGATGTTAAGGTATGTTTTGCCGCTTGTTGTCACGGAGCGGCTGAAATAAACATGCTCTGTTTCTGACATCTGTCAAAGTGAATTATAGATCTCAAGAAGAGTTGCAGAAGTCACAATTCTTCTTCTTGGTTTACAGCTTTGTTGTTTGTGATAATAAGTCATGCGTTTCTAGTGCCTGACTGGAATCTGACTTATACAACACATGCTCTAGAGGCAGAATACAAGGAGAAACACACTGCAGCTGCTCTCCACCTTCAGGTAGTGGACTCTGTGTGTGTGTGTGTGTGTGTGTGTGTGTGTGTGTGTGTGTGTGTGTGGGTGTGTGTGTGTGTGTGTGGGTGTGTGTGTGTGTGTGTGTGTGTGTGTGTGTGCATGCGTGTGCAAATGACCTTGCAGCAAGAGAAATAATCCTGCATACTTGAGCTCATATCAAAACAAATAAATAAATAAAGATAAATTAATTGTATGTCTTGAATCTTAACCATAAAATCTATTAAAGCATTGAAATTCAAATAGCCTGATGATTATTTGAAATGCAGTGGCTTCTAGATATGATAGATATGTAAAGCGTTTGCATTTTATCATCTCACTTCTGCCTGCAAAAGTGCTTGTCACGGGGAGCATCGAGGTTGGCTTTGTGTCCACTAAATGCAACAAAATTGCTCTGAGTTGTATTAATGGAACTCTGTCACAATCCGAGCAGCTCGGAACAAGGTCAAAGTCGAGGGTAGCACCTTCGAAATTGATTTGACACAGATTCATCCGCATGGAGCAAATGTGTGTTAAAAAATGCATGCGCTTGATATTTCATATTATAAATGTTGAAGCTATGTTCACCTGTGACACATAAATGTATTAATATCTTGTCGATAGAAATACAGTATAAATACCTCCATCAGCATTACAAATAAGAAATACAATTCTTTATCTGTTTGTATTGAAGAAAATACAAAATCTGTTGTTTTATGGATGGGAAAAAAATCTCTCTCTATATATATATATATATATATATATAAGTTTGCTATTCTCCTATTTCTGCAAATGTAAAAAAAGTAAAGAAAATAAGATTCACAGTGAAAACACAATGTAAATTAAGTATGTGAGGGTAGCTACTGTATACTACAGAAGATTATTTATTCATATATAATATATATATATATCAAATATATATATATATATATATATATATATATATTATATATGAATAAATAATCTTATTCTTTATTGTCAACATTTCGACTTATTCTCAACATTTTGACTTTATTCTTGACATTTCGACTTATTCTCGACTTTTCGAAAAAAATGCAAATTATAAAAAATCTTCCTCCTCATTTTTTCCCCTTGTGCCTGGCACTAATACTCTTCCTTGGTATACTGTAAATGAGCCCAATTTCCTTTGTATGTACACTATTTGTGCTCAATTGTTCATAACACCAAGTGGGTGTCTAGCTCCAGAGGGAAAGCATAACACAAGTGGTAACACACAGTATTAACTTTAAAATTTTTGATTTACTGTTCGAACATACAGTGTTGCTTTTAACTTAATTTAAGGCCTTTTCTCATTGGGTTTCATGTTGTCACTTTATTAAAAAAACACAAGCTAGTTACATGTATTCAGTAGTATGTAATAAGTATTTATAGTAATAAAAGCAAAATCTGTGACATTTATAATAAAAAACAAGACTTAGCATCCACAGCAACCCTCTGTAATGCTGTAGTGTGCATCGTAAAGAAAGCTGTTAAATAGATAAAAGTCTAAATCTTGATTTTTGATCTTGAAGTAAATGTAATGTAACAATTGGCCAGAGGGGGGTTTCAAAATAAAGGTATTTGGCAACCTAGATCAAAGGGGTTTATCATGTTGTGAGCATGAAGGTGTAAAGAGATGTGCATTCAGATGTTACCCGTTTCACTTGACGTGATTATTGCGATAATCACATAGTGAAGGGGGGTGAAATTATTTATATATTATTAAATAGTTTATTTGTGTGAGGATGGTGCAAACAGAAACATCATCATATTGAGTCACTTGGGAGATTTAAGATAACATATCTAGTGTTAGATGAGCAAAGATGAGAATTAACAAATACTGCTTTTATTGTTTTCTAAATATTTAGGCATATTAAGTATGTTAAGTATCTAGAAGATTCATGGTACTGGTTGTCATTTCTGTACTGTTTAAATGTAATCACTGTTTCCATCAATGTTTACCACTGGTCCCATCTTTGTTTAGCTTGTTAACATGCTAATATTGCTAATTAGCACAAATGAGGCTAATAGGAATGTCTTTCATTTTGAAGATATTTGGTCATAAAGCAAATCACCAAAGTCATTAGAATGAATCCTCGGTGCACCGCGGACATCTGTATCTAATTTAATTGCAATCCATCCAGTAGTTGATAAGCATTTCACTAAAACTGAAAAATGTTGCACATCGTCTGGGCACCATGAAAGTCCGTACAATAATTTCATGGCAAACAATCCAATAGTTGTAGAGATATTTCAGTCTTGTTCTCAAACTGATCAACCGACTGAGGTTTCAAAATGTCTCTTATTAGAGATGCTGCAGACATTTACTTGAATTTAACACTTGTGTGTGATTTGGACTGCAGTGTCACATTGTCGCACAGTGGAGATCCGTTGTGGAGATCACATGACCGTCATGTAACAAAATGGCCTTGTGACCACTGTATGTGCGGTTGAGTTTAGCCTTCATGTTGGTCTTTGTATCTGTTCTTATTGTGACAGTGAGTAATGTGTTTCAATAATGGTTAACATAATGGCAACAATCATCTCGACCTCCACCACAGCTCGGCCAGGTGTACATTGGCACAGACTCCCTCTGAGGCTTTGGCTGTAAATAACAACAATCAGCTTCAGTGTGGGTAAACTCCAAGGATTTCAAATGCACATTGACAGTCAGGGCTGTAACCAGAGGAAGCCTTCCAATATTTTGAGGCCTGATCACAAGCAAGTTCTTTAACTGACAGTCAGAGCCCAGGCAGCAGGCCTGGGATTGTCACTACTGTGGGATATGCAGAGTCCAACATCAAGTCTTTCTAATCCAACCAAAGCGCTGTGGCCTCTGATGCAGGATATCAAAAATGCCTGTTATGTTCGTACATTAACATTTAAAAGTGCCGCAGCTGTGTCATCAACTTCTAAAGTTGTCTGAACGAAATGCAATAACCTTGTTAGCAAGGTGTGAAATTGATCTTTTGAAGAATGTTTTATAAAAGCTCTAAATGGTCATTGAACAGCATACATGGCAAACATGAAAAGATTGATAGATTATTGTATAAAATATGTAAAAAAAAAATGTCATTTAAAAATTTTGACCTCATGCTTGTCCTTGAAGTTTGTAAGCCTCAGATGCTTCCTGGGAGGCATCCTGTGCTCTCATGATTCCCATTTGGCAGAACTGAAGTCCCCATGCCAAACATCTGGGCAGGTGGCATCCAGCCACTCGGTTAATAGCAGGCCAGATATGTGGCCTGTCTTTGATGTGCAGACAGGGATTACAGTGGTTCTCTGCTCTCACTCTTAATAACCTGGTATTAAAGGGGCATCAAATCATCTTTAATCTTTATCGACCTCCATTGGCGAACAGTAAGAGTTGCAACAACAGTGAAAGATGAGCCTCAGGCACAGAGAGAGGCGTGTGAACTAACTCATGAGAAAATAATGTCTAGTGAAGAAGTGATACACTACTGTGCTAAATATTGTAATAATTATACTGTAGAGCAATAAAGATGCTTTGTTTGCGAGGGTGTGTAGCTTTCATAACTGAAATGCGATGCCAGTTGTTCATTTGTACAGTGATGCTGCAAGGATGTGTGTGTATATGCGTGTGTGTGGGTGGTTGAATGGACTAGAGGCGTTTTTGTTCCAGAATGTAATAAACACAAAACAGTGAGTTTATAATGCTTGAAATGTCACCATCTGAATTGTAATTAATTAAGATTAATCATCAGTCCCCTGCAGATACACTGTGCAGAAATCTGTGTATTTTTTCCTGTAGAAAAAATGTCTCACAGTGACTTTTATCTGAGTCAGTCAAGGACAGGATCAGTGGTTTGAGGTTTTCAATTCCTGTTCGATCTGCCGGTCCTTTGTTCCATTGCTGCATTATCTCCTCCTTTAACTCAGCCATTTGAGAGGACTGTGATTAGAGGCCAAATTAAACTGGGCGTTTAGGTGTGCACTTTAAACCTCTGTGTCTGCCAAACTTCCTTGGGCTCTGGCTTTAGATCCAGCTCAGTCTAATGGACTGTGAGATCTGCTTTTGACTCAAAACAAGCTCTTTCGTCTGAGCAAAAATACTAATCAGAGTTGTTTACTTCGATGATTTATGTAGCATGAGAAACAGAAATCCCCATGGTCATAAATGTTACACGGTTGAGAGGCAAATATTGTTTCACTGTTGCACTCACCAAAAGGGAAAGGTTTGGATAAGTGAGTCAGTAAGTGGGTAAGTAAGTGCACTTATTGCACCATCTTGTGAATAAAGCAAGTGTTGCATGTCATTAGCAGTCCCAGGACATTAGACATGTTCCACTGGGGTACAAGAGGAGAAAAAAAACATTTATTTATGATTATCTCATGCAGCAGCTTCATTTTTTTAAATACTTGCAATCACAAGCGTTTGTATATGTTTATGTATTTGAATAACTTGTCACAAAATGACAAGACCTAGCAGCTAATGTTTATTTTCATCTGTATCTCTCTCATATCCCTGAAGGGACATCGTATTTTATATTGATGATTCATGTCAAGAGATAGTAGATCCTGCTTTTCCTCTTCGGTAGTTTCATCAACCCCAACATGTGGCTCCAGTCCAACAGATATCATTTCCCCAGAGTTCCCTGGAAAAGAAAAACAACCAAGCAGGTGTCTTGGTTATGATGAATACTAAATAAAAGTTTGGCCAAGGAACTGTGACGGCATTTCTTCAGTGGCAGTTGGGTTGGAGTGTTTTGGAGTGGGTGCCAGAGTCTGAGAGAAGCAGAGAGTGCTGCGAGATTGAGAGCTTAGGAAATGAAATCCTGTGTTAATGACAGAGGTACCTTAATTAAACCTGAATATCTAAATGACTGCAGAAAAACAAAGTCGACAGTTAGACAAATGCCTAAAGGCGGGACTGTTTGCCGGTGCAGTGCCCAGGGCAGATTTCTCCTCGGCTGTATCAGTGTCGACCATGCAGAATGAGGAAGTGGAAAAGTGAAGCATATACTTGGCGCATGTATAGCGGGCAATATGCTCCTTTGCTATTTCGAGAGCCCTATTAGCTCATACATTCAGCATGACTGTACTGTACTTGTTTCTCCTCTGAGCCATGACCTTGAGCGCTGGAGTGGAATAAATAGCCTGAAATTGTTCCTAAACCACCATAGGCCAAAAAATAACCATAGCTTAACCAGAGGCAATGTAAGGGTTTGACGGGGAGGATCCAGAATGACTCAGATGAACCAGAGTTTGTCAGGACCACTCGGACATGCCAGGGATTATACATTTATGTTGTCAAAGCAGTTTTTGAGCTATTATCTACAGGAAATCGGCATCCATTGACTCATTTTAACGTAGATAAATAGATAATGACAACTATTGTTCCGTCTGGGGCATAATTAATAGGCGCCGTTCTCTTCGACTCTTAAGGTCAAGAATTATCACCATTTTGGTTGGACCGGGCACAAGCTCTCGCTGCAGGAAATGATTCATCTCAATTACACATAAAGACTGATTAGGGACCTGCCTCACTGTGGTGATCAAGATGAATTATCCCCATTATGACAGTAGTTTCTAATCACATTTATAAAACAGCACCTTTATGGGCCCATGGCCATGATGTTAGTGCAGACTGTACTCAAAGGAAGCTTTCACGTCTCTGAGAGTGCTGAATGTAGTGGACTATTCTATTTGTGAGTTGCTGTATTGTGCTGGAGAGCCTGTCCATTTTCAACCTCTTTTTCAAGAGCATCTCTCACTGCTCCATTAGCTGAGTATGCTTGGATATGCGGGGAATAGCAGCATGGGGGGGATAGAAAAAAAATGGGAATACTAACATTTGAAGAGAGAGAGGTTTGCTGAGTGCACTGTTCTGACTTTGGTGCTCCACTTATTTTTGATGCTTTGTCGGAGGAAACCAGAAAGGCAGAAAAAGGCAAAGAAGAGATGAGTCAGAACTCCTACACTAATGACTGAAACAAGCCCTTCAGGTTTATATCACAGTCCATCATTTAATGTATGGTATTTAGTCAAACCGGAGAGCAAAATGAATGACACACTACTTAAAATGATCAAGTAAGTTCACCCCCTTGTAGTGTAAACCTACCTCGGTGTCTGATCATGAACACAGTGGGTCATTGCAGAATTCAATCACAAAAGGTTACATTTGCTCTTCTCCTTATTAATCACAAGGTCTGCTGGTAACACTCATTAAATGCAGCCTTCATTTACATTTCTTATGACAATTTGTGGAAAATGACCACATTTATTAAACATGTTATTCTGCCTGACAGCAGAGTAAAGACAACCATGATGACAGCCCGCTGATTACACAGTATTTACCTCACTTGAATGACTGTATTAAACATTTTGATCTCGGCACTCAGTTGTGTAATGAGGGTCGGAATTGATACACGATAATGTAACGTGTTGAATGGCAATCCAAAACTGCATTCCCAGTGCCGACATTGAGACGGAGGTTAACGGTGCAAAACTTGTGTGCTTCGCATTCCACTCCACACAGTTTAGGATTCATGTCTGAGCCTCTGTTTAAGCAAACTGTTATTCTCTGAATATATCAGAAAGAGGTTTGGGGGGGGTGGGAAGGCTATGATGTTTGCTAGATTTGTATTTACTCCCCACTGTTGTAAAGATCTCAAAGCGCTGACCCAGGATAAAAGTAATCTCCCTGAAATTTGATTGAGGATTATTTATGAATTATGCAGCTTAACCGTGGTGCATGAGAAGAAGAAAGATTTAGCAATGAGTTCTTATCACTGCTTGTCAGTTTTTCAGACATGTGCGCTGAGTTAACACATCTCTATCATTTTTCTTTCCAAATCTTGAGCTAAATAAATCTCTGCTGCCATGCTGTTGGCCTTGGTCATGTTTTTCCGAAGACTCCTGAAGGTGCTGTCACAGTAGAGGGATGTCACGTCCCATGATCGGGGCCAACGGCAGATTGTTAAAGAAATTGTTATGTTGAGTTTTAGATAAAATAGGAAAATATACCGAGCAAGTTTGTGTGAAACCGAATGCAATGCAATGGCACTGTAATACACCGTATCTTGATGAAGCTCATAAATCAGTTTGTGTTGTGACTGTGTGAGGTTTACATTCAACTCTATGGTCATTCATAAGGCTGTAAATATTGTTGTTGTCGACTGTATTATATTGAAAGCTGTTGCTAATGTTTTGTTCACACCATGAGAGGGTCAGAGGGTTTTTTTTCTTTTCAGGGGCTATCATACTGAATTGTGCAAGTGTACCAAAATAAATGGTGTGCATTCTTGGAAATGTGTTGAGGGCTCCCACAGATCCAAATGATTATTTTCCCATATGTTATCTTTTCCTTCCCTTAACACTTCTTCTCATTTTTGCCATGCGATGTTGACAGCAGAGCAGATTTATTGTTGCCTTATCACTCTCTGTTGTTCTTTTTGGATGCGGGTGAAGAATCTCTGTCTGTATTGAGAGTGTGAGAGGGATACAGTCACTTCAAGTTTTGTAACACAAATGGGAGTATCAAATGCAATTGTAAAAGGCAGAAATGAAGCAAAAAATGTTCACGCTGAAAATTGAATTCCTCCTTTTATTTCTCTGTTTAGGAAGACCTCAGATTAAGACATCGCATCCTTTCTGCATGTCCCTAATGTCTGTTGGCGACAACAGTTTTGACCGAGCTGAGGTGTCTCCCTAAGTACTTTTTGAGGCAGTTATTTGGCTTCCCATTGTTACAGTATGTCCTTTTGTCCTCCAGTGCAGGTTGGGCAAAAATGATGACTCTGTCTCAGATGCATTATGTAAGATTTATACATTGTCATGGCATGCTGATTTATTTATTTGGCCGGTCGTTTAACAGGGACTTTTAAGCATTAAGATACAAACTACATGTATCACCTATAACACATAATCCATAAAAATGTGAACTAGGACAATTTTAGCTGCAGTGTGAATGTGAGGAATGTAGTAAATTTAACATTTAGACATTTTAATTTCTTGTCTCTATGGCAGGAATGTAAAGAATGTTTTCTGTCAAACATCTCTCTCATGCAAACAGCTTGTGTAGAAGTTGCATTTTGTTCATTTTCCTTCCCTGTGTGTGTGTATTAGGTTTTTTTTCTTGAAAAATCACAGAATAATCTCACTAGTCACTAGAATCAAAAACATGATTGGAACAAACGGAATGGTTAATGGTTGAATAATCACATTATCTATGTTTTGCTAGTTTTAAGAAGTCAGAAAGTGCAGGCCTTCTCCAAGGCTGTTTCCATAAGTGAAAAATAATGCATGTGTCCGCCCCTGTAATTTGGATCTGCTTCAAAATGTAATGGGTTCTTCCTTGGCCCATGCGACACCCATGAAAATTGCGGCAGTAGATTTTTCTGTAATCCTGTTGACAAACGGACAAACAAACCAACAAACACCACCTTCCTGGTGGAGGTAATAACTGGCTGAGAGAGAGATTTGTGCAGTCTGGTACGTTGACTGACACTCCTGTTGCATTCAACATTGGTCTTTCGAAAACGTTCAGAAATACCATGTCAATATTCAGTTCATGTCATATTGTGATTCGAGTCTCTCTACTGGGGGGTTGTAATGAAGCCATTAAATCAAGGGATGCTCTGTCTCAACCTTAAACCTGCGTGAGCCAGCCTTAATGGTTTTCAACTGCCAATCAGTGCTCTGGCATATTCTACCACCCTGCGCAAATGAATTCAAATCCTCCTTCCTCATACTCGGAAAGCTACCCGATGACACGCAGCCTGCCTGGAAACGGATGTCCCTCGGAGAAGCACTGAAGTGATTCCTGCAGGTTATTTAAAAGGAAAAGTGCCATGGGACTGTCAGATCATGGTCATAAAGAGGGGTTTAAAGGGTTTCCCCCCACAAGGGCTTATGAATTACATGGTAAGGAGTTGGTCTCTTAATGCATTTCGCATGGAGAGACAGAGAATGAAACAAGACATTTTAAAAGAAAAAATCACTGGCAAAGAATCATAAACATAATGAATTGATTTAGGACAGTTACGCTATAATTAGTAAGATACAGTACATGCAAATGACAGGAATCTTTCCAAAATATGTTGCGGCTATAGATGAGGGCTCCATCTTAATGCATTTATACTTTACATTTAATTACATTTTGACACATTTTTCATGACCAGGTCCTTAAACCAGTATTAACTGATGTTTTTGGCCACTTGGGGGCAGCAGAGAAAAGCTGTAAACAACATTGATATATTATCACCTATAAAGTTGTTATGGCAAACTTGTTAGCATAATCCCGTTTATTTATTCAGCAGATACGGAAGAACATTCGTATTTATTTAGCCTTATGTTTGTGTCTTGGTCTCCACCAACTCCTGAAAAAAGAATCTGCCAAATAATCCGCTATGTTCACCAGCTTGATGCTAACTTTTTACAGAGAGAAATTAGTTTAGTTTTTTGGCGGAAAAAAGCTGTTTGCTGCAGCCAAAAAAACTAAGAGAGTGAAAAGTGAGACTGAACCAAAACAGTACAGTTGCAGGCCGTAAAAAAAAAAAAAAAAAAAAAAATTATGCTTTTAAAACCAAAACATAGGCCTTTTTCAAAGAAAATACTTTGAAATGTCACTGTAGAAAAAGCAAAAGTGTAAATGATGCTGAACTGCATTACTGTTCTTTGGTTTCAGGGTCCTGCGGCCAAGGGACTCCCATCACATACAAAGCATGTGGTCCATTATTAATATCAGAATATTCATTATAGCCCTCTAATGCCCTGCTCTTTTTCAGTTTGTATTGTGTTTTACATTATAAACAACCAAATTATCAATTATTCAAGCTAATTGCTACACAGACCTTTGGGACTCATGAGGTTTCGGGCCCGCGGGCCAGTCGTCCGATTTTGCCCAGTAGGTAATCCATCCTTGTATAGTAGAATTATAATAGGCAGAAACAGAATAATAACATTATGCAAATACAGTACATACATAACAGAACATATAATATTAAGTGAATATTAAGGGCAATAAGTGAGTGTTTCAGGTTTGAGAAAGAGTCTGTGTTCAGACCTAACTCACACAATAATACAGACATGTTTGGATGTATTTTCCATTAACATCTAAAAGTCTGTCGGACGGAATACTATTGTTTTGGACCTCCGAATGACAACAAAGTGAATAATGCTACATTAAGTGCCGCAATAATTACCTCTTGTAAAGAATTTGAGTCACTTAGAGGACAACAAAACCTCTCTTCCATATGGTTTGTAGCTGCCAGGCTGCTGCTCTGTTTCAACTTGTCAACAGCAGTGCCAAGTCCCCACTTGGGAATTGCCCAAGTCAGCCCTGTTACCTTTGCTAAATTTGGTGCAAGATGTAACAAGAGAAAAATGCTCCATCAATCACGTTGCAGATGCAGACAGAGAAGATTGGGGGGAACAAAAACAGAGAAACAAACCAGTGGAAGCTCTGCACACAACCATTTCCTGGGTGAGATGATGGGAAAACTTTGCCGTACTCTCTGGGGATATCATTTGTGAACGCAACGGCATCCTCCAGAGCCCAAAGTTTAAGAGCGGAAGCCAGGCACTTGGTCGGGATGTTTTGAGCATTTCCAAAGTGAAATCCTCCTTTGCCTCTGTTGCCTGCTCCATCAGATAAAGTCTGCCTGCCGAGGCTTAAGTGTGTCAATGAACTGGGGGGAGGATCAATGATAAGTGCAGCTTACCTCCTCAACTGCTCCGCACCAGCCAAATAGAGATTAAACCATTTCAGCCTAATAGCACATGTCAGTCAAAAGTCACACTTGGATACTTCTTCCTGGCTCCCACTTCGCTACCACCCATTTTCTAATCAAACTGGCTGGAAAGATGCTGCCATATACAAAGAAATGCAAAGTGACTATCATAATTAACTGAACACATTTTGGAGACCCCTTTGTACCGCTCAGAGCCGGAACTGAAATCTGACTTTATTCTGAGTCTTCAACTAAGGGTGCTATCACACTTGTAATTTGGTTCATTTGGTCTGGGCCGAGGACCAAAGGAGATGCGTTGTTGCATTTCAGTTCTGGTCCAGTTCCTGTTCACACACTGACTTTTTACTAACGAAGCTGGAGGACTAAACATGAAGTAGTACAGACTGACAGGTAACTCGTTGATTGGACAGTTTCGGCGAGTGTCATCCTGCATCATCAGGACCCACATGGGGAAATCAAATTCAGTTTCACTTTAATGCTTCTGATGTATATATTTATGTTCTTTGGTGTCACAAAGAACTCACAAAGAAATACCTGTTTTAAGCATTATTAGTATTATTATACAATGTAATGCAAAGGACAATGACTAGAAGTTAGAGACAGGATGAAAAGCAGGTGTCAGTTGTTCAGTAATGGCTTCAGGACTCATTTCCTCCCTGACAATGTGCCGCCGGTGACACCGGCTGGTCGGCTTGTAAAGGCCTGGGGTGAATGTGGCTCGGTGCTCCGGCCGTAAGCTTTACAGCACTCCTCGCCCGGACCTTGCTGCTTCCCGGGGCCATGCTCACTGCGCTCTCTCTCCCTGCGTGGAGGGACGATAAATAGGATATACATGGCCTTATACAGATCAATTATAACATCCCTTCCTCAACAGATTTCATGACCCACCTTTTCAGGACGGGTTAGTTTGGTTTGCACCAGAGTGGGATTACTGCGTTCACACCAGCCAAACAAATCACTGCAGCTGGGCAACCAACCAAAGTACGTTAAACCAAACCAAACAGGTTAGGGCTTTTTCACAAGCCAACATTTAGTCTGTTTCAATCAAACTCGGTTCAAACCATGGTGCAGTCATAGAACGTTTGTAAGAAATGTCTCGGACAGTTTCCAACAGAATCCTAGTGCGGTTCGACTGCAGTGAGAACATAATCCATCCCAATTGCAGGAAGTGAACCAAAACTTAGGGGATCATACTGTGGTCTGATCGCAGTACGTCTTTTTTGGAAATAGTGAATGAACATATTGTTGTGGTATCTGCAGTGCGTCCTGCTCCATCATTAGTGTTTACTCTACGCTTGTGGATTTCCGTGTGTAAATGTTTCTACCGCCACGTTTCTGAGCAATAAAAAAGACTTCAGCGAGTACATTTCCAGCCCTGCTCCTTCGTACACGTCTCTCAGCAAATTCATTTTTTTTTTGTTTGGTCAGCTTTCATTTGTGCACTTTGAAACTGAACCAGACTAAATAGAAAAGGAACCAGGAGTATACATTTCACTCTAATTAGAACTAACCAAATGGACTATGGCTTGTTAGAGTGCTTTTAGACTCACTTTGAAGGTTACCATTTGTAATGCATTCAAAAACACACTCAATACAAACATGCGTGCACACACACCCAGATCAAAAGCCTTGAGGTCTGTTATTGCGTAAAATACAGCTGTCCTTCTAAACACCAAGCCTTTGTAAATGGTACTCATTTCTTGCTCTAATCACTGTTGTAGATATTGCTAAATTGCCACTGTTCTGGGGAATTACTGGACTGAACTCCACAACTGTGGCTTTGATTTCTTGTTCAACCATCTCAGATGTGAATACACCCTGTGGTCTGTAAATGAGAGTGTCTGTTGTTAAACCAGCATCCCTTATTTAGACATCACAGCACTCATTAGGTGGATCAAGCTGATATCAAAGTCAGAACACAGATGTTGATGTTTTGGAGAATGGTAGGACTGACTCAGTGTCTCTTTAATGATATGTCTGCCGTCTATTCAGCTCGATTGTCATTTCTCCAGCGAGTTGTTAGTTGACCTCTCCTGCCAGTTGATTGGTCCAGGCTTTTATACTTTCATCTCTGTCCGTTTTTATTTGACGTTTGGACAAAATGAATCCAATAGATTACTTTATTTTGTTCTGTGGAAAGATGTCGTATGATGTATTATAAATGTGTGAAATTTAGAGGAGAAAGCTTTACTCTCATAACAGGCTAGGTGTTGTCATGTGTGTCAGGGCTAATAACGCTGATGCTGTTTGAATCCATCATTGTGTTCTATTCCTATTTTCCTTCAAGCCAAATTTTGTGATTTATGCTTACTTGTCTTACTTGTTTTAGCATTTTCACAAAATACCTGAATAATAATAATGTCATCTGACTTGTGAAAAATGGGATGAAATTCCCACTGACGGGTTTTTTACATATGTAGATGCACACATATAATTGTTTTTGAAATAATAGGACTTCACACAGTGACAAAAGCAGGGTTTTTTATTTTTTATTTCTAGGCAGCAATTGTCAATGTTGTCTGCTGAAATGACAATTGTCGCTAGCAGATTTTATCAGCTGTAGCTAGCTAGCTAATTAAGTTTAACGTTAGATTAGACAGTATTGTGGCTGTCACCATCTTGTTTTTTTGGAACCAGAAGTGACACGAGAGGGTTAGGATGGGGACTTACCAATGTGTTTGGCAAACGTAACATTTAGTAATCAAGTCCTTTCCTTACACTTTTTCCCTTTTTGGAGGGCAAAAAAATAATAATAATCATAATAAAATGCACAACTCCACACACTGTTTAAACATTAGGCAGCCATGCGTGGTCACCGTTCCTCAGTCATGATTGGATCATCACTGCTTGGGTGAGGGGTTTAGCGAACGGCCAATTGAATGATTGGAAATAAGCTTTTTGTGTTGTGTTTTTCACAACATAATACTGTTAATAATCTTAATCACGATCAAAAAATATAAATAATTTGTTTTTGTCTGTTCTTTTAAGTACTTGCCCGTCGATTTGCGAGTGATGGCAGGTTCCCATCCTGTGTAATTGATTTTGGAGGTGGATCTACAGTACCTCTTTGTTTCCATGTAGATCACGGATTGTCCCTTTGAGATTCAAAGAGCTAGCAGATAAAGGATTTGTAAGAAGGGCATTTTCTGCATTGCAGCAGTTTAGATGAGAAGCATAAACAAAGAGATGATGTGTCCCCCACAGAGACAGCTCCTCTGATAGGTGGTGACGTGATGTCTCTCTCTTATTATCTTTTGTTTTCCTTTGAAGGAAGATTAAAGAATCTCTTATGTCATTTGATATTTCAGTGGGATGGTAGTACGATTGAGCAGCAGTGCGCAGGGTTTGTGTGGTGGGTGTTGGGAATTCATTCAAATACAGCTTATCAAAGTCCATGAGGGACTGAGCTAGCAGACTGCAACCAGAGGGTTGTGGGTAATATTGAGTAACTTGCTCAAGCAGACATTCAGATTGTTTATTTATTTTTTTCTTCCTTATCACTGCCTTTATTGCAATTCGCAAGTATGATCTTGTCACAGACTGTCTGTGGACTTTGTCATGTTTATGGTGATGTTCAAGATGGCAATCTATTCTCTTCCAGGTGTACACCAGATATGGGAAATGCTACACTTTTAATGGCAACAGGACGACATCCAGGAAAAGCAAGCAGGGTGGAATGGGAAATGGGCTTGAGATCATGCTGGATATCCAGCAGGATGAGTATCTGCCCATCTGGAGAGAAACAAGTAAGCCTCAAAACTATTTGTCCTGTGTAATCCCATCATATGCTACTGCATGAGATACCTCTGCTGAGCTTTAAAATAACCTGCATTCATTTCTGCGGGTCACATACCGTAAATAATGCATTTTTTGATTGTGTTTCTGCTACCTGGAAAATGGGATTTGTAAGAGGAAAGTCCTGAACACAATAAACTACCTCAGATCTGTGTTTGCATAGTGCTCACATAATATTAATCCCTACTGGCGTGTTTTTTTTTTTTTCTTTCAAATATGACTGAAATATGGTTTGCTGTTAGCGTCAAATTGAGTCCAAGCTGTCAGATGAGGCAGCCATCTGAAAGACCCTTGTAATGCTCCGTGCTTGTGCTTTGTTTCATCCTGAAGATGAGACGTCCCTGGAGGCCGGCATCCGAGTTCAGATCCACAGTCAGGACGAGCCTCCCTACATCCACCAGCTGGGCTTCGGCGTCTCTCCAGGCTTCCAGACCTTTGTTTCATGTCAGGAACAGAGGGTAGGTCTTCTTCATCACAGCCCACCGTCCCTGCTTCCCTCCCCCCCAATGATTTCTCCTTATGCAACCATTCGCCTCTGGTAGTTCAGACTGGGGTCTAATAAATCTCTGTGTGTTTAGCTGACCTACCTGCCCCAGCCCTGGGGGAACTGCCGCTCCACCAGCAAAGAGAAGTTCCCAGGATACGACACATACAGCATCAGCGCCTGTCGCCTGCTCTGTGAGACCAACGAGGTCCTGCGAGTGTGCAGCTGCAGGATGGTGCACATGCCCGGTAAGACCCACTATCTCCCATTTAAACAGAGTCCAGCGGGTAGCATGAAATAATACGTGCCATGGATTACAAAATAAAGACATATAAGTAATTATTGCTGTCAGATTAATGTGAAGTTATTGTTACTACAGGACCTGAGAATTCAAAGACTGATAACTAAACTTAGATCAAAGTGTATGTAGCTTAGAAACACACCAATAAAAGCCTTTTCATATTCTGTAGCATGATATTTCTGCAAATTCAAGGTCATGTATAAAGTAACACAACTCACATTGGGAAAATCCAAAGTTTAAAATACTCAACAGAATTTGTATTTTCAAGTATTTCCGTCTGTTTTTAAAATTGTTTGGTCTGGCGTGATTGTAAAAACAGCCGAGCCAGTTTTTCCCACTTGAGTAATTCCAGCATAGACATAATTTGGGCTGCCACATGCCTGACCTTAATGCTTGATATCTGGAGTGGAATGCTCTTCAGCATTGCTGGCAGCTCTCTGGACAGTTACTCTTCAGACTACATGAAAGTCTCAATGACTTTTGCATTTGTTCATACAGCTCAGCTGCCTGGGAATTGTTCTGTTGTGCGCCTGTGGTGCTCATTAATTAGTTTGATTGATTATTTTTTATCAGTCCTGGTTGTTCTCTGTTTAGTTTCCGCTGCTAGATGGTTTACAAAAAAAGCTCTTAGAACTCCTGCCTTTGAATAGGATTAATTTAGCATCGACTTACACAATGAGAGATTGCCTCGAATGCACAATCAATTATAAAATCTCTCCCGATTACAAAGATGTAGCACAGAGCAAGTTATGATGTTTCATGATTCATACGGAGTGTTTTCAGATTTTTGTTATCTTTATTAGGACAAATTTAAGATAAAAAAAAAGAAAATGTTTTAACGGGTCCCTGTGTACTGTTACTCAAATGACCATTAAACATTACCACACAAGATATCAGATTGCATTCGTTTCCAATCTCATTTGAAATCAGACTGAAATAAGCGCAGAAAAGGACTTAATACAGCAGAGCACAACACTACATTAATAAAGTAGTGACAAACAAAATACATCACAGATACATCAACGGTTGAATTATGGTGAATAGAAAAGGATATGCGATAATATGAGCTGACCAAAATGATAACCAAACCAACAAAAATACAGCACATAGAAGACAGAGTTGTGTGCGTCAGGTAAGATACTTGTCACCGTAGTTCCACCAGTCACGCAGTTTCTCTGTTCAGCTCGGGGATATGTTGCAGAGGTGAGTTCAACAAACACAGAATAAGATGTTTGGACCTACTCAGCGTGTGCGTCATCACGGCCTGGTTGCCAATGATGTCAAAGTCAAAAAGCTGAGTCACTGAATGCAACTGTTGTTGGCTGATGATAAGTGGGCATGTTTGAAGTGTTCACATTTAAAGTTAAGGCAGGAAACTCAACAATTTATGCAGAAGTCACTTTCGCTTCCACATTCATCAAGTGCAGCTGACATTTGTGGCCTTGTTTAGCACGATTAAAAACATGAGGAAATCTTTTGATGTGAAAAAACAACACACTATGAGACATTGGAGGTAGAAACTAGTTTTAATACTCATTTAACCCAATAGTGCTGGAACTAAACTGATGCATTATGCAGTTTTGACAATTTCTTCACCAGGCTGTAGAATATAAACGCCGTGGTTATACATTTACATATCAGTCAGATATTTTCAAATTTCCATCCGCGGGCTGTAATGGCGGCACTAAAGTGGTGGTCTGAGCTGTAGAAAGAAATTGCAGCTAATCATTTGATCTGGACGGGCTGTGAAGCGGACACGTTTCTAATCAGTTTGTGTGCTCTGCAGGGTGACAGTACCTACCTCGCTACAAGATCGTGATTGTGTTGCAATAAGCTAGGAGCTCATGATTTTGGGAAATCTAGCTAAGACGCCCGTATCAAACTGGTTACTGCACCGATTTATGTCTGGGGTTGTTTTAGCCTTACACACCCATCTTATGCCCAGGGTGTCACATCCAAACCTATGAAAAGTCCTCCATCTCACCAATCAATCACAGGTAAGAAAAATGACTATTGAGTGGGAAACGTTTGAATTAATAGATAGTGAGGGCTGTTCACAGAGCAGCAGAACCACTTCGCCCTCTGTGATGATGTATTACATCAGATATGATGTTTATTATATCAGATGTAATAAATGTGGAAGCTTTACCGGGCCATTTGCCCAGTCCGGCTTTAGAAGAGGGCTTCTGTCAGGTAGCTGGAAGCCCTTATCAATAGTGAATACAATTTATTGTTGCATATTAAGTTCGCTGAAATTCCTTCATAAGGTTCCAGAGAGCGATATCAGTTCAAAAGCTGGCCAAGGGAGCATGAGACCAGCTCGTGAATTGAAAATCAGCCTCGATGCGACACCACAGTACTGTATCATTGAAACGCAGCAGCACTGTGCCTTACACAAATTACACTTTGTATGTTTCTTTTCTCAGGCAGTGCTCTGTAGCCGCAGCTAGTTTACAGTTTGCTGCTACAGTTTTGTGTTGCTCAGATTTGTGTATTCACTTTAAAAGTTTGCTTGCGAGAGAACAGCAAAAATGTTTGTTATCTGTTTCTTCCTCGTACTCACTTACATAATCCAGTAGCTCTTTGCAGTCTACTTAACATGCCAGCAAATTCTTATCAGCATGTATTTACATAATCCCACATTTTCTTACAGTCCGCTGCGTCTAGTTTTTTAGTCTTTTGTATTAGTTTAATTGTCTGTTTGTGGTTGAGACACTGAATTAAGTTGTTGTTTGTGTTGTTTTCATGTCGTTCTTGCCGTCGCCTCCACCAAGTAGGTTATGTTTTTGGTGACATATTTATGCAACTCCGTTTGTTGTCAGGATATCACAAAAACAACTTCACAAATTCATAAAATTTGGCCGAACAAGTGATTAGTTTTTGTTGTGCCTATTTATATAGCATTTTCTATTTTTGCTCATGAATCCTGAATTGCGAGTCGTAGAAGCAAAACTGTGTTTTCCTTGATTCTTTGGTTTGGGATTAATATTTCAGTATTTCGTCCTATTTCTATATTTGGATGACCACCAAAAAAAAAAAAAGGCTTTTAAGTCGCTCTTGTCCTTAGTGTGTGGACAGCATACAGAGACAGCGCTCAGCTTTTGCCTCCACACTCAAAATATCTAAAAAATATAATGCACAAGATGATTTCTTTTCTTCAATCGATAATATGTAATGGGGGTTTATTTTGTGTCAAATCATGGCAGGTTATTTCTGTGGCAGAATAGACTCCCTCCTCAGATTATCAGACATTATTTCACTATGTTTTAATTAACATTTCTTATTGATTGGGAAGGAGACTTCCACAAAACATTAACCCCGTGAACATTTTACAGACAAACACATTTCTGTCAATTAATTGTGCTGCTGATGAATACCTGTCATTAATGGCCCAGACAATATGTTTATCTAACAGATAATGACTCATTGATTGTTTTTTAAAGACTTTCTAAATATGCGTTATGGGTGAAGCAAGCATGCTCCATTTCTCAGCACAATCACAGACAGACGTCCTAGACGTGGATGGAAGTCATCCCCTATGTGCCTGCCCTCAATTGAAGATGACTAATAAGCTGCGCAGCGTTGTTCACAGCCGAGGCTCCTCATTGCAGCGGACACGGGTCACTGATCATTTTGTTTCTGATTGATCAGACTCATTTTCTGTTCTCCTCTCCAGGAACTGCAGATATCTGCCCTCCCAGTAAAATCAACTGTGTTGACAAAGCACTCGGTAAGAAACAATCTTCCTTCATTTCTTTTCTCATTACAGTAGATTCCCCCAAAGGGAAATGGAAGCACACTCAGTAAATATGATAAGGATTTTTTTTCTGTAATACAAATACCTGGAGGTAGACTTTATATTTTGAAATTACTTTTCCTCATTGTGATTTAGTCACTTTAGAGCTTGATGGCCGTGCTGCCTCCATTGTTGAACTGTTAATATTACAGAATCTCCAGTCCTGCATATATCTGCATACACCCCCCCCAATATCAGCTGTGACTCCGACCTCGATCTCCTCCGCCCCACACCGAACAAAGGTGCATTGGTTTCAAAAGCATCACGGTTGCATTAAAAAAGAATTTTTTTTTTATGGTCATGGCAGACAAACGTACAGTTTTAGTACAATTATCATTTCTTAGCCAAATAAGCCAGAAATGTAATTATGTCTCTCTTTGTTGAATCTAAACCCTATTTAGAATATTGTTGAATGAAATCTTAGATATATCTTACAAGAGGGGGCCATATTCATATGGGTCACATTCCTGATTCGAATAGTGTGAATACCTTCACCCTCCATGAAAGGTAATAAATTAGAATATCATTTATATATTTATATTGTAAAGGTGTTTTGTTCCCATACCAGACAATGAATATATGCCCCCGTGCTCCTGCAAACACATGACCTTATTGTTAGAGTTCTAAAATACATAAATCATCAATTTATAATTACGGCTTTCAGTGCTCCCGCTCCTGCTTTTGTCTGGACCGAATGCGTTTAGAATTTGAAAAGAGAGATTTGGAAAAGCTATTTACTCTCCTGTGTACATACTGTTGTTTCAGATTTAGGGTTGTGAATATATATTTGTTAATGTGTGAGCAATTCATGCCTCCAAGTTAATTGGGTGTAAGTCTAGGTATGTTTTTGCAGAGCCCTCAGTGGCATCATCAGCATTTATTCTCTGAACAAATGCTGTAACTGAATTACTGTTAACATTTTTGCCGAGGTTATTGTCTGTTAAATAATACGGTTAGACTAACAAATCATTTTGTTAATCTATCCAGAACAATATTGGTCTGTTAATATCATGGGGTCTGTTTCTAATATGACAGAGACCACTGTTGGTGAAGTCTATAAACCCTGATGTGACCTGACATTTTGTTGCACATTTTATCCGCTAAATGATTTTTGCAAACTGTTAATTCTTCATTCAGAGGATGTAATGAATTTGCTCATCCTCAAAATTACCCATACAACTGTGAGAAACACTAACTACTAGTAATTTTCTGGGCATGAAAAGTAATATAATTTAATGATGATGAGTGCTGACTGCTCCTTCTCAATATTTTAGCCTTCGAAAACCCTTTTTACCGTAATGAAAAAGCCACAGAGAAAAGGCCTATTCATCTCTGTCAGCTGAGATTCATATTTTTTGTACATCAGCACACAAATGTATTTATTTATATTTACACCATGGCCACTTACTAAGGGAAACAGAGTATTTGTGTTTAAAGTGTCATTGTGGGGGCCGTAACATGTAGTATATAAGTACTGTTGCTATGGTTCCCTGCAGTCTAATATACAGTACAGTGTTCTTGTGGTGATTGAACTGGTGACTGGGACTGTAATTGAAGTGTCCTAATGTGTTATAAAATGTAAATGGATGGCTGGCAACCAATCAGAAACATATCCTTTCTGTGGTCATAGAATAAAGTTTCTTGACATGCAACTTTTAAAACATACCAATCAATATCTCACTGTTTTGGTTCACTTGTCTACAGCAGTAGCAGACAGCTGTGTTCAGCGAGTGAATATTGTACTTCAATTTGTCAGGTGGTCATAAACACAGCTCCAAATGAATGCTTATGCTACTAGAGCCATAACAGCTTTATGGGGTGATAATGTGTAAATATTGTGTTCTGCTGCACCCAAGTAGTCAACAAAAAAAACACTACTATTGTATAGGACACACTCCAAACTTCACACTTTTGTCCTTTGTTGCAGATTGTTTTTGCCTCTAGATTCTGTGTAGTATCGTGTACGTTCCGCTGGTAGAGTGCCAACAAATCATCTCTGAAACTGATCCAGTATTTAGCTGCTAAACTGTTTCCATTGTGTTGCAGCACAGCTACAGAAGAACAGCGGGGATACCTGTCCATGCGAGACGCCTTGCAATCTCACACGCTACGGTAAAGAGCTCTCCATGGTCAAAATCCCCAGCAAGGGCTCTGCTCGCTATCTCTCCAGGAAATACGACAAGTCAGAGGACTACATCAGGTACGACGGGTACCTTCAACAAAACTAAACTCACGTATGGGCAGTGAAGTGGTGCTCAATAAAAAGGGCCATAAACTACGACCTCAGTGTGTGATAAAAAACACACAACCATAAATATGGACAAAAATCAATTACATTTCCCGACAAGCATTAATTTATATTTTGTCTTTAGGTGAATAGTTGATCTTCATGGAATTAGACAACCCATTGAATCTAGAAATAGAATATATTTACTATACTGTATTATACGATTCTGAGATGTTGTACTCTTCATCCTGATCCTGTCAGTCTGTCAGATGAAATGAAATGTAATAGATGCTCCATTAAAGAGATAGATTCTTTTGTTTGGTTTGGAAGACCCTATGACCTGTCGAGCTCGACCACAGGGCCAACATTTCCCTTTGAAAAACACTTAATGACAAATTATTTTCAGATTATATTACATTTGTGTTTCCTGCTGCACAACTTCTGGGGTGAAATTTATACTGCAGTTTGTTGTGAAATGAAATACGCGATAATGATCCTCAGAGGATAAAAGTTTCTTCTGCAGCACCACCAAAATGTCGTCTTTGCAAACAAGATATCTCGTGTGTGGCTAATACTGTAGGCAGATTGCCAGAAGTCTGACTTTGAAGACCCCGTGGCCTTTCCTTTAGTGCCACCCGCAGGAACAAAACACTACTAAAGCTCAGAGAATTGCAACATTGTCATAACACTGAGCATGACATTTCAAATCTCAGTTTGAAAAAATAATCATAAAGCTTAATCCTAACATCTTCATGTTATCTTTATTACTCAATGATAACTGCAATATAGGTTGGCCAAGGACACGCCTTAGAAATATGAAGATTTATTCAGTACAAGATAGATCAACTTTTGTGTAGGATACAGCTGCCTCCCTTTTTATAAGTTCTACCATTCTTAATGTTTTCCAAATCAACAAGTTCAGTTTTTACATTCATAGGTTTTTTTCAAAAAACATTTTAATGATTATTTTAGGACATTTAGCACTACACACAAAACCACACTAAACAGAGGTTCAATCTGAAATTCAATCCCCTCTGATGTTGTAAACTTTTCCCCAGAACTTTTTAAAAGTGTGCTCAGAAATTCCTCATTTATTTTGAAAATACATCCATAACAATAATGCAGAGTCTGGTTTGCAACAGATAGTTGTCTGTAGTTATTAATACCGTGAGAAGTGGACACTGTGCTAAGATGAATTTGTCAAACTGACAGAGCTATATCTTTTAATCCTGCTCTACAACATGTTTTATGTATTATAGAACATGTACTAATATTCAGATAATAATTAACTTAATGCATTTACAATGTGCTTATATTGTAATTCCTCTCAGTGCCTAACAGGCAGGGATGTGGCAGAAAGTAAACATGCATAAAGCAAAGAGCTCACAACACTTAATATCACCAGACTTTCTACATCCAGAGAGATCAGAGACGTGGCGGTGACTGAGCACGCTGCCTGTGCTCGTTCTGCTCATCTCAGTTAAACCCTGAAACACCTCATTATCTCACAATCGCTGGTTAGAGCCGTGTAAAGCGCTGTAGGCCTGACTATCCCATCATAACAGTTTACAGTGAGCAAAAAGATGACTCGGATCGCTATTTTTTCAAATGATGTTAGATTTGTAGGGAATTATAAAAACAGTGCAAGTGTCTTTCACTGTGTTTGACACCAACACTTGTTTTTCCAGAGACAACTTCTTGGTCTTGGATATCTTCTTTGAAGCTCTGAACTATGAAACAATTGAGCAAAAGAAAGCCTACGATGTTGCAGGTTTATTGGGTAAGACTTCTGTCACTTTTTTCTCTCCTTTCTGAATATTTAAATAGACTTGTAGATGCGGAGTGAAATGTGTTTTTATAGTAGATGCACTAACTTTACATTACCATTAGTAGCAAACAGGAGCTGCCTTGCCATTACGTGCACTGTGCTTCTTCTTAAGTGCACCTTGTTTTCAGGGGACATTGGTGGACAGATGGGTTTATTCATAGGAGCCAGCATCCTGTCAATCCTTGAAATACTGGATTATATCTATGAGGTATAGTACCTGTGCAAACCAAGAACTAATGTGATATATCAAGCAATAATTAACGGCTGTTGTCCTCAGCTAGAGCTGTGTTGCAATCGACTATTGTAACTATTTTAGAAAACACAACATGGTTTGTTTAAATTTTCCTCAATATTGACAAAATGTTATTGTTGTGTGCGTTAGTACATATTCCTGTTCTTCCCAGACACAATCTTTTGAAAATCTAAGGACTGGCAGTGTAAATGTTATCACTTACTATGCATGTGATGAGTTTTATTTGATTTCCAGGCTGGAGAAACTAATATCCGCTCAGGTCTGTGCTACTAACGCTGATCATAAAATGAACTCCTGTCTCAGCTGTCTCCACTTTAAGCTTTCTAGCCGGCTACCTGCTGACTGCCAAACATGTATGAAAAAAAGCTAAATCAGAGGGAGGAACTGTAATGCAGACATCACAGTAATGAACTCTTCACTCTGCTGCGTCTCTCTTCTTCCTCGCTCATCTCTGCTCTTTCACACTCCCTGCTGCTGCGCTATGGGTGAAACCAGGTGATCAAGCAACGGCTACAACGTCTGCTGAGGCCGCAGAAAGAGGAGAAGAAGAACAAGCAGCAGCCCAGCACTGTTGCAACAGTGGGTCTAGAGGAAATGAAAGCAAAGGTACAGCACATACTGTACGGTAACAAATAGCTGCTGTTGTGCCATTAGGAAACTACAAGGGAATCATTTAGGGCGAAGCAAATTAATATTTTGCCACTTCTAAAATAATTAAGAACGTATTGTTCCTAATTAGTCTTAACCACGGTACAAAGCTAGTCCTCCCCTGGAGCTTGGATTTGTTATCTGAACAATACACTTCTTATCTCACATCGAACCGTAACTGCGTCTCCATTCCACACAACAAACTAAAACTATAACAGGGTTTTCACTTGTAAACAAGTCAGCCGGAGAAACCGAAAAGACCATTTATTCTCTTACCGTTCAATATTTGCAGCTTTGATTAGGTTTGGCTGGTGTGTCAAAATGTACTTTCCAGTGGAGCTATAGACACCAAATTTGTTTTAGAATATGGGGAGAAAACCACTGTATTTTTAGGAGAATCCATTGACTATTCAATTCAGCTCTATTAACTTGAAACATATGTAGAAAATGTAAAAGCAATTTACACGCAGCTACTATTTACCTCGCTAGCTATCTAACCATGGCCAAAGATGCCTCTGTGGCTTAGTGTAGGCGTTGTACTCGCCGTCTTACACATGCAGACAGGATCACTGAGTTTAGTTTGACCATCTTTCTGAATCATCAATAACCTACAGCTGAGAAAATAACAGTTGTTGTTTCAGCCCGCAACATTGTTTGTCGCATGTGGACACACGGGATAGAGTATTAATAAACTGGGATATTCTTTTTATAACAAAAATAATGAGAGGAATACTTCAACATTTTGGGAAAGACCCTTTCTTTGAGAGTTAGATGAGAAGATCAGTCTCTCATTAAGTACAGAGCAGCAGTGAGGATGGGCTTAGCGTAGCTTAGCATCACGACAGGAAGCAGAGGTGAACAGCTAGCTCCAGCTAACCAGTCTGAAGATCTCTAAAAACACATTATATCTCGGTTTTTTTCAATCTATACTTAAACAGAAATGTTAATAAAACAATTTGTGATTTACATGAAACTGTGATATTTAATGCCAGGTGCAGTCATCAACACCCAACTGTGCTCAGCAACCACATCTGGATATCTGTGCCATACCCTGCATGTTGCACTCTAAACAAGGATGGGGCTAAACCGTACCCAAAAGCCGTGCTTTGGCTTGTAATCATAGGGTAACCTGTTTTAGGGTTAAATGGCCCCCATCTTTAAAAGGTGCTATACAGCAAATGGTGCAATATAAGACCATTTGAGGCCCACATGGCGGCTGCCCTGAGACAATCCTAAATTACGTTTAAATAATCAAGACTTAAGTAATTAATTGACAACATAAATAAAACGGCAGATAATATATGAACATAATAATAGCGGTTTTACTGTCATATGTTTGCCACATTATGAATATAAAAAAAAGGAGATAAAGAAGGATTTTTGCTTTGTAGATATTGGACTATAACAATGACAAAAGTTGCTTTTGAATCACTTTTATGAGTTCAAATGGAATAAGCTGGACTACCTACCTTGGAGTGTGAGCAGATCCGCAATGTTGAAAGACAGGTTATCATGTCCTCTGTGTGGGGGCACTGGGATATTTCCGTGCACATGGGGGCAAAAAGGTTAAGAGCTAATGTGTTATCTTATGGAAATACACCGTTTGGAGGCTATTTTTAATGTGGTGTTTGCATTCTTTCCCCAGTGAACTAAACTAAGCTGAAGAACCAGACAGGGGCTTAAAAAGTTATTTGTGTGGCAGCGGTGCTATATAACACCTCAACCCACGGCAAGAACTGCTGAGGAACCAATATTTTGCTGTGTTTAGTACTGGATAAACTTTTGTTGTCAAAAAATAGTTACTGGGGTGCCCCGGTAGCTCAGCTGTATGTCACCTCATACAAAGGCTGAGTCCTTGCCGCAGCAGTTTAGGCTTCGGGTCTGACCTGCGGCTTCTTGCTGCATGTCATCCCCTCTCTCTTCCCCAAACATGATCCTAAGTTATACTGTCATCAAAGGCAAAAATGCGCAAAAAATAATCTTTGAAAAATGAAAGATCTTCCAGTCTTTATGCTAAACTAGACTTACTACTTCCTAACTCCAGCTGCTTAGCACACAGACATGAGATTGATTCCAAAATGTTTACCCTTTACTTCAAATTACAATGTAAATATGATATCTGCAGCAGGATCAAGGTATTTCAGTAGTATCAGGGTTTTGAATGATCCTGTGAAGAGATTATTCGGGCTCAATGTGATTTCACTGTTCTCATCTGCGTATTGTCACATATGACGTTCCACGTGATCTTGAAGCTGACTTGTTTGCTGTGCCTTCAGCAGGAGCCCAACGACATGACCCGGAGTCACCCAGAGGGGGCGTACGCCAACACGATCCTACCCAACCACCACCATCCACACCCTCACCACCATCATGCCGGGCACCACGGGGTGTTTGAGGACTTCGCTTGCTAGAGCCAACCATCGTTCCCAGTCCTGGTGACACCAAAAGATAAAAAGCCGTCTGTGTTCAGATCAATAACAGACCCTTGGCATTTCCGTCGCTCCTTTGCTGTCACCAGTGAAAAGCTACAGCCAAAGTCGAACACCAAACTTGTGCTGCTAACAAAGCACTTGTACGTACAGTATGTAGGCACAAATTGGACACTGCTTTTTTGTTTTTCTCTCTGGATGGGACCCCTCTCATTGTCCAGCTTCACATGAGAAGTCTTTGTGTTTTCAGGACCAGTTTTTGGTACTTGATCACGACAAGGGAACAAGAGGAGGACTGCATGTCACCTTGATCCAGTTTATACTCCAATGATTTATTTATCCAGCTAGCATCTCTGATTTAGTTTCGTCTATATCCCTCCCCCAACTATTCCTTCATGACAAACACTCTGTACCATATCAAGCCGTTACACATTCTAAATTATGTACTTATTTAAAGAGATACTATTATCTACTGTATATCTTCTATATTGTATACAAAATGAGAATACTTACAGTAAGCAAATCTTACTCATGTTACATCCATCCAAAATACGAGGGGAATTATTTAGGCTGAACTGTATGACCTTGGCTTCGAGGATCTAGCAGCATCTTTCCACATGATACACTCTGTCTGGTTTGTGGTGAAGGTGTTAGAGAGTAGCATTGTACCTGTACATAAAGTCCAACTTTAAAATGAGAAAGTTATAAAGTTCTGTTTCAATGGTTGTTGTTTATATACAGTTAATATATAACTTATGTAATATGAATTTGAGTTATTTATACATTTTAGAAAATACTTTTATATGACAATAACGGTCACGATTGTAGCAATTACTGTACACTTACAATCTGCAGATGTCAGACTGCCAAACGTCAATACATTTGTCCAGATAACAAAAATGGACTGTATGGATCGTGACTATTATCTCCATCGTTTTTGTTTTTTTGTTTTTTTTTTTTAAATATATGTGCTTCTTTTTCCAAGACGACACTCAAATTTCGCATGAGGGGTGGATGATGTTCTTTTAGTTATGAAATAGTTTTACTTAAGTTCTTCTTCTTAATCAAATCAAATGCCCAACATCCACTCTCCACTTTGGTAAGCATCATAACTTTAAGCTGACATAAGCAATAAGAAACAGAATTTTATTTTTTGCTGAGTCATCTCCGTCACTTTGTGAGCCAGTACCACTGTAAAAGTGTAGCAGCTATTTACAGTATTACAGCTCTGTGTGTGTGTGTGTGTGTGTGTGTGTGTGTGTGTCTGTGTGTTTGCATGTGTTTGCATGTGCACTTTAACATTTTGCACACATGACTGAGCACATTAGGCTGATCTGATCCATGTGAAAAGGGAGTTTAAAAAATATGAATCGTTAGCAAGAAAGCATGGAGTTTTATTGCAGTATTGCAGTTTTTATCAAATAAATGTAGAGTAAGGACAGCTCAGAGTTTAATTTAAAAATTGCTCTGGAGGCTGAAATATTCTTACTGAGTAACTCAATCCTCAATGGGCGGGACAAAGACACAACAGAGCACAAGTCAGCTGAGTGGGAATGAAAAATAAAAATGGACTCTTACATCAATTCATCCATAATCATGTTTGTCACAAAAGTGATCTGTTTCATTCTGAAAAGTCAGCTTTTTAAAAACCAACATGGCTCAGTTCAAAATTTTGTTTCAAAACAAAACTCCTCATCTCTTCTCATGACATGATTTGACATCAGATGATTTGCTAACACTATTTTTCATAGCAATGTTTGTTCAAACAGAGAGAGACTGAAGTCTCATCTGTCACTGGATTTAAATTAATGCCTCGGACTGCAGTAAATGCAGAAAAATAAAAATAAGTGTGTTGCTCACTTGCCCTTATGCACTGCAGGAACTAAACAACCGGTAACCTCTGGCTTCCTATAATCTGATCTTTAGAGAACTCGTGAGGCTTTGGTGCCGGGTTCTTCCTTGCATTACTCTTTACAAATAGACACGTTTTATAATGTTAAAAAGGAAACAGCAGTACCAACTATACTATGCCATATAAGTGGTACAGACAACAATGGAAGTAGTGCAGATATTGATTTTCTTGCACATATCTGGGTTAGGGTTGAGGGCACTGCTGCCGTCAGAAGTCAAAAAGGGGGTCCAGCTCTTTGAACCACTTTGTTTTTCAGCTGTTTGACCTTTTTACATTATCCCTGCACTATTTGGTTGTGTGTTGTCTCCAGATGCAGAGAAATCTTCTTGTTTTCGTTTTTACAATGTTTTTTTCATATTGTTTGTCCTTCTCAATATACATGCAGCAGTGGAATGGCAGTTGCTGTTATGCTTGTTGTAGACATTTTAGTTTTGACACAACGACACATCTGCTTGTCAGATCCCCATTAACTCCGCTCTCGGTAAATACAGAAAGTACATGGAATTTGCATTCAGTAACCCATCCTGCTCGCGGCAGGGGCGATTCCAGGATTTTTTTAAATGAGGTGGCACAGGGGGGCCAAGAACTAGTCAGAGGGAGTCCATGGGAAGTTAGAATGTCAGAAATAAATACAGAGTTGAAAATTGACTTTGAAAAAATTGGGCAAGATTTTTAGGCTCTTGTGCAATGCACTGTGCCCTAATACATGCGGTATTACATGAGAAGTGGCACCTCACAAGACCTGATGTTGCCCCTGGTACTGTAGCCCAATGGCATTAAGGGGGCCAATCATATTTCAGGTGTGGGGGGGGGGGGGGCGTGCCACCTTTTTAGACACGCCCCTGGCTCCAGGAACACATTTACGAAGAGAGTGGTCGAAACAAAAGTCGAACTCTTGCCGATGGCTACACGCTGCAAGTTCAGTTAAGTTCCTGCAGTGGAAAACGGATGATTTAAATAACAAGGGGCTAGTACAAGATTTCTGACACTAGATGAAGAAACTAGGTAATATAGAACATTTGGCATGACTTGACACGGTTCTTTGGATTAGTAGAACGGGTTAACTGGGGCATATTAGTTTCTTCTCCTCTAACCCCTTTGCCTTCATCACTGGGATTCAATCTAATGTAACTTACAGTAACAGCACACTTGCGTTATCTTTTGCCAATATTTGTTTATTCTTCATGTTTGTTTCCATTGAAAGAAGCTTTCAGGATGATGCAATGCCAGAGATGTGGACTTTTTTTATTTGATTTTTTTTTTTATTAACTCTCACCCACAAAATATTAGACACTTTGTTTTATTAATGTGTCATAATTTCTGATGTTGCACCATCACCCATTTGTACAATTTACAATTCACATTCAGTGTAACACAGGACGACATGTCCTAAATCACGAGACAATGGTTTTTTTGTCTTGGTGGAGATGTCGATCACGTTTCCCTCATGGCAGGCTAGCAACTTATTTGCCATCATGCAGCAGTTTGGGCGTCAAAAACTGTGACATCACATCCTGTTTAGTTGCTTATTGTGAACAAATGTTGTTGGACTAAATTTGAGAGTCTAGCCCAAAACTGCACGAAATCACGCCTGCATAAAGCCCTGTTTTGACAGGCTTTTGACTCCACTCCATATATAATTCAGAACATTTGTTTGGGAAATGTATGAGATACTTAACATCACAGGACATCATGTTAACAAATGACGACATCATTTTTCTGTTAATTCTATCGGCGCATTCCGGTGCCGCAATATTGCTATTCATCACTTTAGCTCACAATGAGATTCCAGTCCTCCATCTGTCAAATCCCTTCCTCCTGTCAAGTAATCATGGGCTATACATGGCTGTTTAATATTCATAATCATGTGTCACTTTGACATTTTCAAAAGGTTCCCAATCACAGTCTCTGATGGCATCCTGTACAGGCTATGCATAACAATCTTCTCCTCTGTCATCAATAATTGTAGCTATCCTCAGACGAGTCACACAGGGGCCGGCGTGTTGAGATGAATACCAGGCTGCATTATCACTGTGGCTTGAATGGTCGAGCCTGGAGTCGAAGTAGAAAGCGTTTCTTTCCTCCAGATGCTGAGCACTGTAAAACACAACCTGATTCATTCTGCATACAAAAAACATTAACAAAAAAAAAAAAGAAGTCGATTACAAAGAGTTGATTTTACAACAGTCAGTGTGAGTTGCCACAAGACTGAGTGGTGGGCGGCAGGTCTGTACTGTAGCAGATGGGACAGCTTCCCTGCTTGATAACATGTAGCTCGCATTCCTGGGATTCCTCAAGCCTCTACTCTGAGCTCCCTTCTTGCACAGCTCTTTAGGGCCTACCTTTTTATAGCTCCATGACATTCAGTCACATGCGCTTAT
The DNA here is from genome assembly GCA_943590825.1 of Bovichtus diacanthus. Classification (NCBI taxonomy): domain Eukaryota; kingdom Metazoa; phylum Chordata; class Actinopteri; order Perciformes; family Bovichtidae; genus Bovichtus; species Bovichtus diacanthus. Next base: position 7,532,160 of record CALSBV010011748.1, read on the forward strand.
TACATTACCCGTAGAAATCAATTTAATCCGAAGCAGCCACCGATGTTAACTTGTGAAGATCTGCTATTATGTCCTTCTTTTACAGCCGCTTAATTTTGAGGTCTGAGAGGTCATCAGAGAAGAGAAAAAAAATAAATGAGTGCAGGGTGACACACGCAGCTGTCAGGAATTCCTATGGAGGAATTCCATCCCTCATCTGACAGGAAATGGACCATCACTGCAGCAACAGGAGCGCTGACATTTTGTACAGATGTGTGATCTTGTGATTATTTTCTCTGTTAAAACACATTTTATAAATGTTAAATATGGCAAATACGATAACTATTAAAGTTTAGATTGGTAAAACCAGTGCCTCCTAAATCCAGAGCCCAATTCACTTTGTAACTGCACGTTGTCTATTTTTTCTTCTCAACGCATTTCAATTTCACCACCCCATTTTAAAGCCTTTCCACCACTGACTATAAGACATTGCTATAAAAATGACGTACAAGGATAAAAAAAACAAAAAAAAGACTAAAGGCATCGCGAAGGTAGGTTTTGGGGAGACAATATGGGACAACTCAAGACGGCCTTTGAAGAAGTGTCAGATAGATAAGGGATTTCTTGAGCAATTTGTGTAATTCTGCTTCTTAAAATACCCTCCAGGTGAACCCGAATTGTCGTGAAAACTGAAAACGTCTAGCACCAGTTTCTGGGGACTTGAAACCACTGTGTCCCAGTGTGGGAGGAGAAAGTCCTGGGATCGAACGTAAAACGAAGTACAAAATAATGACTTACAATTAACTCCCAGCTGCTCTGTAGTTATGTGGTTTTACAGCGTGCCTCAGGGTAGCGCACATGGACCCTTGAAATAACTAAAGCTGTAATTAAGGTTGCAACGTTTTCCCTGTTTTTACCCAGCCCAGACATCAGGAATACCTCGGCTCTGACATGGGCAGGAATGTTAACTGCAGTCCTACTGAGCACACGCTGGGAACACGGATGAGATAATCTTACCAGTTTGTATTAGAAATATCATTTGTAAACGTTGTTCAGTAAAGTGGATCACCTCAGCAGCGGGCAGCCAGTCCTGGTGTAGGACTTGTGCTGCAGACAGTTAACGCGCTCGTCTGCTGACACCTAAAGGACAAACCAGATTTTGTAGCTGCAATACAAAAAATGATATTTTCTTATCTTAAAAAAAATAATAATTTAAATTGAGAGGAAATGTTTATATTCAAATACTCTTTATTTAAAAATTACAATAATTCACAGTTCATTTTGGAATTACAGTACACAATTAAATGTGATGAGCATTAATTAAAACATTTCGCTTTGGTTATACTAGTACCCATATGCATACAATAATGTAAACAGATAGGTCCAAACATCAATGAAAGAAAAAAAATGAGCCTATGTATTTTCCTGCTCTTGAATTGAATGAATTACTTGATTGAGAGTGAAATACACACATTATAAATTGTCTTCATGGTCAAAAAGGACAAGATTTTCAAAGCACAAAATACAAAGGAAGATACAGGATGTTTAATTTTGTCACAAAAAAAACAATAAAAGTATCATTTGCTGTGTACATAAAGCTACAAAAGGCTTAAAAATAGAATCTATAAAATATTTATACATGTACAGAGACTGCCGTGGAAGCCTCTGTTAGTGCGGAAGTATTCAGAATCTGCATAATTCATAGAGACAGATAAATAAGTTACGGACAAAATACTTAGAGACTTCGCTCAGCGATGGTGGCGGTGTTAACAACACAGGGTGATTAATCTGCCACGCTCGCTTAATTTTAAGCTTCTCACGTCTACAGAAGGCAGAGACGACGCAGATCACCACAATAACTTCATATTGTAATCTAAGCCCTCCATCTTTCACAGTGGTTTTTTGGAAGATTCAGTTTCCAATTCCGCACATTATTAGTGTCGTACTCTTCTGCTCTCGTCAAGAGAGAGATGCGTTATAAAAATTACCTCTACGGTCTTTGTTCACATGGCAGAAAATACAGCAAACACTGTTGAGGATCAGCACTGTGGATGTAGTGTTTCCAACAAATACTTTGAATCCAATTAAAGTTAAATAAAAAGGACTTGCGTTCATTGTACGTCTTTCAAAGTCAATTTGATGATGAAAAGTGTCTAGTGTCAGCAAAATACATTAAAGGTCTTGTCAAAAGAAATTACAGTGTATTTACTTAACATTGAAAAGAAAAGCACAAGTTACTTTGTGTAATGCTAGGAACAGTATTGTGATAAACACACTGCTGTACTTGCAGCAAATGTCTTTGAAATGAAAAGTCGTCCTCCATCAGACATCGAGCCAGTTGTGTAATCCGTAATATTGCACATTATAATATACTAATAACTATACATACGCTAATAACTTTCTGGTGTCCAGTACCCCTACCTCCACAACCACCACTCAATAATGTAGAAAAGGCCTTTTCTAGAACCATTTCTAAAACTGAGCTCAGGAAATGCAGGACAATGACATCAGTCAATAATTTACAAAAAATACTTTGGAACATTTAAACATATTCTTTAAGAGTATAAAAAACGGTCTGCTATACTTGATGATGTGGAAAAAAAAAGGTTTCATACATTCTTAATTTAATAATAATTTCTAAACTAATTAAATCCTGTTTTAAAAGTACCACTTCAATGAGGACTCACCCGGCCAATCACTTCAGACATTTACCAAGGGGATTTATTTCGCCCCATTATTCATGATTCTCCTTTGCCTCCTGAATGGAAATTTTCTTGCAACATCAAAAAGGTTCATGGAGAAAACGTTAACTCAAATGCACACTGCTGGCCTACTGGAATACACTAGTCTTCATCTATGACCTCAGAAGACCAACGGAAGATACTTTCTACCGACTCCTTCCCTGCTTTGAGGCACGTATACAACCTGTGGATTCCAGGTCACCTTTAAAAAAATGTAAGGATCACCGACTAGCCATTCCATTGTCCCAGCTATGTAACAGGCTTTATCCAAGTGAAAGATAATATCTCCCACCCATTCAGAACGATGATTCATGTTGTAAGTTGAACTGCAAAACTGTGTAACATAAAGATCATTTCAGCATATGAAACAGTTTCAAGGCACGTATAGAAAGATGCGCTTTTGTACATCAGTAAATATCAAAAGCTCAATGTTTCAATGTGAAGGGGCACACAACCTGTGGTGCAATATACTAAGGTAGATCTAATAGAGCTATACATTAAAAAGGTCCATTTCACAATATCTTTGATATTAACATTAAAAAAGACACAATGAGCAAGGTTTGTCAACATTTAAAAGTTGGCCCCTCCTCCCCGGCTCAATGAGGGTTACGGTGCTCACCAGCGGGTGAAATCCGACCCCAGGGTCAGTCTTGTTTTGGAAGGAGCTTAGTCCGCTGGGTGTTTCGCTTCGCTATATTGACATTTTCTTCGGCGCTTTGCCCACCATTTTTGTGGCTCCCTCTTGGATCTGTGCTTACAATCTGGTCTCTGCTCGCCACGTTTTATTTTATTTTTTTTAATAGATGTTGACGGCAAGAAACTAAATCTTACTCATTGTGCCTTTAAATCAAATGACATTCTAGAAATGTGAAAGCGTTGTAGCTAGTACTTTTGATCCCACTGAATATTGGAATTACACTGGACACGTGGAGAGAAAGACGACTCCAACGGGTCACCTATGTAGCTGTGTCCACTGGACCTTAAACATAACATCTGGATGAGCCAGCACCACCTCGAGGAGCTGCTGCTGTGAGTTTTGCCACCTAGGGGTGAACATTTGTTTAACGCAGCTTTCAGAATCGTCCAAGTAGCAAAAGCATTTGGTTCTAGCAACTCATCTGTATGGACAAGTAATGTAAACATTAAAAAAAGGAAAGGTTTCATTATTAATGTACTGCATTAATTTTTCCAAACTAGCTAGAAACTCTAACAAGAAAATAATCCTCGATGCGCAATGAACGATGGAGAATGTCAGGCAGGGTCACATATGTAACCTCCACCCTCACACATGGGTTGTCCAAAGTTCTGCCTTGCATAAAGAGGCTATTACAACAAACACACAGCTTTTAACATCCATTTAAAAAAGACATACATGAGCAGAAGTTCACTGCTGGTTTCAAGTGCTGTTACCTTGTTCTTGCTCAAACAGCAGCATGGCGAGCTGGGAGCGAGAACCGAGACCTTCCAAGTTGCTCTGAACACATCTATGATAGATGTCTTCACTTAGTCGCGGGTTGCAGGCTTGGTAGCTGTACTGCTGGTGCAATGCTGGCTCCACTGCCCTGAATACGTGCAGGCCAGAATACTTTAAGAACATGTCGAAGATGTCCAGGCTATCTAAAATCTCCTCATTCTCTTGGACGTCTGCCACCATTCGTGTGCGTGTCGACATGTAGTCAGAGTTGTAAAAACACGCTTCTTCAAATGACCTGCGGTCAAAATGGCCTGCATCCTTGATCAGATCGACTGTGGCCGGATGCGGCTGGTTGTGATAAGCTACGTCAGGATTGAAGTCCTGGAAATGGAGGGGGAAGAACACCTGCCAGTTGTTTATGGAATTCATGCGGCAGCGGTTCAGAAATTCGGAATTAACATTTGTGTTGACGTTAGCCAGGAAGAACAGCGAGTCGACTGGGTGCTTCTTCGAGATGATGTCCATGAATTTGATCTGGGATGGGGTTTCTGTCTTGACACTTATCCAGGGGATTTTTATTGTAGGGTATTTACGTTCGTAAGTGTTTATCTGAGTCTTCACGCTGGTAAATATATCATTCTGGTTGACTTGCTGTGCCTCCACTGGGTCATAAATAAACAAGAATGTTAGGATGGCATTTTCACTGGTCTCAAAAGCATTTGAGGCAAAGACTTCTAGGAAATGGTCAACAAAGCTCCGGTCCTGCAGAGTAAGAGGTATAATGATGTGTATCCTTGTAGCTTCAGTGACATAGGGCATGGGGATGATCTCAGTCCGACTCAAAGGACGCACCAGATGAACTCGCTTCGTGATGGAACGGCTGTGACCCTTCTGGTTCACCACCTCCAGCTGAAGGTCCAAGGTGTACTCCATGCCCCTGACGGGGTCGAAGCGCCTGTACCCGTTGATCAGCTGCTGCTTCTTCAGGTGAAGAACAGGCTTATACTTCTTGTTCAGCTCTACCATGGCTATGTCGATGACATCGGCCACATCCATGCGGTCAATACCCTGCAGTTCACACTTTGGAGAGCCATCGACGCATGAATAAATCTCCTCCTCTGTAAAGTATTCCCACTTCAGAACTTCAAACCGAGATTTTGGTTCAAAAGGTGGATTGATCCCCACGGGCCACTGTGCGCTTCTGTTGCCCTCGAAAGCAACCACACTCACGTTCTTTATTTCTGCCTGTGGAAACACAAGAAGGGTTCAGATCTAGCTGGTCCGCCAGAGGCAAGCAAAGAGAAGCCAGGTTTTTATTTTTGACTGAACCATGGGTGATTTGTGGCACTTGAAAAGCAGCTTACCTGCAGTTTAGCAATCTCATCGTAAGTCTTCTGGAGTTCAATCTCAGTGAAGTATCTGTGCAGCCTGTACATCTGTTCAGGGTCAGACACTGGATGGACAGTCAGAGCTTTCTTGAACTGCTCACTTTGTTCTTTATTCGGATCAGAGTTTTTTCCCAACTCATAGTAATGGTACTGAAGCCCCTGCGAAGAAACAGAGACGTCTTTTCATGAGGCATCTTAAATCCGGAATGACAGAAACATGCCTAATGTTTTCCAAGCATAGTGGTTATGCTGTGCTGCTTCCCTTCAAAAGAACATTACACGGCATCTAGACAGCATCTTAGGCTCATATTCACTGCAAACTGTCTGGTTTCAACCATAATTGCATAGTGAAGGGAAGACAGGGATTGATTTTGTAAGAATTGAACACTATTGTTATACGACAACTTTCTATTGTAAAAGTTTAGTACATTTCAGGAATGTAATTTGTTCTTAGAATATGGGGTTTAAGTGATGCTTTGTATTAATTAATTTCTCCCCTTGTTTTATGGTCACTGCAGCATCAGGTTAAAAAGCAACAGTTAAGAATTTAAAAGGTTGAAACCTAATAACACAAATGACCAGAATCCCACTTAAAGACACAGTCACTTAAGCTGAAAACCACCTCACCTAAGGAGCTTGAGTGATTAAAAAAAGTGAATCCAATCTGATCAAGCTGATAAAAGAACAAAGAATAGAGAGGCTGCTTAACTGAGCAGTGAGGCCACTCTGTTGCAAATGTTTGCCAACAGCCTGTAGTGGTACACTTAGTGAAGCATTATCCGTGCCTAATTGTCATCAATGTTGTCTCTTAACAGAAAAATTGATGTCTGGCTCTGTGTTCAAGCTGTTTCCGTCGCCCACACCAGGCCTTTTAACTTTTCCCCCGCTTCCCTCCCTCGTTTAAGGAGCTCTGCTGGAGCTCTTCTGGCTCAAGGCACTTTAGTTAGCCATGCAACTTCCTTTCAACTGTGTAACAAGATGGTATCCAGCACTGTGTCATGGCCAAGGAGGAGGAAATGGAAGCAAGAAAACTCAACAACAAAATGCTGGTCCACATGGATAAATAGTAAGAACACATTTACAATGTTAACCTTCTGACAATATATTTGAATATGTTTACAAAGATCAAACTTTAGCGTCGATGACGCAAACTGAATGCAACAAACAATCGCCCGAGAGGTCACTCGGACAGATCAGAGCTCCACGGACCTTGTTTGACCTTAAATGCTAATGACATTACAGGAGCAGAGCATGTTGACCCACAGGGGATTTTCACACCATTGAACCTAAGCAAGGTTGAACTGCGCTCTGCTTGCATGTTCACCTATTCCAAGTTGCTGCTGGAGCTGTGGGGAAAGAAAAAAAAAAAAAAAAAAAAAAAAGACTAAGAAAGAAAGGCTAAAAGGGTATTAGCAATCTACTCTGTAACATAAATACCACCTTTGTGCTACAATGGTAATTACACTTTTATATAGCCGTCTGTCAGTTTTAAGTACTGTCCCAGAGGCAAAGCATGATTTCTGCCATGACAGTTTGGTTTTTTTGTCAAGAAGGAGCCGTAAACTGTCTCACTACTGTTCTGAGTGACAGCCTGAGCATTTTTTTCCTCTGTAGCTCGTCATTCATTTTAACTATGAACTGCCTCATTTCCTTTAAATAGCAGACCTAAAGAAGTTTTATGGACTAAAAAAAGAATGCGTTATTGAAAACGAGCTGAATGGTGTTGAATAAGTACAGTGTGATCACGTACCGCTTTAATATTATACTCAACCTACCTGAAATTCACTGACGCAGTTTGTGTGTGTGTAATCGATGATGCATCTTCCGAGCCACTCGTCAGGCCTCGCGCTCAGGATGTCATTCCTGCAGTTTTCAAGGTAGGGCTGGAGTCGGAGGAGCAAGGTACGTGACAGGAGGTACCCGTACCCTCCGTAGCAGTACTTCCCTTCCATTTCTCCACCTATGAACTCCTCAGGTTTACCCATGTAAAGCTCTCGATCCATACTCAGGTGATCCACCAGGGCTTTGATCCTGTCAGCTTCTGTGTAGGTGTCATCTTGGACAAAGTAAAACCAGTCGTATTCATTGATGTAATGGTCTAAGATGTATTTGATGTTCTGGAACATGTTCCATATCAGCCGCTCGTCTCCATGAGAGACGACAAACATGCCGTGAGGGACTTTGCGGTTGCGCATGCCGGTGAAGAAGAGCACAGAGTCCAGGTGATGGCTGATGGTGCGATTGACAGCTATGCCCAGAGTGTTAATGGTGTTTTTGGATGTCAGGACCCCGACGAACAGACGCTCTCGTATCCCCAACTCTGTGCTTATGTATTTAGCCCTGAAAACACATCAAAAAGCCACTGAAGAAATGCTAAATAAACATTTATTTTTAAAATATATTAAAAAAAGACAACAAACTTTCCCCACAATGACCAAATCTCTGACATAATGTCACACCAAAATACATTATTTTGACCACCAACAGTAGTTTATAAAAAGCCATTTTGGATCCAGACTAAATCTGTGGGTTTGTCCACCAAATGTCAAGGACATTCTGGGAGTTATTCCACACCAACAAGAAAAACCATAAACTCTTCTACTATTCCAAAAGCAAACAGGCAAGGACTTGAATTGTGATTCATCACGTTAACCAACCCAACCTTTATTATACTGTGAAAGGATTCTAATATGCCTCTTAATAGAGCTACAACAATTTGTGGATTAATCGATTAGCAGATGAATCAGCAACTAGTCTTCCAAGCAAAAATGACAAACATTTTATAGTTCCAGCATTTCAAATGTAAGGATTTGCTACTTTTCTTTGGCGTATCTATTTGTAAAAATAAACATACTTGGGATTTGAACTGTTGGTCGGACAAAGCATAAACATTTGAACACACCACTTTGGGATCTGCATAGATATGATGAGCTTTGTTCACCACTTTTTGACATTCAATAACCTAAACAATTAATGAAATGAAAAGAATCTTTAGTTGCAGCCCTAACTTTTATATGACAAACCACAGCATGGCACTGGTTGCCAGTGAAACCTGGATGCTGAAATGCTTTAGGATCTCACCTCAGCAGAACTTTCCCACAGGGAAAAGTCTCTTTCTCGGAATTGCAACGCAAAGCAACCACTTTGGGTGTGAGGGCTAACATTGAAACAAGGTCTCTATCTAGGAAATCTTGGAAATGTTTGCCCGTTTACAAAGAAACCGTAAGAAGAACTCATTCAGCATGGAGACATGGCACAACGTGTAGTTAATCTTAGCTCTGTGGCAGGGAAGGTTAGCAGGTAGAAACCACCAGAGAAGTTGGGCTGTAAACTTCACATTTTATCAGACTTTATGTCGCAATTCGATCCAAGGCCAGTGACACCAGGGAGAGGGGGGAAACTGCAGAATCAAACTTAGTTATGGCTGCCATTTGGTTTTGTATTATTAGTCTTATTCATCGGGTTGTCGGTGTACAATCTCACACTCACATGACAACCAGGGACACCTGTACATCTACCAATATGTGAACACGTTGACCATCAGTCCTCTGTTATTGAGGACGAGCTACGGCCTGCTGTACTGTAACGGTAGCCTATAATAATGTGGCCTGTGTTCAAAACCAGCACGAGACATATATTGTAAGTCTAGTTACAGACTGTGTCCACCAGATGAAGTAAACGGCCATACAAAGCTTACCTGAAAACTTTCTTTGGGGCACCCTGTTGGACTTGTTTATATGGGACTATTCGCGGTTCAAAATCCTCTTCGGACTCCACATCGTTGCTAGTCGAAATGGAGTTGGGCTTTCGGGCTCCTTTGAGCTGTCCATCCTGACCAACAGTCACATCCTCACCCTCCTTACCGTCTAGGTAGCACGCTTCTTCCGTCCAGTTTACACTCAATAAACTCAACGTGAATCCTAAAGAAATGCCGATTACCACCGGGCCGACCGACCGCAGGACAGAAATAAACGCTGAAAATCTCATCTTGTGCGTCGGCTCTTCTGTCTGACAGCCCCGCGTCGCTTCAAAAGCGTCCAAACAAGCCTCTGGTCCGGGACGGGTCAACGATACATCAAGGCTGACTCTGAGCGGCAGTATCGACATTCAACTTAAGGAAAAGATGTAACTTCTTCCTTAAATGTTACGCAGGATTCTTACGTGTCAGTGTATCTGATACCTGGCTCCTCCCCTGCCAGACGTTAGCATCGGAGGCGGGTCTAGTTAGAGTGTGTGAACGCGTTCAGGCTGCGCCAGGCGGAGGGATACTCAACAACGCTGAAGGCAGGGACCTGTGACCTGGAACGTAAGCAGAGTCCCTGTGTTCACACCAGGTGATGACCTCCATTCATAATTGCTGTCAGGTTTACTGGATCGTAAAAGCTAATGTGTTTCCTCATCATTTGTCGGCAGTTTCTTCTTTTTCATTTAACTGAAACTGCAATGACAAACAGCTATAAAAATGTGCAAATGTTAACGTTGAGCTCATATCAGAACAAATCAATAAAAGACATCAAACCATCCCATTTGTCAGTAACATAACTGCATTTACCTACAATTTTTAGGTATTTGTACTTTAATTAAGGAATAAATAGTTCCACTCCACTACAGTTAAGAGGGAACATTTTTACTCCACTAAATGTATTTGGCATCTCAAGTTATTTTACATATAAGCTTCAACAACCAACTATCTGTAATATGCTAGTTACCAATGAATGCATCAGTAATAATAATTGATCCAATATATAAATGTTTACTACTCTGATGGATGGGGTATATTTCCACATTTAGTGCTTTTACCTTTGATACTTTCATTACATTTTGCTCATCCCTATTTTTTTTACTTAAGTTAAGTCAGGATAATAATGCTTTTAATGGTGTATTTTTGGGTGTGGTTGTAAAAGGATGTGAATACTTTCTCTGCCATCCTGGGACTGACAAGCACCTTCATGCCTTTCTGGATGAACACCTTCATTAGCAGACTGATACCAACCAGGTGCACCACTGAACACACAGATCTTTCCTCTCACTGGCCCTCAGTGCTCTCTCAGTGCTGGACACCAAACACATGCTTTCATCACTTTTATTATGATACACCCCTTCAAGTTCTATCTAGTATCTTCACTCATCTAAAAGAGAGTAATAGTGATTATAATAGACTTGTGTATCTTGGATACCTTATTATCTGTTGCTAAACTCTTAAGGTCCATGTGTCTACGCAAATACATTTAGTAAAATGTGTACGATTTCAGATGTTTAAGATATTTTGTTTATTTCGTTTTTCCAGGTCACTCGTTTAGTCGGGTCTAGCCTCTAGAGTTGTAATGATTGAAAACAAAATGGGCTCATAAAACAGTTTATCACACATTTTACAACCCAGTGAAATCTAGTGTTTCTTCATAGAATTGACCTTATTACCCAATTCATACCACACTACCTTATTAAGGATGAATCCAGGGTTTAAAATGAGTACAATAGTGCACTTCACAACTTCACACAAGTTTCTCCAGACCACCATTGTTAACGAGCCACGAGAAAAGTAATCTCTCTGCAGCTGCTTCATGGGTATTTCAGTGATGATTAGCTCAGTGTTCAGCTCATGCAGCTGGCTCCAGCTGTTCTGTATCCGGCCTCTGTGCTCCTCATGTCAGGGCCAGTGTGCTTTGTGGTCTGCTCAGTTGATCCTTCAACTGCATCTTTTTTAGTCCTTATCTGAAACTGGCTGCCCCTGATCTCACCCATCTCACTGAGACACCCACCCTCCCCCTGAGCCCCACACAGCCTGAGCAGCAGAATAACAGAACTCCTCAGTGGCCAGTTAAAGGCCTTCAAAAAAATGTCTTCACTTCATATCCTCATTTATGTCCCTCTCTGCGATATGCAACTAAAATGTAAATAGAAAAAGTATCCTCTCATGGAATATTGTGATTGTGCTTTATAATCTCTATTATGCATTTTTCTGCTTTTTCATTTAGTCAGGTACAAATAAAATCTCAGCTCTCTTGTGCCTTCTGGTGGAAACCGAAATACTAACTTCAGTTAATGTGAAGTTGAATCATATAAAAGGGTTATTCAAAGTGATTAAGGTCTAGGGGTGGGGCTTAGAGAATAAACTATTACTCACAGTATTTTACATTTGGCCCCATAAACTACTGAATACATTCAAATTAATATGTGTATTATTATTATTATTATGTTTATTATTTTTATTATGATAGTGTATTCTCTGTTGGTCAGTGTAAAATATTTTAATTACATCCACAGAGAATCAGTTTTGAAAAATATTAGGGAACAATCTAATCTAATCTAAAGTCTATTGTGGGAGAATTATTTTTAAAGGTGTTGTTATAAACAAATGACACCATACCATTTGTTCATAATCGTTTGCCAAATTCTTTCAGGTGTGGACTATTTTACATAGACTGTCAAAAGTCACTGTTGAACACACATGTGGTCTACTAAGCTATTATACATGCATCCCCAGATCATTCAAAACTCTTTAAAAAAAGCAATATTTAACTTCACATAATAATTATTTTCTTTGCTAACAAATCTGCGGTATAAATACATTTCCAGTTAGTATTAAAGGATAGGTTCACACTTTTGAATTAGGTTTTGCTTGTTGTAATCAGTCCTCCTTTTCTCACGGGCCCTGAAGCGATTTGTTTCCATGTTAATTTTCACATAACTGAGGGGCGACAAAAGCTACAGTCGTCATTCTCTGTAGAAAATACATGCCAAAGTTTATCTGAAGCTGACATGAGACTTCAGAAGTCTGCATTAGAAGAATCAAGTGTATATCTTTGAAAGTTTTGAATGTTACTTTGTGTTTCCTTGTGTTGCAAGGAAAAACCTTCTGAGGGAACACGCAGTACTAAAAAGACTGTGCCTCTAAGATATCGACTTGATTTGTATAAGTGAGAATGCTGTAGCCTCATATTAACTTCAGATTAACTGTGGAATGTTTTTTTGCACAGAGAGAACTGTGGATGATTACAGCAAGCAAATCATTTTCCAATGTTTATATGGGCCCTGGATCAGTGGTGAAAAGTAACTAAGTACATCTACGCAAGTACTTAAGTATAATTTTGAGGTACTTGTACTTTACTTGAGTATATCCATTTCATGCTACTTTATACTTCTACTCGACTACATTTATTTGATAACTTTAATCAGGCCTACTAGTTATTTTGAAGATTCAGGTTCTTAATACAAAATATAACTTAACTAATAAATGGTGACATACTATTTAGGATTAAGATACCCAGCAGTGTATAAAGAAATTAGTTCCACCTTTACCAGCTGCAAGATTACAAGTGATGTACACATAAATGCATCACTAATTATAATGCAATTATTTAATATGATTTACTTTTGGTAATATAATCAGACAGACAGACGGTCTTGCTGTTGAATTCAAGTATACTTTGATGGTAATACTTTTGTAGTCTATTTTAATTTGAGTAGGCTATGATTTTGAATGCAGGACTTTTACTTGTAACATGGTGTTTGCATTCTGCATTATTGTTACTTTAATTCGGTAAAATACCTAAATACTTCTTTCTCCACTAACCTGAATGTTGTTTTAAGACTAAATTGCAAAACCTATGGTCAACTCACTGAATGCTGAAGTGAACGTTTTTTTTTCTGGCAGGAGGTTTGTATCTCCCACATTACTTACGAACCTCTGAATGCACCAGTTTGGGTGTCCTTGTAGCTGCCTGAAGAAAACTAAATGTCACTAGCAGCGCCGTCCCTTCTGCCCCTCAAAGCTGGAGTTATTCCTCACATGCTAAGTGTCCGCGTGTAAGAGCCTGTACACATTTTTAATGCGGCTTTAGGATTTTTCACGCCTGTTGTCTCTGTTCGTTGTTTTTAGACGCAGCCGGTGTAATTTCCGTAATGGAGTGTCGTGTGTTGTCCATTCAGAGTCATGTTGTCAGGGGATACGTTGGGAACAAGTCGGCAACATTCCCGCTGCAGGTAAGAACCGCATCTTACATTCAGGGACGTCTCAGTTTAGGCAACTAACAGAGACAACTGCATAAAACAGAGAAGGAAGAGGATATAGAAAATGCACTTCGTATAAAGCGTGGCTTCCTGATATGTGAGAAGAGCTTGCACGTGTTGTCACGTCCTTTCCTACCCTGCCGAAACAATATAGGCCGTTTTCCAATGTTTAAACTTTACATAGCCTAATAGAAAATGGCTTTGAAATAAAATACTGAAATATCCATTAACTCATTGAAAAAACTGATGTAATAGGAAAAGCCACATATAATTCCTAAATTTAAGAAGGATTTAGAGCCTAGTTGCCAGTTATCTCCGCTCCTTATGAAACCCTGTGTAGCTACAGGTAGCCAGCAGTGCGGCCAACTATAAATGTCAAAGCTTTGTTTACATATGTTTCGACTGACGTATTGAATTTAATGTCCGAGAGGACAGTGTGGAGTTTTAAAATGTTGGAAATCTAGGTATAAATATTTTTTTTTTACCCCATGCAGAAGGCAAAAATGAAAGCACCATACCAATGAGGGCTGTTTATACTCAACTTTCAGAAATAATCTAACATTATAACTGACCATTTTAAAAAGCACACTGAATGCTGTCCCCACAGCACAGTCAGTGACATTCAGAGGTGACTGTTGTGTGTTTTAACAGCTGCTTCATTTCTCTTTTCTCAGGTGCTGGGCTTTGAAGTGGACTCGATCAACTCTGTGCAGTTCTCCAATCACACAGGTTGGCTGAGTGCTTTTAAACTGAGTGATTTCTATTCCGTTTCACAAAGTATATCGAGTCATTTGTAAGTAACAACTTGAGTAACGTTGAGTGACAACTTGACCCTTTCATCTTTTCATTCAAATATGAAGCTATGAGTATTTGTGTCATTACTGGTGAAGAACATGGATGTGGGTGCTTTAAGTCTTTAGTCGAAAACTATTATGTTGGAATCCATGCGATGTCATACTTGCATCTGAGAGGATCTGTGTGTAGACATTGACCACTGATGTTTATTTTATTTGAATCTTGTGCTCTACCAGCACACACACAAGCAGACACAGAAAGAGTTAATCGCTGTCCAAAGCTCTTGTACTTTAGCCTGCTTGTATAGAAACCTGTGGACAAGCTCTGTATGCATGCTTTATCTGACTCAGTGAAATATAATCTCTTTGGGCATTCAGTGGAGTTTAGAGGAGGGGTACCAGTGACTGAGTTTCATGTTAATGTTTTCTAAGAAGCAGTTCATCTTCCTTCTCCGTTAACTTTACTTTGGGTATATCTGTGGGAGTAGGTTGCCTTGTATGAATGCTGTATCGTATACTATTGGATCTTTTAAAGGACAATTGATGCAAAGTCGGCTGCTGGATGAGAATCATTTTAAAATATGTAACAATCACATACACATGAGATTGTGATTTGTAGATTTGTAGATGAAGTAGATTTATTAGGGATTTGCTTCTACAATTAACCTTTCAAAGAAACAAACTCATATAACGTAGATTGCTTATGGACTCCATAAATGAGTAACACACAAACAAATTAACATTACACAAATAATACTTATTACTGTAAAGGGCAAGATTCTGATAATTTAGTTTGTTTATTTCTTTTAATAGTTTCTAAATATGTCCAAAAATTCCCTTTTTAAGTCTTATTAAGCCATTCAAATATTTTGAAAGCTGATTTTACTACTGTGGAGTTAGCACAACAGTGGCTAGAAATGCATCCCTTAGCTGCCAATAGTCCAAGAACAATATACATTTCATTTTTTAAAACTAGGATTTAATGATGCATCATAATTCATGTACAGTGATAAAATAGTGACAGATTTCCAAAATGGGTTGAGAAGGCCACAAAACAAAAACATAAAACAATCTCTTTGCTTCTGCCAACGGCAACAAAAGAAGACACTTCACCATTCAGCTCATGCATCCTCTCTCCTCGAATTATGTTCAATATTTACATAACAAACAATAGTTTTTCTTTCAACTTTTACGTACTCTTGCTTTAAAGTAACTAAGCAAACACAACATTTGAGCTACTGCCATGAAACAGATTTAGAATGTAAAAATCTACACAATGCAGACATTATACAGATAGCCTTATCAATAATCGTACAACTACAGTGTGAGGATTAGTTTATAGTACGCAACGCATTGTATTAGTGAGTAAGACATGTTTTGCCAAAACGTTTTGTGTTGCTGATTATTTATTCATTCAAATCTTGATTGTTTAAAAAAAAACATAATAATCAACAATTCTATCACTATCCCACGTACAGTATGTGCTTCATAATAGTCATTTTGTGCAATGGGGTACTAAAAACTACTGATCCGTTAAGGAAAGCAATATTAAAGTTGATGTCTTGCATTGAAAGTTGTTGACTGAAACGCCTGCAGAGAGGATAGGATTATAATCTGGGTTTCAAAGTATGCCAAAGTATGTGAAGAATGTGCTTTCACCACAGGGGCAGGAGACATTTGCACCACTTATATAATTCTAATATAAAAATCTGCTCTTCTTTGAGAGAAAACTGGTCAGTGTTGAGCATATGGAGGAAATTCCTACTCCGAGTTTACACTAGTATTTGTAAACGGCATTAATATTCAGAAATGTGTACTTTCATCGGAGGCATTATTACGCATGTTCCCCTCTCAGCACATGCCTCTACTTTGCTTTCTGTTAAACCCTCACTGTAGGAGGTGCTCTCTCGCTGGCTCAGGGTCAGATTTGTGCTCCGTGCGAACAGTATGAAGAATATCCCAAAGGGTGTGTGTGTGTGTGTGTGTGTGTGTGTGTGTGTGTGTGTGTGTGTG
>CALSBV010011748.1:7548508-7582990 GCA_943590825.1 Bovichtus diacanthus
GTGTGTGTGTGTGTGTGTGTGTGTGTGTGTGTGTGTGTGTGTGTGTGTGCATGTGTGCATGTGTGCAATCATTTGCAGTCAGAACAGTTTTTGAGGGTTTATTCTAGGTCAGTGGTGAATGAGGGACAAAGAAAGGGGGAAGCTGGCTGCTGGGATACAGGCATCCCATTCAGTCAGTGTGGAGGACATGGTTTGGTGCTGGACAACACAGGAGAGGAACCTCCGCAGGGAGTGGGGGGGATGGGAAGACTAAAGGAAGGAGCAGAAAAACAGTTTGATTGCACAGCAGAGCTAATAAAATAGTAAAGTGTTTTTCTTAGTTTAAGTGTGTGTCATGGTTCCCCACGGATCCTCAAAAAGTCTTAAAACGTCTAGATTTTTGTTTCCCAAATGTCAATGTCTTTAAAATGTCATGTCATTTTAAACCCCCGTTCTCTCTCTTAAATCTTAGGCTACGCCCATTGGAAAGGGCAAGTGCTGACAGCAGATGAGCTGAATGTGCTATATGAGGGCATTAAGCTCAATAAGGTGAACCGCTACGACTACATCCTCACAGGTGAGTCTCCGCAGTGTATCCCTGTAGAGTAAAGAAATGTGGAGCTGAGGAAGGCCAAACGGAGCAGCATTGATCTTGAGCAGCTAAATATGATGACAGCTTTGTTTTGCCCTTTTATTCGAAGAGATAATAAATGTTTTTCCCCCAAAGTTATTGATATGCAGACACCAGTGTACCTGACTTACTCACTCTAATACATTTGACCATTAGTTTGTATGGGCTGCTATAGATTGATGCACTTTGATTAGTAGGTGTTGTACTTGAAGAGGGAACAGCAAAGTAACACAGACTTACAGTAGGTAATACTTTCATCCCCAAGGGTACAGCAGAGACACGTCCTTCCTGAAGACAGTGGTTGACATTATTCAGGAGCTGAAGAAGGCCAATCCCCGCCTGGTATATGGTGAGTTTACATTGTTACATTGTTCACATTTCAAATTGAAATAGCCAATGTTGTTTTGTTGAACTAATTATTTAATAGACAGAAAAATGGTGATAATCGATCAATTGTTACAAGCAAAAGGGCCATTTCCAGCTTCTCAGTTGTGACAATTTTCTGCTTTTCTTTGTATTAAATGATGGTGAACCGATATCTTTGGGCTTTTAAACTGTTGGTTAGACCAAATGATTAAATTGATGACATCACTGTCGGCTTTAGGGAATGATGATGGGCACTTTTCACTCATTTCTGACATCTTACAGACCAAACGGTTAATCTGTTAATTGATAAAATAATCTTAGACTTAAGCTTAAGCGATAATTAAAATAAGCATTAGTTACAGCCCTAACAGAGTGTAACTTTTGTTCTTATTGAAAGTCCAAAGTTTAACATTGAGTCGTCTTTTTCAGTTTGTGATCCTGTTATGGGAGACCAGGGTGCTATGGTAAGCATCTTACAGTGAATTTGCCTTTTTCTTCTTCCAAACTTAACGGCTGATGGTTTACTGCTTGCCATTCAAAAATATTTAAAGAACTGTATATATACTGTATATATAACTATATACGTCTATTTGGATAGTAGTTATTCTATGCAACTATCTGTGGCAAATTCATCTTCTATCTTTCATTCATATTGTGATTTCTTTTTCACTCATCCATAACAAACATAGAATGAAATTCTTATTTTTGCTGTGTGTTTCAGTACGTTCCAGAGTACCTGCTGCCTGTCTACAGGGACAACGTAGTGCCTTTGGCTGATATCCTCACTCCCAACCAGTTTGAAGCAGAGTGAGTGCACTTCCAATCCTCATAAACAAAGTTAATAGTACGCTGTGCAAAGTAGAAATAAAACATAGAAAAACATCCATAAAAGCTAGCTGTAAAAGTGAATTAAGAGATGATTTGGAATGATCAGATAGCTAATGGGGAGAAATTAGATGAGTAGAGTCATTGATCATTATTCGATGCAGGTAAATACTCATTGGCTCATCTGTGACTACTGTCCCTTTTTTTGTCACAGGCTATTAACTGGGAGGAAAATCACCACAGAGGAAGACGCTGTTGAGGTGAGTATCAAACATATTTCTCACTGTTCTTTATCTTGTTTAGTGTGTTAAACAAAAAGTACAAAGCTTGAGGAAATGGGACCCCTCCTACTCTCCAGGTAATGGACATGCTTCATAAAATGGGCCCAGAGACCGTCGTCCTCACTAGTACAGACCTGCCCTCTAAATGTGGGGACCAGTTCCTGGTGGCCCTCGGGAGCCAAAAAATAGGTAAAGTACCACACCAATTTCTGATCCAACTGATTTTCTCTCCTGTGTTTATGATTTAAGATCAGGTGAAAATGTTTTGCCTGGATAATCTTTCTAAATTCCTTTAAAAAATAATCTGTGAAAACAGTTTTGGAAGGAAAAATGTTCATCTGTCAAAACGGTTTGTTGTTGTAATACTCATTCCGGCCACTAGAGGCTTTAATTGCACCACTAGCTCATGTTCTAAATAGGACTCAAAGCATTCATGAGTTTTAATTTTGCCATGACTTTTAAACACAAGGTACATATATGTTGTGTGTTAGCAAGTATTGTAATTATATTTAATCTTTAGTCCTATAAAGAACAAGGGGTAGTTGTTTTTCACCTTCCAAAACAACATTTTTCACCTGTTTTCACAGATGAAAAGAACAAAGGGAACTTGGAAAAATTATCCTGGCAAAACATTTTTTTTTTTCTACATGGCAAAACTTTCTTTTCACCTGTTTTCACCAATGAAATATATTTGCCTCTCAGGGCCTCCGTAGACAACATTTGTCCCTGGCAGTTTTGATATCACTATCCTGTGTGTCTTCACTGTAGTGAAACCAGATGGGACCAACACCAGTCAGAAAATCTGCATGGACATCCCCAAAGTGGATGCTGTATTTGTGGGGACAGGAGACCTGTTTGCTGCCATGTTGCTGGCCTGGACTCACCATCACCCCAAAGACCTGAAGGTCAGTAGCACACATGACCTTTCAATCAAAGAGCTGATGGAATCTGGGCTAATTATGTTGCTAAACCACTTAATATATTGATCCAAACTTGCTTGTCTTCCTTCTGTTTTTCACAGACTGCCTGTGAAAAGACTGTGTCAGTCATGCACCACGTCATTAAGAGGACCATTACTTATGCCAATGGTAGGGATTGTGTGTGTTTATTGACTTCACTTTGTCATGTGGGCTCTCTACTTTATCTTGAAGTCGTTTACTGAAAAAAAAAAAAAAAAAAAGCAACACTGTTTGCTCCCTTCTGCTTGTCAGTACTATATTTACACAATCATTAGTAATATGTCAACCAATAGTGTACGGTATGTAGAGGCCTCTAGCATTATCTTGAAAAAACACTTGTCAAGACACACAGTTGATTACATGACTTCACATAGTTTGCCATCTCACAGATTTGGTTTTGCTATTGTTAGGTATTGAGTAAAAGTAAATTACATGTAGAAGGAGGCACACAAGTTATGTCATAACTGTTGCTCTTCTAACTGCATGTAAAAAATCCCGAAGAGGATTAACAGCTATAGCATTCACTGAGGCAAGAATGACTCTTTTATTGCGAGGTTGACCAGTAAGCCAAAGTCCAAAAAACCTTGTGTTTTCTTTCAACTGCTCTTGTCTCTTCCAGAGATGGCTGGCCCGGGGAAAAGGCCCAGTCCTGCTCAACTGGAGCTGAGGATGGTTCAGAGCAAAGCCGACATTGAGAATCCTGCCATTGTAGTTGAAGCTAAGGTTTTAGAAAAGTCTTCACACTGAAGACCGTAATGTTGTCGTAAAAATTCATATTTCACTGGTTACTATGTATGTTACTAATATGGCACTATATAAGTCTGGACGGCCCGCCAGACACATGTAGGATTTTCTCATCAAAGACTGTCACGTGTCTCTGCCTTACAGAATCTCTGAGGGAGTACAATGTTTTCATGAGCGGGGTCAGCAGGACTTGCTGTATGTACATTCTGCTCATAGCACAGTGCAGTCACTGCCATATGCGTCCGTTCTATGGCCTGTGTAGACATCATCTGCCATTCAAAAGAAAAAAGGACATTAGCCAACGATGTTTAGGTTTAAAGATAGTGTAAATGTACTTGAATCCTCCTTAACATAGTGAACATTATTTCATTATCTCCATTAAGCTGACTAGATGCGTGCATGACCATGCCTCTACTTGTATTGGCTATGAGTGAGGAATAGTCACATGTACTTAAAGTGTGTTGCTCACAAGGCATTATAAGCACATCAATATACAATTTATAATATAATGAAAACACAATGATTTAGACCAGAATTAGCACACAATGCAAAAGCAAAGGGGTTTAGAGTTTCTGGTGAAGAAATTATAATTTCAGATGTCAGATTTAGAGCATTTTATTGCTTTGGGACATTTCTGAAATATTTATAATAGAAATATATAAATCAATGCATGCAGTGTGCTTATAATGCATTTGGGTGTTTTATTATGCACTTTAAGTTAAGTGCTATGACCTTATACATGCAGATTGGATGCATTATAAGTGCTTAAATGTGTATTATGTCTCACAAAATGTCAAAACATCTTATGCAATCAATATGTAGTCTATACGGTTGTATTACCCTTATTAGTTTCACTTCAATTGTAGCTTAATGATAATCATGAGAATAGTTGATGTCTAAAATTGTTCTTTTAATCAATTTTCTGAAAAGGTTTTTCACCTTCTTTTTTAATTATGCATTGATGTCTTGAAATAGCAGATGTATAACATGTTAGATCCATGTCTTAAGCATCTCAAATTGAGGTATTTGCACAGATAATCTTTAATATATGTACTAATGATCATTGTTTTAATTTTTGACTGTTGTCATATCTCAATAAAAGAGTCGGTATGAGAGACCATGCTGTATAAATTGCCTTAACAGGGTAAAGAAGAAAAAAATTGGTTGTGAATGTTTTTGTGCACCAATGTTATAGTTGATCCTCACACATAATGTTAGAAAGTCAAGTGCCAAACCTTGAGCTGCTGCTCTGACAGAGTAATATAAGAAGAGAAATAATAAATGATTAATATTTTACTGAAACTGTGTTTTGATTTCATTTTTATTAGGCTATTTTTTTTTTTAATTATAGGTTTCAAGATGAATCCCAAGTATTTGATATTTCTTTTTACTAATACTTGTTTTTCTTTTAGGTCTATTAATGTAACTTTGAGTAAACGTATAATAAAGCCAAGGTGTTCACATGAGGGAGCTCAATTTACTATGTCCCTTTGTAAATGTGAAAGATGTACTCACCTATAATCTCCAAATCAAGTTCATGTTGAATAGGGGTAATGATGAGAGTGGATAATTTTCAAAAATCTAAAATTAACTAAACATGCTATTTGTAAAGAGTTATATAAAGTTACACATTATTAAATTGAATACTTTGGTACATTTAAACCTATAAACTTAAATTACTACAAAATTTACTTCAGAAAAAGGAAAACAAAATTCATTCAAAAAGGCATTTAAAATAAATTCTTCTGACTTACTTAAAAAATATCTGATTTTATTTTGTCTTCATGTATTGCAAATCAGACTAGGTGCTTTTAATTTGAAAGGGTAAGGAAATACCAGCAAGAAATAAACAAGAAGGCAAACAAGTCAGCTTCCAAGTGCTTACTATATAGTGTGATTAGGGCCCGGTGACAGCTCTATTTGGCCAACACTAATCCACAGTATGAATAGCGAGGATTAACCCAAATAACCAGACAGGCCAATATGTCTGCCAACTGCAACCTAGATGAGAAACTCCAGGTTTCGTAGTGAAAGAGAAGGGATGATGTGTTATAGTGACTGGTTCATGTTTGAGACAGTATAGTCCCGCAGGATAAAATGTCATATGTCAACCGACATACCAGATTTGTCACACAAAAGGCCTTAGGGTTTATGTGTACGACTTTCAGATCCCTCAGTTTGTCTCAATTCCAATTTACACTGCAGCTTTGCAAACACACCAGCAGAGGGCTAAAGAGGGCTAAAGCTGCTCCAACATTACTTTGAAGACATGCCACTGGCTGTGTAAGGTAGTGATTCTGGAGAAAAATGACTGGTTTAAAGTTGACGCCTTGTGCACCATTACACATGCAAAGACATCAAAACAGTTTTTTTTTTTTTTTTTCAGACATTAAAAAATGAATAAATAAAAAGTGCAATTAAAGGCTGTTTTAGAATCATTCATTTTCAGCGCTGTAGCCCAACAGAACAAACTTTAAGTAGCAAGAAGTAGTACAATTTGCAGTAGCTTGCTGGTAGTTAAACTACATTAATAGTTGCATAGTTATTCAAGTAGTTCAATTACTTTTTTTGCACAGTTTTTGTAAAGTTAACTAATGAAACTACATGCAATGTTGGGCCATAAAGGGAAAGGAATTGTTTATTTATTTGAATTTACCATTGCTTATCTACTGTAATTGAACCCACTTGGACACCGTCCAGTTTTTCTTTAAATATAAGTAAAATGTTTTTTTTTGTGGTGTATTTTATTTTTTTGGTTTATGTATGACCTGTGAACAAGTTTTTACAATGTTTTACGTTTTACAAACCCTTTTGCACAGGTTTTTCATAACGAGTTTTTGTTTCTACCGAAGAGCTCCGTAAATGTAGACTATCATGTTTCAGATAATGCTGTGTTACTTGTGGATAACATGCAAGTTATGGTGTACATGTTGTTAATACTGGAGATTCAAATTGTCTTTCTGAGACAAAGGGATACTTACAAAATCTAAATTACACATGGAATTATTTCTCAACAGTTCAACCAATAGCCTGGTCTAAACTGATGTATCCTGGTCACTGGGAATCAGCCAGTTTCAATAAATATACTTGTACCACTTTCACCTGAAAGACTACCTGTACTTAAACTTGTAATACGTGGATCGGCTCGTTTGGAGCGGCAGAGGCCCGATATTTAAAAAGAGTATGTATTTTAATTATTTCTGAGATTGAATGAGGGGCCGGACCGGATGTGGAGCATGCCACCTTCAGATGGGCTTTGAGGAAATGTGGGGCTTTAACAGACAAACAATAGCGCTCCTGCAAATCGCATTACCTCAAGTCATTTTTATTGCGTTTTAGAAAACAGACGAAGTAACAAGGGCTTCTCAACCGAGTTACTTTACACCCCTGAAGGCAAGCAAGCAGCGGAAAAGTATACCAACATCTACCGACTCCCAGGCGAATAATTTCCAGGTATGCACAGAGTAATGGTACGTTACTGACACTGACTGCTAACGTTAGCTGGCTAACTAGCATAGCGTAACGTTAAACGAGTCGGGTCAGTTGACTATTAACTGATAACATCAATGTATGTGGAGAATGTGGAACTCATTAGCAAATGAACTATGCACATAGATTATCTCTCTCTACGATATCTCTCCAGATATAATGAGTACCCTAGCTACACTGGTTTGTTAACTTAGCATGCTAGCCCGTACTGTTAGCAGCCCACTGTCCTTGTGCTGCTCGGCTGAGTTGCACACTAACCTCAGCTTGATGCTCCTGTCAGCTCGCGTTAACTTAGTTGCCGTCACTGATAGTGACGGCTGGACGGATTGGTTAGTTGTATTTTCTCGTGTAAAGATGTGGAATAATTTGTGTTTGCAACTTTGAGTTCACCACACAGCTAGCTTAACTTGCGTCCCCCGGCCGCAGTCAAGACATGTGTCAAACGATAAGCACAGTCACTGGGTGAACTGAAGGAGCGTGCTAGCTAGTTCGTTATTGAGCATTGTTATAGATGGCCATGCCGCACACATGCATATGACTGTTACTCCACTACTGTATTTTTATTCGGGGACCTCTGAGCCTGGTAACGTTAGCTTTACACTGAAGTAGTTCACAATGGCAACATAACTCGGGGTTCATTTGAAAAACCGCTATTAAACACTGCAAGCAGTCTGTACGTCACGTGAAGCAGCTGGCTCCGAGTTGACCTGCGTAAAAAAGTCGTACCACACATCAGACGTAAGGTTACTGGAGTTCATTCAAGTCTGCGGCTCTTTCAGTCAGTGCCAACTTTAGACGTGAACCTTTCATTTTAACCAACGGGGCGAGCAGTACGTGCGTGACAGGCAAGTCATTTTACCGCGATCGTTCCTGACAGTTCTTGCTAGCTATGGTTTAGCTAAAGGATGTTTACTGGTGATCATAATAATGCTCTGACCGTTCATGCTCTGTGCACGAGGCTGCTGTGCTCTAACAATACCGTCGACGTAGTTAACTTAGACTACAGCCTTTTATGGGTCATTGATACAGAGTTTGGCATGGTATTGCAATAATTGATATGAATGTGTATATTCACTCATTGGTTCCACACTGATGTTGTAGAGCCTCTTGTAAGATGTGTTGACTGCTTAGTGCTGGGCCATGCTAGTGATTGTTTGATGTTATAAATATGATAAGTTAATATATAATAAATTGTGTGTGTCAGTTTGGTAGTCTGATAAAAACTGATAAATAGCCACTTATCTACATTGCAATCTGTTAATTTTCAGTTGATAGAATTACGCCTTGCCCGTCTCATTTGTTCAGTCCTGGTGTGGTAATCACGATTTTATCCTGCTGACCACAGGGACTCCTAATTGCCCTTTATCTATCAATCACACTAATTCTGACATGATGTACAGTAAGTAAGAAAACAGCAAACATCAGTGAGAAATATTTCTGTGCAGAGAAGTCAACTACTTACTTCCCTTTTATGTGTATACACAATTATTTGTTGCTTGCTCATTTTGTCCTTAAGAAAAAGCTAATTCTGTTTTTTTGCTTATTTTATTTTAATGATCCCTGTACAGTCCATAGCATTTTAAAAGTCTTTCTGGGGTGGGTTTTATGCAGGGGGACGGGACTGTTTTTAAGTGTCTAACTAATTATGTCTTACAGCAGTTTTGGCCTCATAAACCTAAGTGCAAACAAATGATTTAGGTCTCTATAGAACAAGACATGCATGTTTTGCAATGGTGGCCAAATCAAACCATCAACCTTAAAACTGAATTACATGTCATAAATATGCAGTTGTTAATTGAACAAACTGTTGATTCAAAGTCCAGTGAGATGACAGTGACTCTGCACATAATAACCTGTTGAACTCTTTATCGGCTAATCAAGTCTTGCTATATAGGACTTTGAGACATAACTATATAAATAAGCCTTTATCTATTCTGAGCAGGGCTATCTTGGACAGTAATCGCACGCTAGCAATGTATAGTTTTATCAACCTCATAATAATTTGTGACTGCAAAGTAACTTTGAATGTTTGTCCCTCAAGCAGTCAATTTCACCCATTAACTCCCCCTCCTCCTTTTGCCATTTGTCTTATTTTGCTGACTACAGCAAGAATAGCCAACCTTTTTATATATCCTTGACTCCTATCAGTCATCACTTCTTACTATGATTTACATCCAGAGGCCGGAGGGGGCTTTTAAAAGGGTTGTAACTGCGTTTAAGTGATGCAAGGCCATTCCACGTCAGTCAGAGCTCTTTATCGTATTTGTTCAATACCGTCCTTTCTGAGATGCCCTTTTGTTCAGGCTTCATGGAATGTTTGAGTCGTTTTCAAGATTTCAAATGTAATTTGAACCAACTCCACATTATTGATCCCTGGAGAGTAGCTTTGTGTCAAACTGTTGCCACTGAGCATGGTAAAGCACACAGTTTACACTGCTGAGAGGAATAAACTACACTCGCTGTGACTATTGAAATATAGCCTATATCACCCAAAGGCAAAGTTCTTGAATGCGTTTTTAAAAGTTGGACGACAGTAGATTGCTAAACAGACGACACGTGTTGGAAGGATCAATGAATTGCTGGTTTTCGTCTGGTCATGGGATTTGTTGATTTATGATTTTTTTTTTTTTTTAAATCAAATAAAGACATAAATATTTTAATGTATTTTGCATGTTGGTTGTATTATTGATATATGTAAACATGACCACGATGGTGATACTTTTGGTTCAATTTATAAACTATGAAATCTAATTTAGCCAAAAATTAGGATTAAATCTAGGCAAATGCAAGTTAAATTTCTCCTGGTGTATTATCATCCTCAATGTTAGTTTCTTTTTGTTGCTTTTTGGCCCATGTGTGCATGCTTGATATCAAAGGAGTTGAATGCTCTGGCGGTGTTATTTACCTGCCGTGGTGGTAGTAAGTGGTGTGGCTTTGAAATATCACATTTGGCCTAACAAACTGTATAACTGAAGTTACAATTGAGTGTTCAGCACTACAGTAATGCTATGTGCAAGATTGAGAGCACTTCATGCTTTAAAACATGAATGACCTTCATTGTCAAGCTATCACAATGTATTTTTATCTTCATTTATATTCAGTTTTAATGCCCAGTGGCAAGGCCTCAGGACTGTACTCTAACCTTTTTGACCCATTTGATTCAGTAAACACTGGAGTTCATTTCTGCATTTCTCTGCCAGCTTGTCTGAACCACATCTGACATTGGCTCTGTTGGCTTGCCCACTAGTCCTGTTTTCCATCTTAGTTTGGTTGAGCAATACAGATCTGTTGTAAATCATTTCCGGTACCCAAGGTTCTGTTAAGAAGATGGAGAGAGCAACAATGTAGGATAAACATCACTGATTTCCGGGCTTTGGGTTAATTCATCCCTAATTACAGACTAGGCCAAAGAAAAACGACGCACAGCTTGGCAACGCATATGAAGAGGTTGTTTAAGGAAACTATTGGCTCTCTCTTTGAGGTCGTCACTTCTGCCTAGGTGTTTACTAACCGGTGACCAATAGCACGGTGTGGCAAGAAATTCTACATTATGATTGGTTCCTTTAGCACAAGAGGTCTTCTGCTAACTCAACCCTGGTTGGGGAGAGCCCAGCCTTCTTCTTTGTTAATGTTAATGGGATGAGACATATCCAGGGTGCCCATAGCCTGCTAATCAGCCCTAATCTGATCCATTGGATTAGAGGATGGGAATGCTGCATGCATGTAAGGCAATGCTTATGTGTACCTCCCTCCTTCAAGAAGTGAGCCACCTTTCAGTCTTCCTAGCATTCATTAGGGGACTCTTTTTGCACTTACTCTTAATGAAGATCTATTCTTATTGGTAATTTTTCTGGTGACGTTAAATCATTTCTCCTCTGTGAACTCTTGCACTGATTAGTCGGCCCCTACAACAGGATTTGGGATCTCTGTGTTCTTGCTGTCCTCATCATAATCTCCCTCTTTCCTTCTGTGGGATTATCATGGCGATGAAGCAGGACAGCCTGTGACTATCCACTGCTCTCTGCAGGAATTTACTTTATGTTTTTTATTCTGGCTTTGATTTGGTGAGATACCAGGAGCCAAAATGCTGAACCAGAGTGCTGTGATGATCTTCACTGGGATTTGTGGGGCATTGGTGGTCATGGCAATGGCCTACTATGTCTACTGGTAAGTTAAATGCGAGATAGGTGGTTTGACTGGGCTAGGATGGGCCCCAACAGATTTATTAGAACTTGTAAAAGACATAGAAGTCAGCGTAGCACTTCAGGGCTCAATCGTTTACGGCGGCGTATAGACCTTTACAAGCCAAATGAAGTAGAATTTAAAATTACTTGACAAAGGTGCAGTGCCTGCCAGGATGTGGCTCAGGTTTGCCTGTTTTTAGCTGCTGTCTTTAATGTACATTTTAACAGTCCTTTCTCATATCAAATATGTCTAGCAAGCAGTGGTTATTTGTTGGCATAGAAGCTGTATACAGGTGATGTAGAGTAGAAGCAGCTGTCCGGCCTTAAGCAGCTTTAACCCAGTCAGCTGCTCTAATCTTTGTGGGGTTACAGGTGGGCCTGCACCCACAGGGAGGTGGACCTCCACTGGCTGTTTTTCAAGGCTTACACCCAATGTTTGTTTTTTCTGAATGTCTTTTATTCCATCTTTGTTATATGAGGTTATTGAAACCTCACCACAAGACGTACATGGTCACACTCGACAGGGAAAAATGTATTTGTTTGCTTAGCACAATAATGTCTTTGCGTTTTTTTTAAGCTCAACTATGTTTGTTCTGATTGGGCCGAGAGAGAGTGGAAAACTTGTTATTATATACTGTGGGAAAAGAGGTTGTAATCAAGAAAATACCTTTTTTGTAATGCTTTATAAGACACTTTAGCAGTCCTATATAGCCTAGCGCAAACTTAATAGAGCAAGCTGTCTTTTTTAAAAAAAATGTATTGCACTGAAGTCAGTGTCACGGTGCAAGTCAGCCAAAACGTAAAAGATGTTGAGGTAGGCTAATTTAGAAATGGTGTCACACATAAACAACTTGTTCACTACGGAGCGCTGACAAGTTTCTTCTTCAACTGTTATGCAAAGTAGTTGGTAAATAAATGCTACAACGCCGCAAGTCCCCGTGTCTTGCTCACATAAGGTGGGCGGATCTTTTAAGGTGGACCAGCTATTCTCTTTTAATGACAAACCGCCCTCTGAGTTCTGCTAAGTTTTAAATTTTTCCCTGTTTAACTGATTGCATTAATCGGTCAAAAATGTTAGTTGTTAGTTTTAGTCTATATGTTAATTTCGGGCTCCGAAAGGAAGCTTTGCGGTGATGGGCCTGGTGTGTCTGCGTGAAACAGCTGGACATACACTCACCGGACCCCGCTGTGTCGCTCTCGGAGCCAATTAAAGAGCAGGCGAGAAAGCAGGCAAATGAGTATTAAACGTTTCTTTTAAGAATTCATGAGTCCTCTGATCAGTTCTTCTGATAGGCCTTAGAGACCATGGGTCAAACTATTTAGAACAGATATCAGCTGATAATGATCGGTGGCCAATCGATCGGAGCATCTAACCTGATCAAAATGTGATAATAAAGCTCAGCAAAGCCAACAGAATAATAATAATAACTATAATAATAATAATTTAAAAAAATAATAAAACAGGCCAGACAAAACATTAAAATTACAACACCTCTAAATGGATAGAGTGCTTTGAAATGTGGCACCAAAGCTTATTAAGTCAATGCTGTGTCCGAGTAAAAAAAAAAAGAAAAAAGTAAGTGCCAACAAATGCAGTTCCTCGAATGGTCACTTGAGGCTGGCTCCAAAAGTGAGTAAATGCCCATACACTCCTAAAAGCCTGGTACAAAAAACAGTGTTTGTCTCTATAGCTTATTTCCCCGTTCATGACAACTGTGCGGGGATACATTTTTATATAACTCACCTGTTTAAATTATATTAAGGCTTAAAGTTGATGGGTGATACAGATGGGTGCTGTCACCGGTCGCTAGCCGGGCCAGCCTCTTTGCCCATGTTTGGATTAACCGGGAGTTAGGCGGAGCCTGCACTGCCAAGATGTCGACGGCCAGAGCCACACACATTGAGTTCTTTAATGGCTCTTCGGAAACCTTTGGGTAACGTCGGAGTGACTACGTCCTTGTTTTCTACAGTAAATGGGTTGAACTAATATTCCCTTGAGACCTTGGGTGGCCATTTAACCTGAAATCTCAAAACAAATATGTTGAGTGCTGCTGGTTCTTTGCAGTTTTGGAAAATTATGTTATTTTTGAAGGCGATATGAATGCACACAAAGTGATGAAAAGCACTTTGCTCTAGGCAATGCGAATCAAGGCCCCCATTTCAACTTAAGTGTAAATATGTGCTTGTTCTGAGCTGTATGACTCCATGTACAGTGACAGAACAAGGGTCATGGTATGTTTTGAACTCTGTCTGTCTGAGCTCTCACACAGCGTTGGACCACTTCTCTATTGGCTGCTTGTGGCCTAACAGCACAGATTGAAAGTGGAACATTTCCCTTTTTAAAGTCTCCACAAATTGAATTTTATAGTATAAATATACTATAAATCTGACAATTTGAAGTTAAAGGGGAGATGTGAGCATTTTTAATGATTCTCCTTCCGATCCTCTAATGGATCTCGCACACTGTATCTAAACTTTACGCCTACTCTGTAGATGATCAATGTATTGATGAGCAGTGTTAAAAACAGATGAATAGGTTCACTAACTTTCTAGGAACTGATTGAGAAACACTTCCCTACCCATTCTAGACTTTCATTTGTATTGTCCATAGCACATTTACCTACTTCTGTTCATCACCAAGCTGACTGAAACAAAATACCATGTGACCATATGTTGCAGGAGCCACGACTGAAATGTGCAATAGTGCAACTTTACCCTCCAAGTCACTCTCTCCCAGTCCCAGTAGGAACAAAGGTCATATCCGTAACATAATGCAGAGACAACTGTCGATGTTTGGACTGATGACATCCATCAGGCGATAGATGACACGTGCACATGTGATAGTATTTCAACACTTCAGTGTGTCCGAACCACAGAAATGTAGGAATTTTTTTTTTTTGTCCGTTTGCCCACGAGACTGAGCTGAAGTTCTGTGGATGTGTATGTAAGATTTAATTTTCTTTACACCCAGGCCGCTTTGTTATTCTGTGTGTTGTGCTTCAAAGGGATTGATTGCACTGGATCAGACTAGTTGGCCACATTCAACTGGCCTTGTGTCAACTATGTGGATTAATTTAAGGCTGCTCCGTTTGCTCTTTACTGAGATAGTACTTTAAAGAACATGATACAGACTTGATGTAAAAGATGGCTATAAATATGTTTGGATTGCTTGAAAATTAAGACCTCTTGGATTTCTGGTGCTATATATTTAGAGGCTTTTCAAACAGTTTTTTTTTTGTCAGGTTAGATAAAACAACTCTGCTTACTATGTTTTAGACTGTTTTAGGTATTTACTCACTGTCATCCAGTTGGTTTGTTTTATATAGTTGCACATGTGAAAAAATTATGCCATTAATTGAAGCAACTAGACGAGGTGTGAACAAGACTGTGTCCGTGGTTGGAGAATGTTATGTCAGTGTGACACGCAGCCAGGCATGCACTGTTTCTCTCTCCCTTGTTGTCTAGCATGCAGGCTGTTGTTCGAAAAAGCAAACGCCATACGGCCTCTTTTTCCTGGTTTGCTGACACTGTTGTATCAGTGAATGCAGGGGACTGTACATACGTTGATACTGCAACTAGTACTGCACAGTTAATCGTTTCGGCTTTAGTGTTGTCACAATACCAAAACTATGACTTCGATACGATACCTGCCTTAAGTATCTTGATACTGAAACGATACCACGGCAAAGACCTAAAACATTGGGAAACGTAATGGAATAATAGATGACAGGACGGGGAACATCTGCTGTAATGCGCTGACGCGGCCGGTGATGATGTGGTTTAGACGACAGAGCCTCCGTGTTATTATTGTGTTACCTTCATAAGTATGGGAGGCCGGGTGCAACTCCTCTGTATACCGAAAAAACAAAATGCAGCCGAAAAAACAAAATTTTTCAAAATCAAAAACCAGAATGAATTGAACTTTGAGAGCAGTAGAGCTGCAACGATTTACTGCTTTTCTCTGTTTTTATATGATCATAAACTGAATATCTTTGGGTTTTGTACTAACAGAACAAGACATTTAAAGATATCACCTTGGACTTTGAAAAACTGTGATGGACATTTTTCACTATTTTCTGACATTTTTTAGACCAATAAATTAATCTAAAAACTAATCGGCATGTTAATCTATAATGAAAAGTTAGTGCAGTTATGCTGCTTCACTTTGAAAGTGCTTGTTCGGGTGAATCCGATAAACTACTCCCTATTTATAGAAAAATAGTTTTATTAACCACAGGGGTTTTATTTCACAATTTTAAACTTGCTCCTCATTTAGTACATTTATTTTTATATTTTATGACACTGGTCATGTGAATGTTTTATTTTATTTAGAATATTTTTAGAACAAACTAAAAGGCACCTTTGGCATATACCTATATGACTTTCAGCCATATACTCTGATGTTGAGAGAAAAGTTCTAATGTAAAACAAAGCGGGTGGAGGCCCAGTTGGCAGTCCAGAAGTGGATTGGGTGTCTACTGATCGCTGCATAGATCTGCAAAAGGACAACTCGGATTAGAAATGTTTCTCAGAAAAGCTTTAAACTGGCTTGACCTACACTTTAATGGGCTTTGGTGCAGATGTGGGAAAAGTCCATTAATGGTCAGGCGGCTAACGCATGTCTGCATGGTACAGATCCATCTTTTGCCCATCCATTTATGTCTATACCTGCTTATTCTGATCATGAAGTGGTGAAGCCTTTCCCAGCATGCTTTGCACAAACGCAGAAACATCCTGGATAGATCCCCTGTCGGTTGCTGTGCTAATAGTCAGACAAACAGTCACATCCTTACATACCTAGTGGCAATTAAATGTTTACAGTTCAGAGGAGTTATATGACCTGGTGGAGGAAACTAGAGCACCTATAGGAAACTCACAAGCACAAACAAGAACCTTAAACTCTACGGGCAGAATCATTGAGTGGAATAAGGTGCACTGCGGCTGCAACGTATCATTTGTGTACAATTAATTGTTCTGTCCGACCAACGGTCTAAAAGATACTCAATTTCTCTGAATATCTTTTCTGAGGTCTGTGCTTTATTTTTTATTACAACTATGAAATATAAACCCTAAAGCTGAACTTTTGTGTTCTCTGCGTTTTTAAGAAATGCATGTCCTAGTGTATTGAAATGTAATGGATGTATTCGAGTAATGTTTTTCATTGATATGTGTGGTTCTGTGTGAAATGTGCCATGCCATTCTTGTAGCCTTTCTAAAAGGTCAGGCTCAGGTCAAAAGAAGGACAGCCAAAAAAAGAATCTAAACTCTGTAACCATGGTCTTTGTCATACTGATGTGTAATTTTTAGACCAGGCTATAATGGCACATGACTCACCACAGCGTGCGCCACAATGTGACCCAGCATCTGTCTTCTGGTTTGTGTTACCTTGCCAGCCACACTCTGAACGATAGAGGCTATTTCTGACGTTCTCTTGTCTTTAGCTAACACAATACAACCTGTTTGATGAAACATGCACTTTATTAAGTTCTACTTTAATGACACTGTCCTGTTGCCTTTTATGTCATGTGTTCTGCCGCTGTGAGCTCATCCTCTGTTCTTCTGTCTTCATCAGGTCTGTAATATTGGCTGACGGACCGTGTAAACGCGGCTTGTAAAAGGATCCCACCGTGGTAAGAAACACCGCTTGTTTTGTTTTTTTCCATTTCTGAATGCATGTTTGCCTGCAGAACAACACACTGGCCACATCCTTTTGTCTACATTTTTCAATCTCTGACCCCCCAAAATCTCTCAGTGAAGTTGTTTTCATTGCTGTGGCACTGCCTCTTCTGTTTCTGCCCTCTCTCAGGTTGGTCGTAGTGTATAGAGAGGAGCCTACTCAGCTCTCCAGGCTCCTCAGCCATGGCTCTGCTGGCCTACCTGAAGAGCCTGTTCATCCTGCAGTTGCTGATGGGCTTTGTGTTTGTTGTGAGCGGCCTCATCATAAACTTCATTCAGCTCTGCACCTGCATCCTCTGGCCGATCAACAAGCAGCTCTATCGCACAATCAACTGCCGGCTCGCCTACTCCCTCTGGAGTCGTGAGTGCATGATACTCATTTGTTGTTGCTATGCGTTTTTCTTGAATGCAAATACCATATTTCATATTTCTAAATAATGTAAACAAGAAATGGCTCCAGGTAGTGTGGGTCACACTTGACCCGACCACCTGCTGAATCCATGTCAATTATTCAATTTCCTTTTAGCTCCAAGATAAATCTAAAGTCACTCCCTAGGTGCTCGGGGTGTAACGATCCATCGATCTGGATCAACAATCCAATATCATTAATGCAAAGTGAACACATCGGTACATATCATGATCTTTAAGATAGGCCTTTATTTTGAACTTCCCTTGGCACGTCTGTGTCACCATTTCCATCCAAGCGCACCTCCTTCCTAAACATTCAAACAGTGCTAGCACTGTTAATGAGTGACGCTAGTGCTGTTAGCGAGTGATGCTTCTGGCGTAGCGTTACCATGTGTGTGGACAAGACATTGTGTTTAATGGGCAGATGATATCGTCTCATATTGGTCGCAGCCCCTGAAATTGTGGCAGACTGATATCAGCAAATATCGTATCATTGTCCAAAGAATCAATATAATCTCGTCAATATCATAGATCTCTGTTATATTAATCGGCAAAACTGAGAAGCAAAGCTGACATGTATTTAGAGGAAAATGCCTTGAACTTAGTTCTTATTGGCTACACTAAATGTACATTCCCAGTGCGCCACATGACGTGTTGTTGTCTCTGTGCAGAGCTGGTGATGCTGCTGGAGTGGTGGTCGGGCACAGAATGCACACTATACACCGACCAAGCTACGGTGGACAAGTTTGGCAAAGAGCATGTCATCACCATCCTCAACCACAACTATGAGATCGACTTCCTGTGTGGCTGGACCATGTGTGAAAGATATGGCATCCTGGGGGTCAGTAATGTCGCAAATTATTAGTTAGTTTAACTTCTTGTCAACATCAGATCCTGCTCTTAAAGACGAAGTCAGACTTTAGTTCTGATAGCGAGAAATTCAAGCTTCATCATTCTACACGTATACCTGTCCCCCCCCCCCCTTCTCTAGAGTTCAAAAGTGCTAGCCAAACATGAGCTACTGAAGGTTCCTCTGATTGGCTGGACCTGGTACTTTTTAGAAATAGTCTTCTGCAAAAGAAAGTGGGAGGAGGACCGAAATACTGTCTTCAAAGGACTGAGCAGGCTGAAAGACTATCCTGAGTATATGTGGGTAAGTACACCTTAGACACGCTTGTTTGTCTGTCTTCTGGTGTGACTGTATACGTGTCGTACTAACCTGTGTGTAAGGTCAGAATCATTTTCATGATGCAACACAACCATTTGCATAAATACTACATAATGTACTTTTGCAATCTGTGAACTCTAGCCTAGTCTCACAATAGTCTTCTTAGTTACAGACAAACATGTAGTTACTTAAGTACTACAGAGAGCATAAATTGAGTAATAATCCCTCATTGCTCCGAAAAAACTGTATGAGCACAACTACAGCAAGTACAGCAGGTCAAAGGTCAACCATAAACTTGGCCTGTAAGACGTTTACGTGGAGCAGTTTGTGGATTGACTTTACAGATTGCTTTTGTTTTTTTTTCTTTCAAATGAGTTTGACCAACCTAGGAGTTTGTTAAAAACCTGCATAATTGTGCGACAGCTTGTATCCCCAGATCTCCGCTGTTAACTTGTTGAATACAATGTTATTATTACCAAAAGGGACAGTGGACAAAACTTAAAAAATAAGATCTACGATACTCTATCTATCCACAATATGAGGAAATCCAGATGCTGCCCTTTGACCCCGTCTCTCTTACTGTATGTAGATTGAGCTCAGTGGAGGCATACACACACGTTCTGAGTGCACCAGCTGTATTTAAAATATGTCATGTTTCTTTTTATTTCTTTCTGTGAAACTTCATGAACTGGACTTTCCACTGTGCATAAACAGCCAGAGGAGGCTTTCACTGTGCTTTGGGAGGCAAAACAGCTCTTTCCTGTTTAAACAAGCAAGTGGCTTCATGGCATCTTACCTGGTGGGAGTTTGTTGTGCACCGTTTTACTGAAGCTGCAAAGCACCTTGTGTTACAGATATTCACTGTGACTCAACCAGTTCACCTGCTGAGATTAGGCAGATCAGCAGTTGATCTAATTACCTCTTAAGTCGAGCATTAGGCCACTGCTCATGACAGTTTTTGTGTGTTCAGATAAAGTAAACACTAGAGCTGCAATGCTTTGTCGACTAATGGCCAACTATTTTGATAATCAATTAATTGTTAAAGTAAATTTTCATCCAAAAATGGCAGAACATGGTTTTCAGACTCAAATATGGAGATTTGTGCTTTTTTTTTTTCTGTTTTATATCACATTAAACATAATTTCTTTGGGTTTTGGTCTGACAAAACAAGGCATTTTAAGACATCACCTTGGACCTGGAGAAACATTTTTCACTATTTTCTTACGTTCTATAGACCAAACGATTAATTGGCAGATTACTCAATAATGAAAGTAATCGTTAGTTGCAACCCTATTGGACTGATCTTATTAGACTCATCTTATTAGACCTATAAGATGCTGTCTTTATTTAGCATTGTGTTACATTAAGGTGAGCTTGATCTGTAATTTAAACCAAGCAGAAGTAGGGTATTGGATGGGACAAGAGAAAGGAGGTCACCTCAAGTCTGTGTGATTTTTCTTTTATAGGTGTGTGTGTGTGTTAACATAGCTCATCTCCCTCCACAGTTTCTGCTGTATTGCGAAGGCACCCGCTTTACAGAGACCAAGCACCAAATCAGTATGCAGGTTGCAGAGAGTAAAGGCCTGCCCAAGCTCAAATACCACCTGCTGCCCCGAACCAAAGGATTCACCACCACAATGCAGTGTCTTAAGGGCACAGGTAGTGTGCACAAAAAACACAAAATTCATCATGCTCAATTCACATGAGTCTTTTATTCTTAATCTGTGTTTTTCTCTATTGCAGTATCTGCTGTGTATGACGTGACTCTCAACTTCAAAGACAACCAGACTCCCACTCTCCTGGGCATCGTCAACGGCAAGAAATACAAGGCTGACATGAGTGTAAGGTGAGTGCCGCTGATACCCTTCATTTACTTTTGAATCCTCAGTTATTGTGATAATGATGCATTACACTGCCAGCTGTACTGCATTTTTTTCAAGTGGAAAATTCTGAATATATTCTAAAGTTTATGGCCTACCAACTGCATTTTTGCCCCATAACAATGAAAGAGACGATGACAGCGTTCAGAAATGTTGGCTAGTTTCCCAGCACCGTTGCGTTTCAGAACAATAACTCTAATGGCCAGGACACTCCTACTGAGTAAAGAGCTGGCCATGAGACAGAAACGGATTGGGATGGCTCACACTGAAAATGTCTGAGAAAAGCATGTCTTTTGTCTCGACATCAGAACTTTTTACTTTTTACTCAAGTAAAAACACAAAGGAAAAGAGATGCTTTTTTTAATTAGTTTTATGGTATCATGGTTGAGTCAGTTAAACATACGAGTGAGTGTAAAGAAATCCCTCCGCACAAAAATAGATGATCTGATGGTGCAGTGTGGAAGAGAGTTTTAGGTGAGGGGGCCCCCTGGTGGTGAGAAACTGTCATAACAGGCCACAAGTGATTTACTATGTTATCTTAAAAATATTTTCTGTTGCACTCTGAGAGGATGAGATTTATCATGAAATGTTTGTTGCATCTTATTTTCCATCATTTTATGATTTGATTTATGATCATTCTATTTATTCAACTCTCCGAATGTCCTGATTTGTTACCCTGATTTTAAGTAAAACAAAGCGTTTAAAATAAATCTTTTTGATGAGGTTGTATGTCTATGAATGTTGTGTGAATATTTTATAATTTACAAATGGTACTTTTAGGTTGGTTGGCCATGATTTAGATACTTCTCTTCCCCTTTTTTTTTTCTTGCTGGGCTGAAAATGCCGTGCCCTTTTTAAAGACGGGGACGCACAATTCACCCGATGGACCAGTTTATGGTTACGGTCAGTCAGATAAGTTGAGATGCACAAAGTCTGTTCAACTCTGGGTCAGTTAGTGTTAATCATCTGGAGACATTCCTACAGTGTGTAGTGTTACAAGACTCTTCTTATGCTATTCTTTCTTATATAATCAATCATTTTCACGACTGGGGCGTAACATGTGTGAGCAGGAGAAATGGTAAACGTTTGTGTGGTGTGCCAATCCTACTCATCAGGTTGCTATGCACCTAAAGTTCACAGCTTTCTTATAGAGGTCATTCACCTTCAGCTCTCTGTGCATAATTTAAATTACCCGCTTCACTGTATCTGCGTTTCCACAGCATGGTATGGCTCGACTGGACTCGACTCAGAGTTTTGTTTTCCACTGCGGATCGTACCACCTCAGTGTAGGTGATCAGCTGTTCTCCATAGCAACGCCTCTTTAAACTTCCTTGTAAATAGGGAAACTCGCTGAATCTCTTCAACGTCTGCACTTTGTCATTTGTAAGGCGTGGTGTACTGTGTAGTTTTGCCGGTTGCCCTTTCTTTTAAATCTGTGTTGAGTGAAAACATTAAGAAAATATGATCGCTATTGGTGGTAGGTTGCTATTTGAAAATGCCGGGTTTGTGCAGGATGATTTTGGTGGTTGCTTTAGTGATGCAACAACCTGTCATCCAGTGTGTTATCCTTTTTTTGTATTTTCTCACTTGGTCATCATGTGCTCATTCCGACCATTGAGACAAAAGATAAATCTGTAAATGTTGGCTGAAATAGTTATTGTCTAATCTTTGTAGTTTTAAGAATCTTAAGGTCCAGTTTTTCTCTTTCCCAACCAGGCGGTTTCCTGTGGAGGATATACCAGATGATGAGAAGGAGTGTGCCATCTGGCTGCACAAGCTCTACCAGGAGAAGGTAAACTGAGAAAGCTGACATTAAAGCCATAATCCGTAATCAAATTGTAAAATGCACAAAGTATTCACAGATGTTTTGACGAGAATGTCAGCCAAATTAAAATTCTAGTAGTTGCTCCATTAAACTCACACAAGCACCTTAACTTACTTTTTGCGCACATATTATTAGTTACTATTAAAGCTGTTTTCTGATTTTGATTCTTCACATCACATCTAAATGTATTACAGTATGTTTAATACAGTATGTCAAATAAAGCAATGGCATACATGATCAATAATACAGTGCAAACCAATTATTCTTTCTGTCGTGCTCAGGATGCCTTGCAGGAAACCTACAAGAAAGAAGGCAAGTTCCCCGGACCCACAATAATCCCACCACGCCGGCCATGGACGCTGCTGAACTTTCTATTTTGGGCCACCGTGCTGCTTTCTCCCCTCATCAACTTTGCTTATGGAGTGGCCGTCAGTGGCTCCCCCCTCCTCATCATTGGCTTCATCATCTTCCTCATCATAGGTAGGCACACACTGCACCAGTGTTCCTTAGAATGAAACATGACGAGGCTTCTTCCTCTTGTGGATTGACCAGGTGGTTCTTTGACTTAACCTGGGAAAAAATAAATAAATTCAAACTGCTAAAAGCACAGTGTTGTTTAAGTAGAAATCGCTGTCCTCATTCACCCCACGCTTTCTTTTCTTCTTTGTTCTCTCCCCAGCCTCGATAGCTATCCGCCGCCTCATAGGAGTCACCGAGGTGAAGAAAACAGGCTCCAGTTATGGCAACCCGGAGTCCAAGAAACAAAACTAAAGTGTCACCCCCCTCCGTGTCCGGCCGTTTCTGTACGGTCACCGTGCGGTGTCTCGCCCCTACCCAACTCCATTCTCCTCCTACTGTTGAGTCAGTTGGCAGGCTGGGGAGGAGACCCAGCTGTGAAAACATAATAGAGTTAGAAATACTAATGGCACTAGAGTGAGTGAGAGAGCATGGACGGTCTGGGCTTCAAGCTCTCTGGTGTAACACAGAACAGAAGGAGGGGGAGATGCAGCACTATAGTCCCCTTTCTTAATCCACTTTACAGCCACCATTAGTTCCCGGTAAAACCCAAGGTTTAGCTCCTAACCTGTCTGAGGTCACATGGACAGCCAGTCAGCCCATTTCCTGCTCTCCACTTCCTGTCAGTCATCAGCCAATCAGGGAGTGGCTCATTCTCTTTGCCCACAGAACACAAGCCGATCCGTATCTGATCTTTTTAATCTCAACCATCCAGGGGCGGTGCGTTTCTGCAACAGCAATCTGTAACATACATAACTCCCTTTTTTTCCCACTTAGTTGGACTTGTATTCGGAACCGGTGCCTTGAGGCCCGGCCTGGGCTCCTTAATCTTAAAGGGTCAGTTCACCAAAATCCCAAAACATTTACCTTTTACCTTCTAGGTATCCACCATGCGGATAGTTTGCTTTTTTATGTGTCACTCAAATACAATGTAGGTGAGTGAAATGTTGTCCATTGTGCTCAAATCTTTGCTAAAGTACATTTGAAAAACTAAACGGCAGTGTGTCTTTCCAGAATAAATGTCTCTGTTACTCTGGACAACTTCTGACAATTTTCATTTTCCTCTTGAGTATTTAATACATTGTTTCTGGAAAGAAACATTGCTTTTGAGCTTTTCAAATATAATAAAAATTATTTGAGCACCACCAATGACATTAACTTCACCTTCATTGTATTGGTTTAACAGCAGAAGTCTCAGGGCAGAGATCTCAAAATTCCAATCCCACATCATCTCCAGGGCTAGATACCGCAAGGGTTTTTATATCTTGTGATATGGTGAACTGGCCCATTAGCATCTTTGCTTGGAGAGGCTGGTGTCTGCTAAACTGCGGCAAGGGCTCCTAATGTGAAAACTGTTCTCATCAAGGACACCTACCATCTGTTACAGGTCTCATTTGTAGCCCGCAGCACCCACGGATTCATCTTGATACATTTTGATTATTTTTCCGGTTTTTATTCCTACTTTCACTATAAACATAATTGGACGCTTTCTTACCCCCTAAATGTGATGGTTATTCAACCAGCAAACCCAGTCCAAACACTGAAGCAGCCCCCCCCATGCCAGTGTTGACCGTTTAAATGCAGTGCACACTGCTCTGTTCTGCTTCTGCTGAAGTGGAACCAGATTCCAGAAAAAGGTCACCAACTGTCTTCATGTAGCTGCGCAGCTGTTGACATCATTCTTCTGTCCAGATATAGACTGTAGTAGTGATGTTTTAACCTTTGCCTTAAATCAAGCTTGTTCAGGCAAGGGATTGCTTATTCGCCACCCCTTTAAAACAGCACCCAGCTCTTACCTCTGCGTTCTGTTTGAATATTCATCCTTTTCCTCCCCATTACAGTGCATGGAGGAGCAGTGTGCATTCGTTTGGTTTGATTACCAAAGCGAATCAGTAATTGAAAAACACTTTAATTTTTGGAGTGGAAAGTTCAAAAGTTGTTGGTTCGTTAAAAGCTTCCTTGTACCTGTACATAGTTCGTTAGTTAAAGAAAGCTGCTTACACGGCGTGTGTAGGCAGCTTTGTTTCTCTGGATGTCGTAGCCATTGTCGGTGCACAGCTCCATACATTTCACCATTTTAAAAAAAATAAATAAAAAAAATAAATAATAATAATAATAATAATAAATAAAAAATAAAAAATCGGCCATCCCAGAGTTGGTTGTTTATAACTGCAACAAATTAAACTTCGGCTGCTGCAGAACATGAGTGGATTTCCTCCTGTGTAAAAAGTCATTTACATTTACTAATACAAAATGCAAACAATGGTAGCAAGACATGGAGGGTATGTTTTGTCCTGCTAACCCTCCCCCTCCTGTGCCACTTGTAATGTTAATCATTTATTTTGGTTTTAATTTGTCACTCCTCAGCAGCAATATCTTGTGTTCTTCCTCTCTTTGTAGAGTTATGTCAACCCAGACAGATTTCATGCAAGCCTTAATAGACAGTGCTGCTTAATCTTTGTGTGAAAATGTAGAAGCTAACTGAGCCCCTGTGCAAGTGAAGAAAATGTCCTCCAGTATAGCAAGCAAGTTGCTGGGATTAGTTGCCAAGTTAATAAGATTGCAATCCAACTCATCCTGTCATTCAGTAAAAAATCATATTCCAAAGCAGAAAGGATGCTGAGAAGTTCAGACAAGTACTTGGAAAAGGTTTTTGCACTGGATTTTTTTTATTCAGTTAAGAAATATAACTTGTGGTTTTAGGTTTTTTCTGAGGTCTCCGATGAAATCAAATAACATTACAAATTGACACCACTTAAGGACTT
The DNA here is from genome assembly GCA_943590825.1 of Bovichtus diacanthus. Taxonomy (NCBI): domain Eukaryota; kingdom Metazoa; phylum Chordata; class Actinopteri; order Perciformes; family Bovichtidae; genus Bovichtus; species Bovichtus diacanthus. Next base: position 7,574,205 of record CALSBV010011748.1, read on the forward strand.
TTTTTTCTCAAACACAATTGATTTAGTGGCACCTTTTGCGTCAGATTTTGTTTTGTTTTCTAAGGCTATTTTTATGTTTTCTTCAATTAAAAACACCTAAGAATATTAAAGGATTTAATCACAAAGCAACTCTTACTCTTTTGACTTATTTGGATTTGTGTGAGTTTCTTTGTTTGCACAGCAGGTCAGATACAAGGAATATAGCTCAGCGTGACTCCAGGGGGAGCTGAATCCACACAAAACATGTTTCAACAGTTTCCTCCCTCCATCTTTTCTCATCTTTCAACAACACCATTGTTGAGGCACATTTACATCCATCCTCCATTTATCATGACGCGTCCAAAATGTTCCATTAAGATACAGTATAAAGTCACACGAGTGTGACGGTATGTAGAGACTGTAAACTGAAAATATGTATATATGGTAAATGACGAATGTCTCATTCACTTTTAGAAATTGTAGAGATGTACGTAGTTGTTCTTTTGCAGTAGACTTTTTGAATGACACATTGACAAATTGTCCATCAAGCGTCCTGAGGACATTTTTGGATATATTGTCACAGGACAGGTGACGTGACGGGATGTTGAGAGACTGTATAAATATGTACATAATGTAAACTATGAGTATGATGTTCACTTTTAAAAATTGCAGCGATGCTCTTTGTTCTTTTCAATAGTTGTTTTGAAAGACTGGCCTTGCGTTCAGGCTACAACCAAATGTACCACTGATGGAAAAGCTACAGCCGAAGGAGATTCAATCTGAGTGGGCCTCCGGGTGCAGTTTACCAAATGATCTGCAAAGGTTATAGCTGACACTAGCTCACCTTTCAGGTTTGGATCTGTAAATGCCTTCAGCGGTGCCTCTCTTCTAATTAAAGCCACAGACAGAAGGCTGTAGTCACAGATGATGCTTACAAAGCATTTTTCCAACTTTGTAATTAATCATGGTTTCTTACTGTAGTTAATTACTTTTTTGCATGATGTGCACTATTGCACAGTCACTGAATCGAGTTAATTCTGACTCAGGGACTATTTTACAGACTGGCAATGCAACAGCTGTGGCATTAACTCTGAATTTGAACCTGAATAAAAAGGCGTTCTGAGGAAGCTGAAAAAGTGTGATTCTGTCTTTTGTTAAAATATCTGCTGCTCAAATTTCATGACTTTGTTTTCTTTATAGCCCCCTAAAAGCTTTTCAAATCATACATTTTTCTATACAATATCAAATATTCATGACTAAATAATTAAAAACCAAAGCTAAGTTTGAAAAGTTTTATAATTTATTAAGTGTTTATTGTAGAAAAACTGCTAATCTTCACCACAGTGTGGGTGTGGTTTAATCAGATTAGACTGAAATGCTTCAACTGCTCAAATGTTACTCAGCCCTGATTGGTGCACGGAAACACATGACATCACTTTTTTCCAACTGAGCCCCCCCCCCCAAAAAAAAAAAAAACTGTTCTAGCTTTGACAGAATATAATGTCATGCAAATCACTCGTAGTAAGAAGAGGATTGAGAAAACATGTTTTCAGTGTCTTCAATGACCAGTGCAGTCATAGTAAATTACCATAAAGATTCAAATATCAGCCGAGCCCCAATTACACATTTAGTCCCTTTTACACGCCGGGTGGTGCTAAACCTTTAGACAAACTCAGTTCTCAATTAGACGGCTGGTACTTTTGTCATTATGGATGCTACACCTCGTTAGATCAGTTAGATTTTCCACAGTTCAATTGTTCAGTTCATTTTACATTTTTGCTGGCTACAAAATACAAGTCTCCCCACCTTTCTTTGTTTAGTTTTCACCCCCCTGAGATACTGAACCCCAAATTGCTGCCGATGGCCAACGGTGTGTGTGTGAATGTTTATCCCTACTGATGAGCATGTGGCACCTTGTATGGCAGCCTGTGACTGTATGAATGTGTGTGAATGGGTGAATGCTGACATGTGTTGAGTGCTCGCTAAGATTGGAAAAGCGCTATATAAATGCAGTCCCTTTACCACTCCCTTTTCCTCTTCGGTATGCCAAACAGGCTCGTTGCTGACGGGCAGGTGTGTTTTAAGAGGATGAAGAGAGGTCAGAGATCAGAGAATGATTCGTAAATTGATTTTTCAATAGCCACATTTTTATACAATCAATATTCATACTGGTTTTAAATAAACAATTTGATAATATTTCCCAATTTTTGCTGAGCAAGGGTTTTGTGTAAAATAAACGAAAGGCCTGTCCCAAATATAGGTCGGTTGAGTTCAGCGATTAAAACAAATAAAAACCTTAACTATTATTCGCAGTTTTACGGTAAACACACACTACACTCAGACCCTGGCATTACGTATAGTGGTTACTTAGTGTAATTACATATGATATCTCTCCTCGGAGTCATTTGACTGGTCGGGTTGGCTGGACTTTGCCCAGAAAGCTGAGTCAAACATTAAAGCACAGGAGTAGACCGAGGAGCGACACTGTGCTCATTCACAGAATTAAAGATGGAAGAAAGGGTTTCAGTGGGCTGCAGAGCACAGTTCCGGAAAGGTAGGCTGTTGAATTACATTTGCTCTTATCTTAAACATTTTGAGTATAATTAGTGTCTTTTTGACAGTTATAGCACAGTTATATGTGTTCAAGTTAATGGTTGTCAAAGAAGAACGACCAAGAGCAAAGACTAAACAATCTCCCAGGTCCATGTAGTGGCTGCCCTGGAGCTTTCCATTGCATCACAAGATCCTCCTCAGCAGATGGAGTGTACCCAGTTGTCATGTTCAGTACTTACAGATTGAGATTGAAATTTCATTCTTGACCTTTGAAAAAAACAAAAAAACAATCTCACGGCACAGTCGATGTGTGTAGCTTCTGGAGCTTTCAATCGTATCGCAATATCTTCATCACCAACTACTGTTTACAAGGTCCTGAATTCACTTTACATTTCCTTACAAGTTCTTTCAAATGCTCAAATATTTGAATACATCTTTATTTATTTCACGTGTATTTAATTAAGCTCTGTATTTGCTTCTTGTATAATGTTTTAAGCTTTTACAAGACTATGATATGTTGACATATTTGCTGCTGAATACTTTTGTCTGCCGCCAGGGGACAAACACTTTCTTCAGGAGCTCAGAATTGTTCTCCTGGGGCATGACTGGATGGAAAAGAGTTTGACAGGAAACACCATCCTCGGCCGACAGATGTTCGATATCAGCAGAGATGTGAAGATGTGTGTTAGGAGACAGGGAGTTCTTGACGATGGCCGTACAGTTATTGTCGTCAACAGCCCTGAAAGGTGGATCCACTACTCTGTTCGAGACACCAGCCTGGTGAACGACAACATGGCAGCCTGCATGGATATGTGCCTGCCAGGACCTCACGCCTTCCTCATGGTCATACCCATCAGCCCTCACCGAGGCAGGGAGTGGACGGTCGAGGGACCTCTTGAGCTGCTTAATGACACAGTGTGGAGAAACACGATAGTAATATTCACCAGATGTGAGAGACTGAGAGGGTTGTCCGTCGAGGGCTACAGTGCAAGATGCGGCTTTCTCAAAGCAGTTTTGGAGAGGTGTGGACATAGATACCACCTTTTAGACACTAGCTTTTGGGGAGAAGATGATGACGCTCAGGTTGAAGAACTTTTGCAGAAGATTGATGCAATGGTCGCAGGAAACATGAAGGCAGGAGCAGTTGGTTACGTGACTACAAATGAGGAAGTCTCAAGAATAACTGGGAGGGAAAGGAAGGAGGTAGAAGAGAGGGCGATTCTGAGGCGAATGAATGTGCAGATGGCAAGAAGCACACTCAGATCTCTAATGGGTAAGCATCAATTAATAAATCAATGTGTTTTATAATCTGTCAAGTCCATTTTGTTTGTAAAGTCTAACATCACAAATCACAAATTGGCCTCAGGGGGCTTTACAATCTGTACAACACAGCACACCCGCTGTCCTTTTCAACAGTGGCTTTGGAAAAACTCAAAGAAAGAGCTCTTTAACATTGAAGAACACAGAATCAAAAGAGTCACTCGTAGTGATTTCCCTACAAAGAATGATCACCCGACTCTGCAGTTCCCTTTAGCTTTACAGATATTTCTAGCTTCTTTCAGCTAATTGTTTTAGTTTTCTGGCCCGCAAATTTACTGTTTTGGTTCATTTTAACTGCTCTCACCTTTTCCCACAACAGGCATGTGTTTTCCACAAAGAAAAAGTAACTGCAAAATAATTTAGCTGCTAAAGAACTAGATATTTCCCTCAGTAGTGGGTGGTTTTGAGTAGTTAGCTCAAAACCGAGCTAAAAGAGAGTGTACATTGACTTTCAACCCCAAATAAATGCTCATTGTGCTCCATACCACGTTGTCCTGGTCCTGAGCCACATAAATAAAATGAATGAAAATTTAAATAGGCTACTGTATGCGAATACAAAAGGTAACAAAGCAAATGTGTATTTACTGTAATACAGTAAATTGTTAAGCTGACTGAACTGATGGCAAAAAAAGTCTTCCTCTTCCTCTTCCTCTCCCTCTCCCCAGCACAGTATATTTATGCTCTGACACAGGATTTGAGTGTTTTGCCAAATTGAGTTTGAACAGGTGAGACGTGAGTAAGACCGATTGTAGCTATGATGCGACATTTTGCAGGCCAGTGTTTCAAGGTAAACAATGTGTGCTAAATGATCGAATGTGTGCTTAGACATTCGCAAAGATGTGAATGAGAATTTGTATTTGAGTGAAAACAATGGAATTGTGCTTAGTTTAGCAGTCTGGAGACTTGTTGATACATGAGCTTCAAGTTTCAGAATTGTGTGCATAGTTCAAGCTTATGTGTGTAGTCAATGGAGAAAAAACTGTAAAACAAAGCTTTGGTTTTCCCTCACCTGTCCTAACCAATCCCTTTGTTATTGTCATTTTTCAAAGTGTATACAAACATGAGATTCTTCCAAGATAATATCTTCGCCTAAATCCTGCATTTTCTTTTTAAACCCAGGAGAGTCTCCCCAGATCTCAATGCTTCGAGTTCTCATCGTGGGACCAAAGCAGGTTGGGAAGAGCTCGTCTGGAAACACCATTCTTGGAGAGGAAGTATTTCCTCCTGGACAGCCAACATCACAGTGTACTGAGAGACGGGGCGACGTTCACAAGAAGCGAGTCACTGTGGTTGAAGCTCCCGGCTGGCATGGGAGATACTGCTCAGAGGACACTCCACGGGAGGTACAACAACAAATTAACCACAGTGCAGATCTGTGTGCCCCCGCTCCCCATGCTGTCCTGGTGGTCGTACGCAGCGATGAGACTTTCACTGAAACGGACCGGTTGAAAGCGGAGGAACACTTGAGCTTGCTTGGAGTTTGGGGGTGGACTCGAGTCATCGTGCTGTTCACTTGGGGAGACAAACTGGGAGTCACTCCCATTGAGGAGCACATTGAGAGATGGCCTGCCCTTCAGTGGTTGGTGGAAAAATGTGGGAATAGATATCATGTTTTTGATAACTCAAACAAGGTCGGACATATTCAGGTTAGAGAACTGCTGGCAAAGATTGAAGAAACAGAGGTGGGGAATGATACTGGACACTTGTTACACAGTTGTATGCAACTCCAGGAAAGCAACAGGAAGCTGGATCAAAGCTCCAACAAGAGAGCAAGACAGCTCAAGAAAGCAAGAAGGGCCAATGATCTGCTGAGGCAAACAGTCGAGGAGAAGGAGAGGATAGCAGCGGACATGATTGAAACAGCTAAAGTTAAGAAAGATGAGCAGATTGAAGCTCTGAAAGCAGCGAGGGAGTCTGAAGAGAGGAATAATAAAGACTACGAAGAAGAGACTGGCAGAAGATTAGTGGAGGCTGAGAGGGAGAGCAACCAGCTCAAACAAGACATTATGGGGAAAGACAGAATGATAACAAGCCTGAGTGAAAGGTGTGCTGCGAAAGATGATGTGATTAAACATGCAAAGCAAAGCAGTGAGGAGGAAAAGGAAACGCTACAGGAAAGAGTGAAGTTACACGAGCAAGAGACAACTGCCTTTAGGAAAAAGTTTGAGAAGAAAGAAGCAGAGCTGGATCAAATGATGATGGATCACGAAAGAGAAGCAAAGGAGCTTAAAGAGACAATTGAACAGCTGATGGGAGAACATGGAGATACAAAAAAGGTGTTGAAGGCCACAATTGAAGGGATGCAAAGGCTCTATCAGGAAAAAGAAACCGACAGAACAAATGAGCTCAAAACTGTGCACAAAAGTGACCCCCACAGGAAAACAGCGACGGATCTCAAGTCATCGGAGGAGCTTGGTCGACAGCAAAAATGGACGTTCACGGTGCCATTGAGCCACCATGGGGACACTGTTAAACCCAGTGAGTGAACCTAATCAGCAGCACAGATCCTGAGTGATATGATCCTGATACTGCTGTAGTTATTTAAGTGAATGTCATTAACCTCTTAAAGTTACAGAGAGAGACCAGAGAAGGCTGGACGTGTTGGACAATGACATCATGCGGCATGAGAAGGTGAGTAAAAATGGCTGTTTTACATATTTTTGCAGAATAATTAATAAGCCCAGACCAATGAATTAAATCTTGGTTGAAAACTGGATTTTTTTTGAGAGGAATGCAATACAGGCTACCTCTGTGAAATGTATTTACAATTATGTCACAAAGCCCAATTGTAATTATGTCAGCTGGAGAAGTTAGTTTTCAAGGATTCAAGGATCATTTATTGCCATTCTGCAACAAGACGAAAGAAAACACAAACAGTGGTGCATTCCTGTGGGGCATTTTTTGATTTTGCATCAGGAGGAATGTAAATAGCAACAACAAAAACAATGGTGAACTCTCTGGGCAGATTATACGGCCAGCATCTTATTATCAAAAATCATTCAGCCGGGAAACATTGTCCATCAACTTTGACGTTTGAGCACCAAGCATCATTCATGTACACACAGAGTCCTGACAGTGAAGCCAGTTTATTCTGGATTTAGTACCACTAATTTAGCCATATTGACAAGACTAAGTCTAGACCCATCACAAAGATGTATCCTCTGGGAGGGTGAATGTATAAAGCAAATGTCATGACACATGATAGACACTTTTCAAATCTTGAAGTTCTTTATTCATGATTGGAATTTTTTGCCCAACTGTGATACTACATGAACTGTCAGAGCCTTAAATATCTGAAGTTGATAATCAATTGACCCAATACAGTCAGACAACTCACTACATACACATAAGTACATATTTGAATCAGCTGCAAGATACTGAGCAGTTGATATTGCTGAATGTGGGGATGGTTTATTGATACAGTGATTCTAATTCCGGGTCCATAGAGAGAGACTGCTAAGCAAGTGCGGCAACTTGAGTCTGACTGGACTCCGTCATGGCTGAGGGCTGGAGGTGCTGCCCTGGGAGCTGCAGTTGGGGCTCTTGCTGGCTCCTCCAGGGTGACTACAGGGTTGAGTACCAGGTCAGCTGTTGGGGCTGCAGCTGGGGCTCTGCTGGGCAGCTTACTGGTCCAAGGTGCCAGGCCCCAGCAGGGGGAAATGGAATCAGACACCAACAGCAAGTGAGTCTCTAGCATGGGACATGAAAAGGCCTTTTTGTACATTTCCTCATTAGTATCTGGATGAAGCTCAGGGTGAATACCTATGATGGATGGGGAGCAAATTGCAGTGTGAATCCAAACGTTATTTCTCAATCAAGCCATGTCTGAACCTTCCCACACCATCCTGAGAAGAGGTGATGAGACTAAATAAATAAAGTTTAGTTAACTTGAGAAGAGACAGTGCAAATTAATAAATACACATGGTTAAAAAAAAAAAAAGCCAGAATTAGCCAAAAAGCTATTTTACAAAAGGCTTCCTAAAATACATTAAAAAAAAATAATAGGGTATGCCATTTGGAAGCATTCCTAAAATACATCAGAGTAAAAACAGCGCATACGGTTTTAAGTTTGGAAAAGGATACACAGTTGTTAAAAGCAGTAGAAGCAGTATAGTGACATATATACATATAAAACAACATTACACACAGGTTAGGAGCAATCTGAACATTTGTTCAGAGGTTAAAAGGTTATAAACCTTTAAGCTGTAGCTTTACTGGAATATTTGTTTAAATGGAAATATTAAATATGAAATCTACTAATTTTATTCAGTAAAACAGTTCACTAGTTATAGTGACCACTTAGCCTGTGAAAGTAAATACCTCTGATAGAGACATCAAGATTATCTCAGCTTGATTGTTTTTAACATACAAATGTAAGGTCTGCTCTATGTTGTGCTATGCTGTGTGGTGATCACTAAAAAATCAGATAATTGCATTTACAATGAGGCCCAATCAGCAGTTTCCCAGAGATCCGAACAGTGTTTGCGTGTGATTTATCCCGGGAATGTCGTCACAGACACCCAGTTTGTAATAGTGCAAATGCAAGAGCTTTTATCAGTGGGCAATAGCATCAGTCACAATTATGTCACCTCATTCGGCGATAGACAGAAATGTATTTAAATGATATTAATGCCTTAAATCAACAGTTTATTTTGTCATTCTTACACAGAGAATACATCTTCTGATATGTATAAGAGAGGGGTGTGTGCGTGTGTTAGGATATATTATTTTGTATAATGTAGCACAACAAATGTCCTGGCTTACGACTAATTGCATTACATACAAGAGCAGAACAAAAATCTAATTCATTGAAGTTGCATAGCATACCAATAAAGTGATAAAGTGACAAAATTGAAAAGTTAACAATTTTACTAGTATAAAATAATAAAACAGAGAAAGCAAGCTCCGTGGCTTAACCCCCAAACCCGCAAACT
>CALSBV010011748.1:7604634-7626627 GCA_943590825.1 Bovichtus diacanthus
TCTACCTGTGCAGAAGCCCTGTCTTCTATAGCAAATGTTATCAAAATATCATGAAGATAATAAAAGCTGAGTGCTCCTATATTTGATCCTATGTGTACAAATAGAATAGAAAAAAACAATAGAAAAGTGCTTAATTTCAGTGTAATTTAAGTGTAACTTTGGCTGACAAGTGTAAGTTGTGTCTAATATACATTCTTGTCAAAAGACACATTTCAACCTTTACAACCATTACAAATGTTCAAAAAGATCAGTGTTAAAAATCTCTGATGACCCTTGGAGGACAATATAAGAGCAGGTGAGGCAGAGTTTGATAATAAAATGTACAGGATGGTTGACAGAAACTGCATACTTGCTCTGTACAATGAGAACTTGAGACAGTTTAAGTCCGGAAATAATAGAGTTGAGAAGAGGTGGAATCAAGGGAAATTCAAAGGCCATGAAGTTCTTCACACGTTGTGATACGTGATGTGAGCGTGATCCATATCTAGCATACATGAGGTCAAAAAGCAGAGCAATGGTGACATTAAGCAAACATAATAAATGTGGCACACATGTTCAACTTCCTCCTGCCCTCTCTTGACTTTAAAGCAGATTTTATCAACTGCACATATGAACACACGATGAAAAGGTCATGCCCAAAATAGAAAAATGTGACGATAAACCCAACAATATTATTTGTTGTCGTTGAATTGCAGGAAAGTTTAAGGATTGACCAGTTCTCACAGTAAAGTTGTTCTCTGTGGGAGCCACATCATTTCAATTTGGAGGTCATTATCATCACAATTTTCTGACAAAGCAAAGGTACGAGTCTGGAGAAACACATTAATAAGACAGACCTATGCTTAGTCATAATAGAGTGATACTCCAGTGGTCGACATATAGCCACATATCGGTCATAGGCCATCAGGGCTAAAATAGAAGAATCAGTTGCTACATATATAACAAAGACCTGCAACAGGCAACCAGTATAAGATATGACATGTGTGTTAGACAGTAGATCAGAAAGGAATTTGGGATAAAAGGCTGCTGTCCCATTAAGACTATTAATGCACAAATTAGCTAGGAAGAAGTACAGTGGTTCATGAAGTTTTTCTTCTAATATGATGCACCATTTCTAAACAAAATGGCTCTGTAATGTGAAAGAGAAAAGAGACGTTGTTCTTTGTTGTTGTGTCATTTAATCCTGATAGGGAAAATGCACTTGCAACGGTCGCGTTGATTATTGTTGACCTATTAGTAAAAAAAAAAAAAGGAAATAGTTATCTCTGTCTTGTCCTTGATTATGATTACGTTAGTTGGCTACATATGAGAAGTAGTGTTACAAAGATTGGAATAATTCAACAATGTAACTGCTTTTATTCTTTGTTGAGCGTCGTCAGTCTCCAATCAGCCGTCAGAATTCAGAGTTTAATTTCCTGCCCTATTTCAAAAATGGAAACAATCTTATTCTTGTCCATGTTTAGTAATATGACACCCTTTAATATTTTTGTATTGATTTTTAGTAATATTAGTAAAATTATTGGTATTATTTTATCATTGTTGTTTTGATGTCTGAGAAGATCCAGAAACAAATGTACTATGTTGAAAATTAGATGGTAAATCCCAAAGGGTTTATCCTGATACTTAACTGGTTGCCAGATATCTTAATCATTTATTTCATGTTTAAAAAAACAGCTTATGTACAAAAAAACATTACCAACTGATATATTATTGTTAGATCTTTTAACTCTTAAATATCGATATCTGCCTCAAAAATCCAGTATTTCAGTAGACATCTGATACAAATCTGATATTGTATTATTACAACAATACTATACCAATACAGACTATACCACGGCACTAGAAACGTTCAAATTTGTTACACAGGTCAAGGACAGGATTCATGCACAGCCACTGGTCAAGCCACCAAGTATCTGCTCTTTGCTGGGGTGACAGTAAGAGTTGAAAGCAGCTTTAAGGTATGTGTAAGATATGCCAAAATCCTAGTTCAAAACACAAGAGATTAGATTTTGTCCAATAAGTAAACTATTCAAACATACACGGACAGTACAGCCTCTGGTTAGTGGCTTTGTGTTACGGTCAGAGTTGGATCTGACCCAAGAGCAGACAGACAGGGAGTTGAGGGAAGGAAAGGTTTTATTGTCCACAAAAACACCAGGATGAGCGTGTGAATGGCGTGGCAGCGCACAGCTCGGGAAAGGGCGAGACCGGAGCTTAGCAGGGCGGGCAGGTGAGGCCGCCTAAAATCCTGTCAATCGTCCGAGTCCCAACCTGACATCACCATCCACACTCTCTCATGTTCACACTCTGAAGGAATCAGCTGGGAGTTTCTCTCTCTATCTACATTTTCCGCCTCGACTCCTATCTCAGCCCATGCGAGCAGCTGACCAAATACATCAGCTCCAGGTATGCATCACCTTGACCTCCACTCCTCCTCACTGCACGCAACTGGGCAGCAGCCCAAGCCCACTGTGTACTTGTTGAGGAGCAAACAATGGAAGAAGACTAAAATGAGTGACCTTTCATTCAGCAGACCAGGAGGCAACTGTTTGGCTCAAGGACTTTGCATTCGCTAAAGAAATACATTGCTGCTGTGTTTCAAGGGTGCTACATCAACATTTGCCTTGTGGAGCAGTTTATACTCCAACACAGTTACATTACAGTGGAAGGCGTAACACCACTAATATGATAGCTTCCTCCATTATGGACTCTTCTCAGTTACCTCAAAGGTCAGTGACACACATTTGTGCATCAAAGCACTAAGAATGAATTTGGCCTCCACTGAATTTAATTGATTTTTGGTCCGATTTTTTGCTATTTCAGCATTTCTCTGATGTGACAGAACACAACAACTATTTTGTGTTTGTTTCATCATCCAGGAACATCCAGCAGGCATTCTGTTTGGCGTCTGACATCCAGTATCTAACGTTAGCAGCCTTCTCTCGGTGTATAGGGAGTTTGCGCACAGTTGCATGTTTGTTATGCATGGAGACTACTGGTCCCACTGGGGATACAGAGATGGAGTGGACTAATGGCCCTGAGGCTTAATCATCACGTTTACTTTGTATTTCTGTGTCCATGTAACGTTGCATCACAACAGATGGGACTTACATCAGCAGATCCTTATTGTCTTACCAATAACATGGTGATCTCATGTGAATGGACTGAACACATCAGGTTGTCTCAAATGTGTTGGCTGATGTCCTCAGTGTCTCAGCCCGATGTTTAGACAAGTTTATCTTTCATTAACGTGTTTGTTAGCCAAATAAACACTATTGTGAAAGTACTTAGTGAAGACAATGCATCTTTATTTAATCTGGTGCCATACAGTGTAACTTGTATTAATCATGTTGTTGGTATTATTTGTATTAGTAAATAAAACAATTTAAGTCATCTTTTTTAGATTATGTCACAAATTTGTGTGTAACGTAATCTAAAACGAGCCTAACAGTCATCCTCATACTTTGTAATAACAATATAACAAAAGAAACTATCGCTTTGCATTATGGGAAGTGTTTTGGAGCTTGCCCCATCCTAGGGTCTAAAAGTCAGGAGATCTCTGCCTCTGCTGCTTTGATTTTAAACGTTACATTGTTATTCTTTCCACTAACTTTGTGGAAGTGCAATGAAAGAAATCCCTTGAGTGGCCCTTTATTCCAGTCTTTCACAACGTCAGTCTTATTTTCAAAGCTTTGGTGACCAGTAGTATCAGTTAGAACATTCCAACACGAAGAAGAAGTTTGACCATGGCAACAAACGTTTCCTTGGTTACAAGACATCAGTATGTGATAGGTCCTTTTTGTTTCTTTCCATTAACGCAACATATTGTTTCTCGTATTAGGGCAATGGTTTACAGTACATACCGTACAGTTACAGGTCTAAACCACAAAAAGTTGTGCGATAATGCAAACTACAGAATATCTGTATTTGTTGCGTCGAAACCCTTCACACCAAGGCTGAAGCAAATAAACGTCTCCTGTGCATTTCACCGGACATTAAATGTTCACAACTTCACATAATTGTCGATTCATCATTGTCAGCATTGTTTTCACTATAATAAACCCACACCCAGCTCATTGTTCTAAATGTGCAGTACTTTATAGAAAAGTAACAATGTGGCCGCATTTCTTATGGGTGGTGGCAAAAAAGCACATTATTGTAATAAGTGCAAATGCTGAGCTTCAATGCACTGGTTTTCATTAAGCCTGACTGGAATGAACAGAGTCTAAATGTGTTTATTATATGTGTATGTGTGATATGTAAACATTGCTCTACCAGTACTCAACTGCTCCAAAGACATAGGGGGCAGCATTTTAACTCTACTACTGGGTCTATCCAATCTAAATGTGCAGGCATCAGTTATTAAAAAATAAATAAAGTCTGTGTATATAGTCTGTGTGTTGTTTGTCCCTGGTTGCCAGTTCGTCTTTGTTCATTTATGTCAAGAGTTCCAGCGTTGTTCCAGTTTCCCGAGTTCCTGATTCCCCGGTTTCCTCGATCCTGTTTCCGTGACCTGACTCCGTCTTCGCCTGATCCCTACCTGTTTTGCCGCTACGCTGAGGACCTACCTGTGCATCGACCTTGTTTCTGTAACCCAACTCTGCCCTTGGACTTTTCCTGCATGTTCTCTATGTCCTGCTGTATACCAGTGTATCTACTTTACCCAGTAAAGTATATTATCATCATCGTTCTGTCTCTGAGTCGTGCTATTGAGTTTCTCTCTCCGTGTGTACTGGTCGTACTGTTACACTATATTACCAACACACAAAAAAAAGTTTTATTCTTTCTGTGCGGCACGTTACCAAATGATCCACGGCCCGGTACTGGTCCGCAGCCCTATGGTTGGGGACGCATGCCATACGCCACACACACACATTTCAGGCCATCTGTTTATAATGGAGAGACTTCCCCAATACCTACAAACCAGTTTGGAGGAATGATGTGTTTCCCAAAATTCGAAAACATCTGTTAAGATTGACAATGATTAGGATGAAATAAAATATTTGTTATCCTCTTAACCAGGTAGAAATATCAACAAAAAAAGCACCTTGAGCGGATTTGTGATATTGGGCTGTATAAATACATTTTCCTTTACTTGACAAAAGCATGAAAAGGGTAAAAGGTTCGACAAAGTTCATGTAATAAACTCAATAATATAAGGAAGAAGAAGAAGAAGATCTAATATATATCAGGCTAGTTAACAGCAGATAAACAGATTATTGTATGCATTTCTAGTTATGGCCACCAGAGGTCAGTATTATCACTACAGTCTTTCTCTATTATATTGATGCACTTCTGCCAGATGTGCTTTTAAAAAAATAAATGCAGTGATGGAGTGATCAAAAAAGCAAATGCATTTACTTAACTTTTTAATGATTTCTGCATCTTTTCATGCTGTTCTCTTTACTGTTCACACAACCATCACATAGAAAGAATTAATATTCTTAAACGCGCTCCTAATTTCTTCTGTATCAGTTCATTCACTGTGTGAAATTAAGCAGATGATCTGTCTATAATCCGTTTGAAGTCACGTGTAAAAGGACACACCGAGTTGTATTATGAAGGATCAAATTTGTCACACAAAGATTTTTATCCAAGGTATCGGAAGGTGTTTTACGATTGGTGTGATCTGAATAAAAATCTAAATCCTCGTGTATTACAACTGTGAACCTATGATTTCATGCACTGCATTGAAAAATATTTATTGTTTCTTTTTCCAATCTTGAGTGAGGATTTTTTTTAATTCTGACTTCAGTTTTTACATAAACACCATTAAAGTCATTTTGATTGTATAAAGAATTTTGAGGACACAACTACATTTAGGAAAAGCATTTGCTGTTCTGCAAACTGAAACAAAGTTTTAGGATTTATGTTACCATAGTGGTTTCAAACCTGAAGCTTTTGTTTCTAACAATGATGTGATTAAAACAATGGAGAAACACTGTAATGTCAAGTTAAAGGAGCAGGAGGATTAATATAAAGTTAATACAGACCTACCGTAACAGCAGGCAAACGCAGTACTGCATGCATGTTTAGATTTGGCCACTAGAGGTCAGTATGAGACCAGAGTGAGCACTGTCCATCCTCAAAGGGGAAAACCACCTAAATTAGAATTTCCAATATATCATTTCCATGGCCTAGGTAAGTTCAATCATTATTTGTGAGCATGAGCTGCTCTCTCTCTAAGTCAGAAGCCAGAGAAGTAAGTCTCAAGCTTTTGATGTCATGAAGTTTAAAGTTTGGAGCTGCTTTATAGACAATAAATTGGAGATTTTGTGGACCCACAGAAACCCAAATTAACTTCATTTTATTGTAGTGTTCTCAGTTCTGAAACAGAAAATGTTCTCATGTACTCAAAACATTCCCCTGGGTGTGTCACCTATAACATCTTCCCCAATTCATTGTCTATGGAGCCGTTTATGCTACATTTAGTTTTAGCACTCTAGTTTTGGGTTATAGGAGAGACTTGTTCATGTTAATATTTTTAGACTGTTTTAGATCATAGGAATAAAATTAAGGATTTTTGAAAATGGGCGTAATTCCTTATCTCTGCTCCAGGCTGCATTATGGGTAATGTATGCTCCAGCTTTTGACAAAGAAGAAAAATGCCTAAAAAAGGTGATATATCTGGTTCTGCTGCATCAAATTCGATGATTTTTTAACTGTCCGTCGTGAGTCCGGGAATGTTATAGTAGTGCAATTATAAATCAGTGGAGTTATCTTTTAAGTTTTATTTCAAATGTTACAGTAGATCAGCTGTCTCCAGAGCCAAGCTATGTTTCCTACATTTCTAATTTAAGTGAATTGAAGCACCCTCAGTATATTTTTTCTTTTAATGCTGATATATTTATTTATTTACAACATGTTGGTATGCTTGACTTTCATCAAGTGACAGATGTTTGGCAGGTAAACAGCATCAATTAATATGTTCCCTGTAAAGAAATGAAAGCACAATATGTGCTTGATTTGGTTATTCTTTGAAGAATT
Organism: Bovichtus diacanthus; assembly: GCA_943590825.1. Lineage (NCBI taxonomy): Eukaryota > Metazoa > Chordata > Actinopteri > Perciformes > Bovichtidae > Bovichtus > Bovichtus diacanthus. Next base: position 7,611,622 of record CALSBV010011748.1, read on the forward strand.
TATTCATGTGTGAACACTTGACAGAGCTTTGTTTTTCACTTTGAAAAAAAAACATTATTTTAATCTACATTGTAGACACACGGCATAAATGCAGTAAAAAGTGTTTTTTTTACTTTGGACATGGGCTTTGTGTTAACTTACACTAACAGTGTATACTTTTTTAAATAATTAAACTTACAGTTTATAAATGTAAAATGGATTTGTGGTTAGATAAATTACAATATTTTACACGAGTCAGGCACATGCTGACATCTAGAATCGGGGGGGATGCTGCCCTTTTTTCAGGTTAGAGCCTGAAAAGCCACCCAAAATGTCTGTGCACCACCCTGCTTATCTCTAACTCAAGAACTATTCTCAGAAAGTTATCTGTTTTAAAGTTGGGTGGTTTTTCGTGAACATCTTGAACATCATGAACAAGCAACACAGACCCAGCACTTAGTGAAGTTCTTACTGCAGCAACCCAGGTTTAAGTCTGGCCCAGGGCCCTTTGTTAAATGTCATCCCCTCTCTCCCCTGCCTTTCCTGACAGTCTCTTATATATACACAGTATATATATATATATATATATATATATATATATATACAGACTATACTAATATTTACACAGAATAACTTGTTCTTGTGTGATTAAAGTTGCCCACAGTGTTGCATTTAATAACACAAAAATTAGTCAAATTCCTTGTATGTGCAGACATAACTGGCCAATGAAGATGATTCTAAAAAAGTGCAATATTATTATCAATAACATTTAGGATTGTAGGACTTGTGTTGTTCACGTATTGGCCAAATGTCCTACTAAGCAGCATCACAATGTTGCCTGTGTCATGAATGAAAAGTATTGTCACTGGCGGGCCATAAGGTTTAGGTGGTAAGTGAAAGCAATACAGTAAGGGTCAAACTTGGTTTGGGTGGTGCAATATTTAACAATAAATACCATGCATATGTTGACAAAACAATGTGTAGTCAAGGTCTTCTTACTCCGAGATTGAAATTGTTTTGTCAACTGTTTTTCCCAAGGTCAATAATTTACTGTGCAGCCCTATATGCACACAAGTTCACCTCGGAACACAAACCACAGCGATCAATGAATTACAAACCTTATCGATTTTATTCAAACTGTACACATACAACAGGCTTATCTCATTTTTAAAAAAAAAAGTAAAAAAAGACAAAAATGAGTATCCCCATAAATACAATATGCCTTTACAAAACAGTCTGTGTTTACTTGGTAGGTTGCATATGTTCCAATAAAAAAACCTCACACACACACACTTATTCCTTCTGAAAACTTAGTACAAGACAAACATGTCAGTCTGGTATCATTGACACGGGCAGATCTCAGCTGCCTAAAGGTAATAACACAGAATATTTTGCCTCGTTAGGTTGAAACACGGACGAGAGATGACTTGCGTAGTCTCGACCGGTTCCTAACTCAATCCTACATACTCATTTTAACCAGAATTTGAGGTATGTAGTACATTCACATAGGAAATGTGACACAGCTTGTACAAACACTGCTTAACAGTATACTATGAAGATCGGTACTTAAGTGTATATGTTATAGTATTAGTATGTCGGGATCCAGCTTTAGAGTTTAAAAATAACTAGAGTACCAGGTTCATAATGTTCTGAGTTTACCCTCGTTGCTGCAGGGTGTTTCCATTCATCATTTACATGTGAAGTGTGTAGAGAAAATGTGTTAAATGACAAGAAACAAAACCTTCTGCCAAACATATGCTGCCTTGCAGCTGACTCAGTCAGGATAAAAACATTATTTTCTGTGGTTTGCTGATTCAGTGTACTGCATGCAACAGAGGACAACCAATGGGACTAAATCACTGGTTACTGTTTCAATTTGATGCCATTGTTACCAATAATGTATTGGTAACAACGTATACAATACTGACATACAATTTGGGGTCGTCTTGTTTTAGTGATAGGAGCATTTAGTCGACAGGTTTCCTAATTAGTTATTTAAAAAGATATTACCATGAACTGGTCACCGGGCAATGTTGGTGCTCAATTTCATTAACACTTTTGTTGTAATAAATTGGTGTAGTCTCCAGTGATTCAGTCCCAGCTAAAAACACTCCGCCTCTTCTGAACACTGCAGTCTGTCTCTACTGCTCTCTCCAAATAAAAAATATTCCCATAAAAGGTTTTAACTTTTGACCTCCTTCCTAGTGTTTCCACCATTTAGAACATCAAACATTTGTCCTGTTTCCAGACGCAGAGAAAATAAATGCCGTTTGTGTTTTATTGCCTAGACACTGAAATAATGATTCTTAAAAACTCTAAAAGGTTCAGTCTGCTTGTGAAAACTATGTAACACTTCAAGTGAATTTATTAGGGATTACTGGGTAGAATACAGGCGTGAATGTGTACAGTCATCTTTATCCAGGATAAAATAACATCAAAAATCCTGAGCAACCATTTCCCCTCGGTTTGGATTAAACCTGGATCCTTAAAATGGTGCTTCGGATGTCTTAAAAGCTTAAAAGTCTTTTTGATGGGGGATCCAACAGTTGAGGGACCACACACAGAGACAAACAATGAGCTGTTGTGTCTTCGTAGCAGAGAGTGGAGGCGTGTGTGTGTGTGTGTGTGTGTGTGTGTGTGTGTGTGTGTGTGTGTGGTCTCTTTAACTGTTTGATCCAGGTCATCCTGTGAAGATTCAGTCATTTTTAAACACTTTTAACCTTTAGGATAGCTGTGCAAACCAATACATAACTTCATTCACCTTCGGAGTGAACATTCAATATAGGAGTAAATACTCAACAGTCTGAAAAATGTAAAATAAAGTAAAAAAAAAATGAAATCGAAGTTTTTGATTTCTGGGCAGCCACTTGGCACATAATGGCATGGTGGAGTCACAAATTGATGGGACTTTTTTCTCAGATTAAAACAGGCAAGATTGTACTCTGCAATATCTAACACACATATTAAAGCATTTCAGTCTTTAGCTAAACGCAGAGTAACTTAACATGTACATATTAATCCAGACATCCCTAATTAATGAATTCACAGTCAGAGGGTGTGGCTGCTGTAGGGATCAAACTTTTGACCTTTTTGCTGCTGCATGGACATAAGGCCACACTGCTTGAGCCATCAGTCTTTTCTGTTATAGTGTTCCCCACTGAGAAACTCTCACCATTGGAGACAGGACATACATTCAAATTGTAATATTAAGGATATAATCAATAATACGCATGAAGTTTTATATGAAAAGTAACCTCACCAGTCTGGCATTACAGTCCCGGTACCAGTATGGCCATTTACACCAGTTTATAATCCAAGGGTGCAAAAGCCATTAATGTGGGCTGTCTGATAATGAAAAAGAAAATGGGAAAAGGAAAAATATCGAAAATTCATCCAACTTCTATCCAATATAGTTTAAAGTTTGGTTGTGTGTCCAAAAGCCTGAATTATTGTCACAACCTGAAAACACGTGTTTTTAATTAAAAAAATAGTCCAAAATTGTATTAAAAATGAAAGCTATTTGACCTCATGTACATGGTTGTTAAATCCTAACCCCCGGGGCTTTGTGCCTTTTCTTCCTCGAAACTTTACACCGTTGTCTCGCCATGGTTACCGTTGCTAAGGCGCTTGTAGAACCTCCGCCATGATTGAAGAGTCTTCCCGGACCAGACCCAGAAGCCCGAAGTGATCCCGACTATCATGGTCATCAGGTATTTGATCATGAACACGGTGAAATCTGGGGTCATGGGGGCGAAGTTGTGAACCGGGCATTGTACGGCGAACCGCTTGCAGGTCTGCATGTGCCAGGTCCGCTGCCAGTGCTCCCTGAAGGCCTGCTCGTAGAAGTAACAGGCGATCACTATGGTGGCCGGTACCGTGTAGAGCACACTGAACACACCGATCCGCACCATCAACTTCTCCAGCTTCTCCGTCTTGGTGCCGTCGTGCTTCATGATGGTGCGGATCCGAAAGAGGGACACAAAGCCGGCCAGGAGGAAGGACGTGCCGATGAACAGGTAGACGAAAAGCGGAGCCAGGACGAAGCCGCGGAGGGCGTCCACGTTGAAGATCCCAACGAAACACACCCCGGTCAGAACGTCGCCATCCACCTGGCCCATGGCGAGGATGGTGATGGTTTTAATGGCCGGGACAGCCCAGGCAGCCAGGTGGAAGTACTGGGAGTTAGCTTCAATCGCCTCATGGCCCCATTTCATCCCGGCAGAGAGGAACCATGTCAGGGACAAAATCACCCACCAGATGGAGCTGGCCATACCAAAAAAGTACAACACCATGAAGAGGATGGTGCAGCCCTCCTTTTTAGTCCCCTGAGCCACTGTCCTGTAGCCGTCATCCTTGAATTTATCCACACACACAACTTTATCCTCCAGGAAAAACCCAGCAGCGTAGGCTACCGCCACCATAAAATAACACCCAGATAAGAAGATGATGGGCCTCTCCGGGTATCTGAACCGCCTCATGTCCACTAAATAGGTGAGCACTGTGAATAAGGTGCTCACACAGCACAGGATAGACCAGATCCCCACCCACAGCCGGCCGAATTTTACCTCATCCTCACGGAAATACATGATGCCGGTTGGTTTAGTGGGCTCACATGGGGCCCCGCAGTCGTTGACCCCCATAAATCGGTAGCCCAGGTAGGGAGGCACCTCTAGCTGTAGAGGGCAGGAGAACTGGTACTGGTTGTGCTGGGGCGGGCGTGAGTTGGGGCGCCCCATGTTTGGGGGAAGGGTCACAAGCTCGGGTGCAAAGGGGGAAGACGAGGAGGAAGGGCTGCTGGGTTCGGATGTGTTCTGCCCGACGCAGATCTCACCGGCTCCGTGGACGGGGAAAGCCTCGCAGCGGAGCCGCTCCGGCCACTGGAAGCCGAATTTATTCATGAGGGCTTCACATCCCTGCCGTGCACGCTCACACAGGGACCGACATGGGGGGATGGCCTGCTCCAGCACCGTGCAGACTGGTGCATACATGGAGCAGAGGAAGAACTTTAGATCCGCAGAACACTGGACCTTAACCAGAGGGTAGAACTGGTGCACTTCTAGTCCGGCGTCCTCCTGGTTCGTGTGGCCCAGCAGGTTCGGCATGATGGTCTGGTTGTAGGCGATGTCGGTGCAAAGCGGGATAGAGATGGGCTGGCAGAACCCGTGTTCTGGGATAGATATTCCACTCTCACTGTTGTAATGTTGCGTGGATGAGAAGGACAGCCCGCACAGCAGCCACATGATCCGCAGCAACACGGAGCCACTGGTGGACCTGGCCGCCGCCATAGTTGAGGAGGAGGAGGGGGGAGGGAAGGAAAAACTTTGATCCAAGTAGGGCGACTTGAAAACGGTCGAAAAGCAAAGTAAAACTACATTAATTGTCTCAACACTTAGCTTGTAGTCCGAGTACTTCGAGTTGAAATGGCCGTAATTGTCTTTTCCTCGTGTTTTATTAAGATAAATCCAAGTGAAACGTTCGTCGTGTCATGACTTCTTGATGGTCTTTGTAAGTGACTCCAAGCAGCCTACTCTCACTCCCGTCCCGGGGAAAATAACACTTAAAGTCCCATTTTCTTGAAATAATGCAAACCCAAGGTATTCCAGCGCGTCTAACACAAAAGCGTTGTTACTTTAGCGCAAAACAAGACACGCTTAAAACTTAAAAAGCCTTATATTTCCATCGTTTTTCGACTTGACTTCACACAGAGCGTCGGTTCACATGCTGAGCGGTTGAAAGTCCAGAGGCTTGCTCTCCTCGCTCCGTGCAGATTCCACCGGTTTCCAGGCGCCCCCTCCATTCACAAGACCCTCCGACAGAACGCAGGGCGCCTTGAAACCGATGCAGCGTCTCAGCCAATCCTAGCATTTGTTTTCCTACAGGACTCGTTCTTGATTGGCCTTTACTCGCTATAGACGAAAAATGTGTTACAGTAATTACATTACACCAGAGATTTTACAATAATATATATATTTTTTTGGTAAGGATTTCAAAGGGTAAAAAATGTGCCTGTAGTTGCGTTTCCATAGAACTCTTACATTTTATAGATGATACATAACATTTATAAGACTACTGTTCTTGCATTTATGGAAAGAAAAGCATGTAAATCCCAAACAGCAGTACAACATCACCATAACGCATAACCATAAGGTTTATGTTAAAATACAAATGAAAGCACAGTGTTAAATAGATTCAGGATACATATAATAAAGAGAAATGTACTGTTACTTTTGTTGAGATGACGCAAAGCTTATAGATTCTTATAGGAAATACTGGACATTGAAAGTGCATAAACGAAGTCCCTCCGAATTGCTGCCCACATCTCATATTTATTCAGCTATTCTATTAATTAATGTAATGGGGTTAAATCATGGGTTAAAATGCAAAGGCAGATAAATCTGCATACAAACACAAATCAGATTACCCATCTTGGCAGAACAACTGTAATGCCTGTACAACATCTGTATGTACTAGAGCAGCAGGATAAAGCACCATAACTTGATTTTTCTTTCCTATTTTATCATGCTTTCTCTTCTACATAAGCAATCCCACCCTGTAGCACATGAGCGGTTCTTTGTTCATTGCAGAAAGTTTACATCTGTTGAAGTTTGAAGCTTTTTCCCATCTACACTTTTAGTGTGCAGCTGTGAAGTTAAGCTCTTTCCGTCTCCTAACAGAATCTCTTCACACACACAGGCACTCACTGTCTGCAGGACATGTAAACACATTGCAGCGCAGTGAGCAAACCATGAAAAAAAACTAAATGGATTCCAGCGTCTTAACCACTCGACCACAGCAAGCCCCGCAAGTACCTGTTGCTGTTTACAGCTTAAAGGGTTTCATTGCAAACAATCAGATGTGGCTCCTGAACTGATCTGTATCATTGTGGTATTTAACAGCAACAACAGTCCAGGCAGCAGTAAATTGGATTGACAGCATGATCGATCTGCCCACAGGCAACCAAGTGTGGGAGGTGGTAGGAGGTTCCTGGTGGCCTTGCTGCATTTGGTGTGTTCCTACCCTGAGTGGGATAAAAGAGGGTGGGGGTAGGTTGGAGTGGGGGAAGGGACAGGAAGAAGAGAGAAGGTCGAAGAGGGCAGGGGGAGAAAGAGAAGGAGAGAGAGCAGGAAGAGAAGCTGAACCAAAAGGAAAATGTCAGTTCCCCGCTGTAAACTGCCCTATAAAAAAGAAGGCAAGTAAGATTGAAATAGGCTAGTAGGACAATTTCATGACCTACCGCAGAGTGATATTGGTCTAGAAACTGATTCAGGCAAAATCTCCTTCCTAATCCTAAAGAATCTGTGTGCTGCCTGTGACATAGACAACCACAATGCAACTAAAAGACTGCAAAAGTGGGTTGGACTTTCAAAGATGGTCCTTTAGGACAGAGACTACTTTGTCTCATTCAGCAACTACAGCCCCATGAAGTTTTTCTTCACAACATTGATCAAATAAGGGAATAAAGTTGCAGGCCAGGCAGCTCAACAATGAGCCAAAAGTTATTATAAAGCTACGTAAAGCTGAGGGAAGCTGCAGATTCAGAAGGCAGTTTTCACAACTTTTATGTTCTCCGCTGCCTGAATCTTAAGTACTCACCATTATCCACCTTGTACTTCCATGAATTCCCTTCTTTCATTTAAATTCCGTTTGTCTGTCTGTTTTGAATGTTTATATTCTTTTACTTAATATTTTCACATTTTAAAGGATATATGTTAATGCTACCATGAACTGTATTCAATGAAACTGGACAAAATAACAATAAGTGGCCAGTTTAAAATTGCAAACAGATACAGGCCTTTTTTTCCTGAGTGGTTTTGTAGAATAAATCAGTCAAAACCATACTGGCAGCAGTGTCTATTCTATCTACCCAACCTGTGTTTCTAACACTGACCTCAATATCATCACAACCAGCAATGCACTGATTACTAAGAGGTGAAGTATTGACGAGCAGGAGTGGAGGAGGCTCGTCTACCGGAAGCATATTCAATGTGATGCCTGGCTGTGAACAATTTGTTCACTTCCCTTTGGGTCATATCTGTGACCTCTGTGTTACAGAATGCTAAGAAAAAGCATTATGATTACTTGCATATCTGAGCTGAACGACAAACACACAGAGACTATAGCTGGGAGCCTCATAGCTCAGTTATCAGATGAGATCAGTCAAATTTGCCGGCCACTGCTTCTGATAAGCGGATTGATTTCACTGGCTGGATTAAGCCTCGGTATATAGAGTAGATGGGCAGCTATGTAATAATCAAAGACCTCAGCTATTTAAGCTATTGATTAATAATGTTGTTAACACACTGATTTCCCAGGAGGGTATTGGACAAATCACCATCTGAATGTTACAGCCCACAGAACCAGTGTCGTTAGACACTCTGATGAATGAAAAGCCCAGTGAACTCATGTTTTTTGTACATGCTAAACCTGATTCCAGTACCTAACCGGGCCTCTCCTCTGTTGTTCTTTAATGTGTGCACGTGTAGGTGCAGCCATGAAGAATCAGGGCAATACCTACGATGTTACATCCTTCCTTGATAACATTAAGGGGAATAAATACAGGTTCTTATGGAGAATCCTGCAGTGAGGGTAAGCATTAAAACATTGTTACTTATATGATGATATTAATGTTGTCAAGATAGGTCCAACCAATGTGGAAACAACATAAACAACTAAAGTTAAACCAGAAACATGTGCCCTTAACTCTACTTATAAATTGGTGGTAGAGTTAATATCATTATCAAAAAATTTAAGTTTTTCAAAGTCTCTATCAGAATTTGGCAAATGCGTGCAAAATGGTATGTCCATTTAGGATTAACATTGATATTATTTATATTGTAGATACAATAGATTCAGGAAAAATGCCTTAAAGTTTAGCTGTAGAAATGACATTAATTTTAATTAGGAGCTTCAGGATTTTGGTTAAAGACTACACACCACTAATTGGTGACCACTGATTTGGAGGATAATTGATGATAATATATTAAACTGTCATGCAGATAGTAATATTATTGAATTTCCCCAGTATACTCACACAGGCACAAACATGTTCGGTTTGATCAAATTTACAGTTAATTATGGAGGCAAGAGGATCATGTCACACACACGCACGCACGCACGCACGTACGCACGCACACACACACACACACACATTCAAAACATAAGCAAAAGAAAAGGTAAATAATTAAACATAAGCATTTACATATACACATACATATACAGACATACATATATACAACCCCCCTCCCACACACACACACACACACACACACACACGTCGTTTCTCCCCGTGGTGTAAAACACAGCAGTCAGTAGCCACACCAGGTCAAATGGACGCACTTCATCGTGCTTAACTGTAGCCGTTTGTTTGTGTGTGTGCGTGTGTGTGTGTGTGCGTGTGTATTTATGTAGATGTCTGCAGTGGTCAAGCAGATGTGGGCAGTCCAGCAGCTTTCCAGACAGTCAGTCCCTTTCTGGACTGTGGTCTGCTGCAGCTGGCCATCTGCTGGAAGTGTTACACAAACAACAACTAGATTTACAGTAGACCAAGGTGAAATAAACAAAACAAAAAAGATTTTGATGGTTTCGACTGTGCTTGCTCAGTTCAAGCATAGCCAGAAGCGTGACCGCCATGCAAAGTATGTGAGCTACCGTGTGAAACCCAATACTGAACAACTATTTAGATGTGGAGTTGAGCTGGAAAAACACAAGCCTTTCTGTTTGGTCTGACGAGCTTTTCAAATTTGAGCACGGCTTACAGGACCTGTTGGCTGACCAAGTTGGTCTAACCAGCATTAAGTGTTTTTGAGGAGAGGGAGAAAAAAAATGTAATGCACCATGTATGTTCATGTTTTAATCCGTGTGTGCGTGCGTGCGTGCGTACGTGTGTGTGTGCGTGTGTGTTTGTGTGTGTGTATGTATGTGTGTGTGACTATGAGATGTGTGACTTTTTGTAGTTGCATTTGACAGTGTAGAGACTACTTTCTGGATCTGGTTTATAGTATTTTGTTGTTTCTTGTAAACCCATGCGGCATGATCTTATATGCACGAGACAAAAACAGGACTTAATCATCATTTATCTGTTTATCCATTGGTATATAAAAAGTCTGCAGTAATAGTGCAGATACTTTACTGGATAGTCAACAAATAATTTCAGGAGTTTTTTGGGCCTTGTGCCCTCTATTTTACTATAAAACCAATGCGCTTTGTACAGTTACTATTTAATTATTTCCATTTTATATGAACTGTCTGCTGCACACTGTCCCACCAAATGCAAGGGTGTGAGGTTTGACATTTTGAATGCTTACTTTGACCTTTTCTGCTTTAAATCTGGTTACGTGGGATTAAAGCAGTTATAATGAATATTTTTATATTTACAGTGGTTCACATGTTTTTTTGTATGTTAAAGGTGTAGCACGCAGTGAAAACTCCACAGAGAATTCTGCTCCGACTCTGCAGCTCCTCTCTGCTGGATGGAGCTGTACAGTGACTTTCACCTCATTGTTTAGCTGGTGAACTCCCAACGGTGAACTCCCAACGCTCTGATAGGGGTTTTCAGCCGCATCAGGCAATTATTTTTAGTTATTTAGTTGTGATAAAGACACTGTTAGCAAAGTTAGCAACTAGCTGATGAACATAGTGGATCATTGAGCAGATAAAGAACAAGATATTTCCCTCAGGAAATGATAGCAAAACAGAGCTAAAAGGAGGGAGAATTACTTGGGTTTGCATTCCTCTGGTGGACACAAACATAACTCCAAATGAATGATATCTGCTGGATCTGTAAATAGGCGATGATATGTTAGTTTTGTATACACAGCCAAAAGTTTTAGCAGGTTTAATCCAAATATAAATGTACACTCCCAAACCAAAAACTCAAAGGTAATAGAAAGAGTACGACTACCAAGGTGAGAGGAGCACCCACAGAACAGGTAGTCATGGCAACACCAATGGAGGAAAGCAGAAATAGACCAAACAACTGAAGCTAAGGTACTGAAACATAGTGGAAAAAGGCTTCTGATTGGCTGAGGAGGATTTTGTTATGTCAGTTTTCAGACTCAGGAGAGATGGTAGGATGAGTGACGAGCGTTGAATACGGCAGCTGTAAAAGGTGCAACATACAAAAAAGACAAATTCTGCTCTATTGTATTTACTATACATTTCTTCATTAAGATGAATCGTGTCTGGTTTCTTTTTGTCTGTGTATGTCTGAGTTATGGGTTGGTATATATATATAGAAGTATGTATGGGACACTCGTCTGAATGGGGGGAGGGGAGATCGACCTTAAGAAGTCAGCAGAGAGAGAGAGGAATGCAGGCAGCTGGTTTGTGTCTGTCAGTGCAACACAGAGAGCCTACAGTACTAGACTACTCATACACACACACTGTGATGAAAGAACGATTTATTTGGACCAACAGAGTGTGTGTTCGGTCCAGTGGCAGGCAGCAGGAAGCTCACTGGCTGACATCTCAACTACTTGGACAAAAACTCCACACGAGAGTGTGTGGCCAGAAAAGTCCATGCCGTAAATTACACACAAAAAATGTTGTATGCAATAACAAAGTAAAATCATATCAAATGCAGTCAAAGGTGGCACACTCTGGGTGTAGGTCAGACTTGTGGTAGACTCAATATTGCTGCAGACTAATGTCTGGGAACACACACATACAGTGCAGTCAAAAAGTAAAGCACGGTGACATTGCTTTTTCCTTTTTTGGGCTCTGTACTCCAGAACGTTTTATTTGAATTCAAACAAGGACAATGAAGTTTAGTTTTCAGCTATAAATTAATCTTATTATGAACATTTGTTGGGATTCAGTTAATTTTTTATTTACCTCAAACATATTGTTTTGTTCTGCAATTTCTTGTAACTTATCAGCCAACTTATGCGGCAATATTGACATATCTGTGATGTGCTAATACTACTAGGCAAAAAACGCAACAGTATGGAAGGAATTATATCAGAATAACAAGACTGAGAGTCTACATCCATGCTATCAGCATTGTGATTCTGGGCTTTATGCTAAATGCTAATGTCACATGCTAATTATTATTTTTTTTTTTCACAATGAAAATGCTAACATGCTGATGTTAAGCAGACAGAGCCATGCCTCCAGCAAGGCTAAAAATGAAAACTTAAGAAGATTACATTTATAAAAGTATAGAAGATCAATAAGTATATAATTATAACAGTAATATAACATAGAACAGAATTGTACATGACATCAGTAAAACATGTTATATTAACTTTAATTCATATGGTTTTTGACACAATGGCATATGGTGAATGATGAAAGCAGTCAATTGTCAGATGAGTATTCAGTGAGCTGCAGGTCTTCATGTTATGGACCCTTTAGACCTGAGGGTCTTCTAGCCCGCAGGTCCGTGCTCTGATACTGATACTGTCTGCCAGATGGCAGCAGGGTAAACAGTTTGTGCACTAGGGTGGCAAGAGACCAAGATTATCATTTGGGCCTTCCACACAGACATCATGTGTGGTATGTGTCCTGAATGGCAGGAAGCTCCTACCAATCTCTGAAGAGCCTTGCAGTTGTGAGCAGAGAACTGCCAAACCTGAGATGCAACCAGTCAGGATGTTCTCAATGCTCTGTACAAGTTTGTGAGGATAGTCGGGTCCATACCAAACTTTTTCAGTCGCTGAAATAAAACAAAGTGTGCCGTTCGTACAACCACGTCTGTGTGAACACCAAGGAACTTGAATCTTCTGATCCTCTCAGCAGGGATGTGTTTGCCTCCTGTAGCTTCCTGTAGTTGTTGTCATAACTCACTAGGACTTTGACTTTCTGTCTATACGCTAACTGAGGCCTCGGACGGTTGTGCCATCCACAAATGTTCTAATAATGCATTAGCCGTGACTGTGACGTAGTTGTGATTAAGTTGTTGTAACACAGCAGTGGGCTGAGGATGCAGCCCTGGTGGACACCAGTGCTTAGGGAGAAGGTGGGCTTGTGAACTTCTCGCACCTGAGGCCTATTCATCAGGAGATCAAGGACCCAGCTGCAGAGGAAGGTGTCGAGTCCAAGGTTCATGCCAGCAGAACTGTAGGCAGTGGGTGGTGGTGGTAGTCTAGTGGTCTAGTTAGGCTTTCAAATAGAACACCCCAAAGTTTGTGAGTTCAATACCAGGCTGCCACCATTGAGCCCCTGAGCAAGGCACTTAACCCCAAGTGGCTCCAGAGGACTGTCCCTGTAGTTAGTTCACTGTAAGTCGCTCTGGATAAGAGCGTATGATAAATGACATGTAATGTAAAAAAAAGTGTGTTGCACTCTACTAGATTAAAGTGGACTTTACCATTAATACAGGATTTTTGTTTGGGAAGAAACTGTATATTAATTTTGGTAGAGTATTGAATGCACTTTGTGATATAACTTATGACAGAGTCACTGTTACAGTCAGTCTGTAGTCTCAGACCATCCTGGAGAGTGACAACTGTGTGGTCACTCAACACTAGACAGTTATGTAGAACTGGTTTGTCCTGTTTCAGTCTTTTCTTGTCTGCTTGGAGCAGGAGAATGGCGATATGATCTGCTTTTCCAAAGGCAGGGCGGGGGAAGTTTATATAGCAGTGGTGCAATTTGCATTAACCTCTAGTAGGTATGTTAACATGCTGGTAATATTTTTTCATGTTGGCACTGAAAACTACTTCCGCGTTGGCATTCTCCAAAGCAATGATAATATCATTTAATTCATCCATGGCGTCACTTTTTTCCGCTTGTTGTGGAACGTAAACTATAGTTAGAGTAATTGAGCTGACCTCTCAGGGGAGGTAGAAGAGTCTTACATTTCAAGTTATGAACTATTAAAGTAAAACTTGTGTGAGCTTGTGTGATGCTAATACAGCTACATTAAAACCCCATCTATTGTTAGCCATCTGACAGAGGTATGTCGCAGTGGTAAACATGAAATAATTGTTAGTAGTTGTTAATTCATCCAAATGTTTAGCTAATTGTTGTCTAGTGACATGAATGATACTTGGAAGAGGGGTTTAAAGTACGTTTTCTATGTTCTGCAAAGAACAAACACATGGGAAATTTTGGTTGATACTCGCTGTGAAATTGCTCGTGTAAAAGTCCGTTGAGCTTGTTTGTCGATCATATTGACCGTCAGTTATAATCATTCATGGGGGTAACACAATACATGGAACGGCGTTACATAATTAGGGTACAAAAAAAGGTTACCGTACTGTATTCTAAAACGTAATCAGATTACCGACACATTAAATCAAAATCGAGATTATTAGCAGGATTACAATTTTTTAAATACATTTAAAAATATACCGCAAATGTCACACGTCACATGTCACAATTGGCTCCAACGTCAGTGGAGAAAAGTGCTTTCACTGGGTGGAAATTTTGCCATTTCTTTGTATATAAAGCAGAAAATGGGAACAACATCACAGTACAGTGCAATTTATTGCAAAGCAGGATGGTTTGCATACTTTCCAGTTCATCAAGATTATCATTTTGCCAAGAGGCATCCCGGCGTGAAAAGACGGTGCATAGGAAATGAGAAATATTTAGTCCAGCAAACATCATACTGGACAATGTAGGTTCATATAATTAAATCAAGTTACATTATTTTACTATTGTGATGCTTGGATTAGGTTACTACCTACATTTTTTAACAGGTAATGAGTAATTGTATCGTTAACACATTTTTAAAGTAACCTCTTCCAACCCTGGGTAAAATAGACAAAAGCAATACAAAAACAGGCACAAAACACACAAGTAGTTTGGGAAAGTTTGTCAGAGCATCCATTCTAGAGCGGTAGGAAGCATAGTACCGAAGAGATCATGGTAACTTTCAATGATATAAGTCTTTAATTATCTAACAACAATACTGATGCTGCATATGCACCCCTCAGATAGACTGCCTTTAACAGAATGAGTTAAGCAACACAGTCATTTTCTTGACTACACACAATAGTCCTTTACTTCCCCTCCCCCACAGCACACACACACACGCACACACACACACACACACACACACACACACACACACACACACAC
>CALSBV010011748.1:7631627-7642514 GCA_943590825.1 Bovichtus diacanthus
TGTGTGTGTGTGTGTGTGTGGAGAGGGGGGTAAAATGGGATACAGGAAGATTTGGAGATGTGTTTTTTGTTTTGAAAATATGAGGATAGCTACAGACCATCTAGCCATAGAAGCAAACCAGTTGTGATGGCAAATCGGGCCAGGTCCGTAAAGTGTTGGGGCCAATGTCCCCTTCCTCATTTCCTAGCCTCCCACTTCTGCCGCCCTTGCTTGGACCACACCCATCTTTGAGCTCAGCCTTCATTTTGATCTCAACTACACATCTGTAAAGTTTTGTGATTGCATCTTGTTGTGACTAAATCTGTCCACAGACAGAAAGAAGTATAAATGCCCAGTAAAGTACTGAAAACCTCCTCTGTGGTAGTTCCTGCTACAGTAGGTGTTTCCAGGAGCACATTTTGCCATGATGACACACACACAGACTCACAAGCTGAAAAAATACCAGTGTCACTGTCGCTCGTGGTAAAAAACTGTTCTGAAATAGCAGGTTAAGTCTGATTTTTTAGAAACTGCAACAAACACGACGATTGCAAGTGCCACTTGTATTCAGTAGCTTTTCCAACCCTTTTTCAAGGTAGGTGTTTTTCCTGTCTCCTAATCAGACATACTTTCCTTTCTTTTCTGTACGGGTTTGACAATTATTGTGCTGAGAATAATAATAACTAGCTTATTGCCACATTATTGTTGCATAGAAATACAATTGAAAAGTTAATTTCAAAAGTCAGCAGAGTTGGTGAGTTCAATTTATGGTGAGATTTTTTGAACGGTACTGTTGAATTTACAGTAATCCAATATGATGCTGATGGTTTGAAAATAGAACATGAACAACAATGACGTGTCTCTTAAGAGGACAGAGCTGAACTTCTCAACACTGAGATGTTTGTGTGGTGAACACTGAATATTAGATTAGGAAGAAAAAGGAGCACATGCTGCATTTAGGACCCCAGAAGCTACTGCCAGCAGCCGTGATCCTTTAATGCCTAGTGTTCAACTCCAAAAAGGATAAAATATTAAACCCTCTCTGGTTTCCCTGCTCTTGTTCCTTTTTGTATTTTTTTATTTATTTTCCCCCTTGTTTTACTGCAGGCAGTAAAAGTCGGTGCCAAAACCTGCTGGACACTTTTATATAGAGAGTACTAAAACGCAAACAAGAGTTGATCACGAACATGGGTGAAAGGAAGGGAAAAGAAAAGAAAGGGAAAAAAGGATGTTGCAGTGGAATATATATTTATATATATATATATATATATATACACACTGTGTATATATATATATATATATTAATGTAAATTATATATAGTGAGGAAGCGCGAAGGTGAGGTACATTGTAGATAACGTGATTAAGAAACGGTTCCGTTTAGAGAGTCCAAAACTTCATCCCTGAAAAGTTGTAGATGTCCAAGGGGTTTTGGAACCACGGGGTATGATAATAAGATTGAGGACTGAAGTAAGACATGAGGACATTTGTGATACTACTCACTTTGTCAGGGTTAAGAACCACTGCTGTGATACTCCAACTGGGCCTCCTGCAACAGAGAACAGCAGAAAGCTTGTTTTAGTTTAAATACTTTTATAATTGGTAATATATCAAAGTCATTCTTAGTCAAACATACCCATAACCCTTTTTGAGCATTGATGGTGTGTGAGTCAGGAGCAGTAAAATCACACTAAAATGTTGAGGAGCAAATGAGCAGATGTTGCACTTACCTTTAGGTATTTCTCCAGAGGCTGACTCACTGAACCCCCAGACACCACTTCCATGGAAAAGTTGATGTAGTCCTTCTCTGCCAAGGACTGCGCACCATCTCTACAAGATAAAGGGATGATTCAAATAAAAACAGATCTTAACATCCTGTTTGAGAGACTTTGTAAAACAACTGAACATTATCACAAAATGCTTGGTGTTTAAAAGTTATGCACAAATCCTGTGTTGTCTTTTGTTGTATCAAAGGACATTGTTTCAAATGGTAACTGTATAACAGCCTACATTTCAAACATTGGTAGGTTTAAATCTGTCAGTGGTCATTCCTCTTGTAGGTTCTGGTGTTCAACATCTGGGCGGCAATCTTAGCCATAAAAGGGAAGGTGTAGCCGTTGCTGCTTTTGCTGCTTAGAGGAGGGAGACCTCTGCTGTTCCAACACACAGCTGAGGAACCCATGGGCGTCCTGCGCTCACATACATAAACATTATTTATACTATAACAACAGCCATCATGGAATTATACTAATAAACAAACCTACATTTACACAGTGGTGGAAGAAGTACTCAAAAGTCCAAAGTAGCAATACCACAGTGTAGCAATACATTGCTGTAATTATAAAACATAACATAGGCCTGTACATAGATTTTTACATATTGGAGAATTGCTTGATATTTAGTTTTAAGAAGTTAATGTTGAGTGCTACAGTTTATATTGTACATTTTTAATTGATCCATATCAATTTGGGTTTTAGTAGGCTTTCACATGAACAAACAGCCAATAGTAACCTGAATTCACATAGACAATATATAAGTATGTGGGGGAAGCATTTATATATTGGCAGATGCCGTTTTGTGTGTAGCCCAGATTTGCCTAAGCAAAGAAGGATAACTGTATGTGAAAAAGCTCATGCTGGCTGCCAGACTCCAGCACTGGAAATAGAGACAGAGTGGAACCTCTTTATTTCTCTTTCGCCTCTTCGACATACCGCAGCAGCCACAGGTGTGGCACCGCCGTGGTGTTTGTCCCTGCCCGGCCTCCGTCAGAGAAGTGGCTCCCATCCACAACACGCAACTGTCAGAGACAACTTCTGCTTTCACTGCGCTGCACTGATTGGAATATAAAATACATGCAATAGCTCGGTGCTTCTGCCGTGACAGCTACACACAGCTATCCGGACTCTTTCAGAGGGGCAGGATCAAACATCTCCGCGACGTCCTCCCGAGTTCAAACCGGCAGTTGGTAAGTTTAGTTAGCTTCTTTAGCAGCGGTAGCATTAAGCTAACCAACTTCAGTTTGTTAGCGTAACCCACACTTATAATACATGCCATTCCTGCTTTATTTAAGGGGGGAGTTATTTACGCTATAGGTATAAATGTTGACACATGAATACTTGACAAGATAGTTAAAGTTGTCTCTGTTCAGTCGTTGACAGAACATGTCTGCTGTTCATAGCTAATCTCTGTGTAAGTAACTAAAAGGCTTTAACGTTAGAGTGATTACAGGCTCTGTGTTGTTGTGATGATGTGTGTTTCCTCACATACCGAAACTGGGTTGTGATAATATGGCTTAGCTTTTCATATAGTTTAATGTAAAGCACGTGAGGAGCATGGAACAACAATGACACGAGTCGTAAATAGTTTTGCTGAGTATTGAGTTGTTGTGACTTGTCAGCAGAGTCCAGTAAAGATCAGAAGAAACCACTCCTGCTCCCAGTGGAGCCATAACAAACCAGCTCGCTCGTGACTGAAATGAATATCACAAAAGTGCATTCTTCAACTTGGAAGTAGTTTTAACAAAATAATCTCAACACGATGTTTCTGAGCAAAATAATGAAGACTGTAAATGAAGTTGAAAACCTTGAAGTTGAAAAAGCTTCAGATCCAGTAAGTGGATCATGAGTCTTATTATTTTGTCGAACAAGATGATATTATCATATTAACAAGCATATGTTTGCAATATCCATGTATTCACGTGTCAATAATAAGGTAAGGTACTAAATGTCCACTGTGATGGATTACCAATGTCAAGCTATTTTTAGTGTTCGGTGTTGATTTTTGTAGAGAATCAAACCGAAATGAAAGCTTTTCCTCTCTGGACAGTTAGGAATTGATTAAAAAATATTTTTGTTTTATTTAGTTTGAAAACCGTTTAGCGCTGTGGTCCTTGAAATTGCATTTATAATTGCAAACATGATGAAGAATATTATTGTAGTCTGTCTTCATAAAGACTTTTCTTTAATGCCACATTTAACAACTGTAATATTGTTTTTGGGCAAACAGGTGTTTTGCAAAGAACAAGCACTTGAAGTCAGATGAACAGAAGAAGTGTCAAAACAGAACAGAGGATTATTTTTGTTCCTGCAAACAGATTTTTTATTGGGAGTGAACAGAAGACAAGAGCTCTGGAAAAATGTTAATGAAGATGCCTTCACTGTCCTGTGGAATCGGGAGTCTGAAATGATGGAGAACAGTGGAGTGGAGAGGTAAACGCACACAAACACAGACACACACACATACAAACACATGTTTGCGCTGCTCTTGTCCTGATTATATCTGGTATCTATATATACCATGTCATGTTCGTGCGTCTACATTGCAGTTCTGCAATACATTTTTAGTTCAGGGTGAGTGAGTCATTTACATATGTTGTTCTCTTCCCTCAAAACACAACTTCATGTCAGGACCTGCAGGTGCTGAACTAACAGGCATTGGTCTACGGAGGAATGAACTGGAATTTAATCTCATTTTGAGAGAACTCATGTTTGTGTCACTAAACCTCAATATATTTCAACATTACAAATCTCAAGTGGTTTCTGGAACTGAATGGTGGTTGCCAGGTTATAACAATTGTAATGTTTTTCAGATGGTTTGGGTTTGGACAGGATGTGTTTAGGTTTAGCTGAGTTCAGGTTATGTCTAATTTTAAGGCCCATTTCAGGCTGACGATAGTGATCCATTTGCATGCATTATTGCAGCCCTGCAGATGAGCGGACCCCCACACCTCCAGAGCGAGGACTGCTCCACATCTGGCAGTCAGCGGGCCCCAGTGCGCAGCTCTGTCCAGAGAGAGTGCTGCTGTCCAGGCCTGTCCTGCAGGCCGCCCTAGGAGAACACCATGGACTCCTGCTGATACAGGGTGAGTGTGTGTTTGTGTGTGGGAAAGTGGGGCTGTGCGATGGTTTAATGCTATAAGATGCATAATTGTTTGTTTTTGTTATAATCATAATTCTCGTGGTCAACTTGGTGAATATGATATGATGTTGTAATGATAAGCAAGCTATTTGTGTCCATATTGTGCCACCAGTATTGGAAAGGAGAGACTTCCCTTCTGTGCTTATCTGTAACAAGCTCAATATTTCCACCCTAAACTACAACTGAATTAGAGACCTCTTCAAGGCAAGATTACCCATTTCCACTCAGTTGTTGCTATCTTCCAGGTGGACAGGTGTATTCCTTTGGAGAGCTGTCATGGAGGGATCTGAGCATCCCGGTGTCTGCTCCGGTGCTGGAGGTCTCTCTGCTGGGAAGAATGGTGGCTCGTGTGGCTGCTGGTGGTTTCCACTGTGGAGCACTGAGCGAGCAGGGCAGTGTCTACATGTGGGGGGAGAACACAGCGGGACAGTGTGGGCTGACTGAGAGGGGCACTGTCACAAACATCACAGGTTGGTCAACACCTTACCTCCCTCCTTCCCACATGCGTAAATCTCACTTTGGATAATGGCTTTTCCTAGAGTTATTTGTGTGTGCGTGCGTGCGTGCGTGCGTGCGTGCGTGCGTGTGTGTGTGCGTGTTATTTTGTTTATGTTTTGAATGTCCTTTGAAAGCAGTTTGGACTGATGGCTTGAAAAGTGCTCTATAAATAAAATGATTATTGTTTTTATTACCAGTTAATACAAACTATGTAAAACATCCTGTGTCAGTCTCAGAGCCTTGCCCGGTCACTGTGGTGGACAGTGAGGTCGTTCCTCCAGGAGTGGTTCGGGTTGTGGATCTGGCTCTCGGGCGGGAGCACAGCCTGGCTCTGTCGGCCCAGAACGAGCTGTGGGCGTGGGGCAGCGGCTGCCAGCTTGGCCTGGTCACCAACACCTTCCCTGTGTGGAGACCAAAGAAGGTAATTTGTGTAAAGCTCAATGAATTTCAGCATTCAAAATTCAGTCACATGTCAACAAATCAGAGTGAAAAGCATTGACTCAACCATGTTGTGGATATTGGTACTACTGTTGAATATTGAATATTTTGTCTTTCAACTGGTGAGAGAGAACATAAAAATACATATGTGTACTGATTGATGGTGTTTTTTTTGTGTGTGTGCATGTGAGCACTTGACAAAACTGTAGTTCTTTTTTAAACACTGGCACAGGTGGAGCACTTGGCAGGCAGACATGTAATTCAGGTAGTTTCTCTTCCTGCTTTCTTCCTTGCCACATTTCCTGACTGATGCTATTTTCTATATCTATTGATACCATCTCTATTTATTTCCCACAGGTGGCTTGTGGTGCCTACCACAGCCTGGCCGTGGTTCGCAGTTTACCTCCGCAGAATACCCAGAATCCTTCTGAGAAGAGGGAGCGGGGTCGGTCACCTCACTATTCAGTGACAGAAAAGGAGGAGCCGTTTGCAGTTGATGCAGGTCACTACTGTCCGCTGGGGGTGGAGCTGACTGAAGTCATGACAGGCGAGGTAACTAAACTCAAAGAAGGGGGAATTACAGAAAAACAGATGTACAGAAGTACAGAATATAGATGCTGTAGAAATGCTTTAGGTTAAGTATGTGCTCATTTAAGAGGTTCAGCGTTTTCAGCCCTGGTTGATGGCCCTCTCTGGTTTGCATCCCCAGACCTCTCCCAGAAGAGGAGGCCCCAGACGAAGGTTCCAACATGGGGGAAGGTCAGCTGGCAGCAGCCCTGGCTCTGCAGCCAGTTCATGTCCATTTTCTGAAGATGGCAAATCTTACACTAAACAGTACGGTATTACATACTTATGAGGGTTTTTTTATCCCTCAATTTTTTACCTTTTTTTGCATTTAATCTTATTCTATTTCAGTTTTTCTCTTCTTTCTCTCTCTTTTCCTCAGGACGAATCTTCCAGTTGGGCACTCTCACCCTGTCACTGAGACTGACGGCAGTCCCAAGTCTCACGCACTGTCAGGCTGGAGAGCCAATAAGAACTCTACGTTTTCTGACGAAATGGAGATTAATAACCTCCTCCAGAAACTCTCTAGTCACTCGTTGGAGATGCACCACAACGCCGGGCCAGGAGATACAGACTCACTGAGCAGTTACACTTCAGGTTGGTTATTCAGTTCTCTTCCTTCTCCCTTTGTTTTGAAGTTTGTTTATTTATATTATATATTTTTCTTTATATGTTCATGTTAGCATCTCGTTAATTTTGTTTTTCATTGCTTTGCTTGTTCCTTTGTGTGTTCTTTTTTGATTCTTCCTTCATTCGTTCCTTTGTTTTCTTCATTGTTTGTTACTTTGTTCTTTAGTAATGAATCTATTTTCTTTCTTCTAAAATGTTTTTATTCCTTCCCTCCTTCCATTGTTCTCTCCAGATGACAGTTGTGTTTCCTCAACTGCTTCCACGGATCTGTTGACTTCCAGTTACAAAGAAGACTCACCAATTAAGAGTCAAACTAACAAGTAAGACCCAGTTTACAGTAGTTCACAAGGAGGCACTTTTGTAAGGTCAAAGATTTTAGGCAGTGCACTTGATCAGCGTTTCAATAATCTCATGGTGAGAAGTTGTAACTCAAATAACGGAAAGATCGTAATTTCACTTCACCTCTGTTTAATCACTGTGAAAATAACCAAAAGTGAAGCTTAACTTTCCAAAAATTAAATATTAAAGTGGATTTTCTACTAATGCCGATAAACACTGAAAACTAAATGACTGTGCAGTGTCCACATACCAAGTTGATTCTCATCTGCAGTGTATTTGCTGCCTGTTCTTTGACCTTCTTCCCTGTAGTAACAGTGGAGTGGCCGTGCCGTACTCCTCCTCCTCCCCAGTGTGTTTGGAAGAAGTTCGGCTTTGTCTGGAGGCGGAGAAACGGGCACTCCAGGGGCAGAAGAGCACCAGTCTCACAAATATAAACCAGAGGGGGAAAGCAGCAGCAAACAGGAGACGCTCCCTGCCTGGAACACCCAGCCGTGGTAGGAATGGTAGGGTGTGAACAACTTGACCACATGAAATCTTTACTTTCTTACCAAGAGTTTCGATGAGAAGACAGATATCTGAGCCCTAATTATGAAAACAGGAGGCTAGTATCTTAGCTTAGCATAAAAACTGAAGAAGCTGTTCACCAAGAAACATTTAGCAAATCAACATGCTTTTGCTAGCTTTAGAGTTGCTGGTAGGAGGATTTTTAAACATTGGTCAGAGCCAGGCGAGCTGTTTCCCCTGTGTTCAATCTTAGAAAAATACAAATTCAAAACAAAACAAATACAAATGTACTTCTCATACATGATCTGGTAACAATGACGTGAACAATATCTGCATAATCACTGAAATGTGTTCCATTGTGAAGTTGCCGCCTGGCTGACAAAGAAAAGCAGAATATAAATGTTATCTCCAACACAAACACGCAATACTTCTGCCCGTGTTTGCCTTTCACTTTGGCACACTGAACAACAATGGGTTCTCTGACATCTGACGTTATCACCTCAGATGAACTGATATAGAAGTCAAGATCACAGCATACACGTGCTCACATGTTACAATTAACGTTGCTATCTTGAGATAACATTATTTGCTTTTGTGAGAGAACATAATAATTAACTAGTTCCCGAGAGAGAAGGAAAATGACTGCACATTTAAAATCAGAAAGTCTTTTAGTCACACCATAACTTAAGGTTATGGACAATTATAATGTGAATTATGCAAATTAGTAAAAGTTGAGAATGAATCACAGTTTCTTCTGTATTGTCATCATGATGACCTAAGAATATCTATATTGAATGAAACGTCTGTTCAAAATCCAGAAATGTTTTAGTGCAATGACAAGTACATAATGGAATGGTTATTTATTTTTATTTTAATGCAAATGAATTGTCTACCTTTTGTTTCTAAAGCTTGAAAAAAACATCATTATAGTTTATTTGTTTAGTATTATTTCTAATCTATGTTGCTTCCCTTTTTCTAAATAGTCTTGTTGCCTGTTTAAGCTGTCCATATTATTTATGCATGACGCAATAATAATAATAATAATAATAATAAAATCCAAACAAATCATGTATTGCCTAAGCCAAATGAGACCAACATTGTGACGTATGACCCTGCCCATAGTTCAATTAGCCTTTTTAAAGTTTACACCTTATATATCCACAGAAGAATGAATGAAGTGTATCGATAATGCCACAAAGGACGGGCAGACACATGGTTGGACCTGAAGTGAAACTGTGGTTAGCAGACGCAGCAGACTAACTTCTTGTCTGCAGATTTGACCAGACTTTCAGGAGCTTCAGAGTGAAAGTCTCTCATTAGTCAACACAGATCTTGAAACCATCCAGCATATAGACCTTTTTCAGTTTTAGTAGTTACCAAAATCTTTATGTATTTATTTGATATTGCAATGAATAATGTATAACCTTTTGTTAACCAGTGGCTGTTAATAGCAACTTTAAGGATCTTCCACACAACTCAACTTTTTACTTAAGCTTCAGTGTTTCTCTTTTAATTCTACCTGCTTTCCTCTGTTGTTGTTGCTGTGATTTCCTGCTCTTTGCCCGCTTACCTCATCTTGACGGATTCACACAGCTCTCTGTCGGCTATTTTGAGGATACAAGGTTTTACAAGTTTCTTCCATAGGAGCTCACTAAGTCATTAGGGCGTGTTCATACCAAACCAGTTCGCTGCGGTTTATATGTGTGTTCCCATGTAGTACCGTTTATTTAGGCTGGTGAGAAGATTGTATGTTAACACAAAGCAGCTACAGACTTATGTTACAGTTGTTATATGTGACACTTTGCGTATAGAGTTTCCTTCATCGTGTTGCAGTATGAGACACGTCATCCACTTCCTCTGTTTGTAGTGGCTGTTGTTACGTATGACAGGTGAAGTGCATTTGCTGCCTTGACAGATGCCCAAATGGAGCTGGTTGGTGATACTTCAGTCGGTTGAAACAACACATTTATCATTACATCATGTGTTTACTTTCAGGGTCTCCACAGCGACGGCGGCCTTGTGCCTGCAGGCCGTCCTCCGCTGGTCGGACCCAGGCCGCGGCACCGGAGGAGGCTGGAGATGGGCTGCCATCTCTAGAGACAGAAGTGTGGAGCTGGGGCCGGGGGTCTGAGGGGCAACTGGGCCACGGAGATCGGCTCGCCAGGTGTGGAGCCACAAACACACACATGCACTTATAGAATAAATTTAAACAGAAATCATTTTAAAATTAAAATATTTACATATTGCCCCGGTGTCACAGTTTATCCTGCAACCGATATGTAGGTTCAGTCCTTACTGGACTATTGGACTGTACATGGCATACTTTCTGTTTTTGTAATGTTTCTCTTTTTGAATTGAATTGAATACACTTTATTTGGAACATTTAAAAAAGAATAGAATGAAAATGTAAAAAAACTAAAATACCAATAAATAACGCTGATCATATACGACAGACTTTCAACATTGTTCTCTTACCGTCTGACCAAAGGCTCGCACTGAAGGGGCAAACAGGCTTTTATGTTGTCAGCCCCTGCAGCTCAGAAAAATGAAATATTGTCGGTTTGACTTTCCTGATAAAACAAAGGTCTAATACATTATTTTTAACTAGTCTATAATAATGCTGTATTTGTGTGATAGCACTCACTTTACATGGCCCTAAGGTACTGAAATAAATGACGTGAAACGACTTTAAACTTTCAAAGTCACAGACAGAAAAATGAAAATACACAAGACTAGACTCTTACACAATGTGTACACGACCCGTGTAGTATAAGCAGTAGTCACTGTAGTCGTGCGTAAAACGTGCGTAGACTTGAAGCCTAAAAATACTGTGTGTGTGTGTGTGTGTGTGTGTGTGTGTGTGTGTGTGTGTGTGTGTGTGTGTGTGTTTTACCTGGCAGTGAGCAGTGAGGGCGAGGGAATGGTGTGACCCTGCGGCGACTTTGATCACCTCCTCGTCGGTCAAAGACTTGATACACAGAGGCTGGAGTCTACACACACACACACAACACACACACACA